>CM057819.1:67829526-67909526 GCA_030067965.1 Latrodectus elegans
AGACAAGCATTCTTAGAAGGCATCTAAGGAAGGAATGATAGGTAAATCTAACAGGTAGTTTTAGGACAAATCTAGACATTTAAGAATATTTGTGTGCCAAAGAAGCCAGCTCCTGGTTACTTTTCTGACACATTAAATTAGGTTTTTGACTCCCTTTAAGACAAGAATTCTTAGTAGGCCTCTAAGAAAGAGAGAGAAAATTATCTGAACGTTTCTGTCGCAGTTAATAGATAGGGAACTACCAGAGGATTTGGGATATTGTCCCCTCTAGTCTTGTAGGTTGTTTCATTGTGGCGATGGGTTGTCACTGAGTGGAATGGGTGAAGTAAGTCTGGATAGTATTCTCCTGGTAGAGGGTTACAAAAGGAGAAAAAGCTATTCCAGTTTACCCAACTAAATATCTACAGGTAAACGAGCTGCTTCAGTCCTCTATCTCTGATATTCATGTTGAACTAACAAAAGGCTGCATTTTTTTCCGGCTATGGGCTATGTCAAATTTTAATTATAGTGTTAGCAATTACTTTAAACCTAAATTAATGCTTAGGTGAGTTTACTGTGCAGATGCTTATGCCGCTATGTGCAATATTCCGAACTCAATTCGCTTTAAGCACTGCAACAAGAGTGTTTAAAATTTCACCAATGCCCCACCAAATGCATTAGAGAGCGGGTGTGAAAGAGGATAATCTCAATATCAATTATTAATAACTTCGTAGTTAAATAGAATTTTATGAAATTGCATTGCTCATTAGATTTTTTTCTAGAAGAGATTTATTTGAGAAATCACTCACATTTAATGGTGATGTAGCGTTTTGGAACAGAGTAAATTACAATATATTTTCTCAAAAAATAAGTGCATTTTCCACCGAAAACTACTAATTACGAGGCTTGTGATCTGTCCCTCAATATAGCTTAAAATGTTTATATGAGCACGCATAGATATTGTAGAAACATAAAAACCTTATTTGATGTGCTTATTCTCGCATATGTGAATTATGTCACGAGCACGATATTTATGCATCTTTAGACTACAATAACGAATTGATATCAGGGGCATTACCTATTTATAGGGGATGAATATGTTAAACAATATTGTTTTTTCAATTTATATTTACTAGTCCCAAAATCTGTGCTTTTACCAAACGGTACTTGATAAAATTTCCCCATCCTGTTGACTTTTAAATGATATGACAGAAAGATACAAAGACAGCTCCAGTAGAATTTTCTAACTCATCACTTGACCAGAACTCTTATTGACTACAATTATGGGCTATGTTTTGAGAGTGCATTAATGTTTCCTGGAACACACCACCTTGCTGTTACCCGGTTCCAATAGATTATCGTTGCAACACAAACTGAAATGCAAACATGATTAGAAATTAATAGTGATCAAAATACAATAAAGATAAAAATTGTGAGTCTATAAAATTTGTTGCTATATTTTATATTGCTACATATTAAAAATTTATATCTTGATACGATAGAAATTTTATTCTTACTTTCTACACTGATGCCTGGTAACGATGCACAGAAAATGATCTAAAATTTTTTGAATATCATTCATTTCATCAAAAAAATTCTTCAAAAATAGGTTTTAAATTTATTTTACACACAAAACCATTTTCTCATCATCATCATCATCATTCATGGCGCGTCAGCCCAAGATGGGCCAAGGCCTTCTCAACAAGTTTCTTCCAGCCAACTCTACTGGCAGCCAAACTCCTCCAACTTTTTGTTCCAAGGACCCTACAGTCTTCGACTGCATCCACCCATCTCAGAATTGGTCTTCCTCTTCTTCTTCTTACGCTGATGGGTTTTGTAAAAAAAAAAATACATAATGTTTTATTGTTTTTTTATTCTAATAACATGTCCAACCCAATTAAAACGGCTTACTTTAATGTGATGTACAATGTACGGCTTCTTGTAAATTCAGTAGATTTTTGTATTGTATCTTCTGCGCCAGATACCGTTCTCTTTCGTACCTCCAAAGATACTTCTTAAAATACTGGGTTCAAATAGGCCCAACAGCCTCTCCTCTCTTACAGTCAAAGTTCAAGTTTCCGAGGCATAGGTTAAAATGGGACGTGATAAAAAACGGATATTTTTCGTGATAAAAAATAATTTTTAATAAATGTCTTAAAATCATTTCCTGTAGCTGTTAATTTTGAGTTGTGTTGCTGGTTAAAACGAAAAAATAACAAGATATTTGATGCGATTGCAATCTGAAAATAAGTTGTAAACTCTGTTTACATATATTTCTAAATAGATATGTGCCTTAGTAGTTAACGAAGTAGATTCATATTTGAATATTGACATATATATTTTGGAATATTTTGACATTTTAAGCAGCTTAATTTATTATTTTGCTCATGAAGTTTTGTGTGTACCCCATAACACAAGAACACTTCCAATGTATACATGCAACTTTCCTAATAAATTTTACTTAAATTGTGTATTTTATGCAGTAATATACTGTAATTACAGGATCATTATAAATACGATTTTAAAAATAACTTATTTTTTGAGTTTTTGTTTTAATCTCAATTAAAATTTGTTTTATTATGCATAATTGAATGATATGCTCTATTTTCACATGAAAAATTAATTCTGTATATTCAACAAAAAGCATTCATCCCTACAAAACTCATTCCTTTTAAGCGAATTTATTAAATCCAATTGACAGTAAATTATTGATTCCTTCCATTCCTTGCATACATTAATTAAAATATTGGTGTGCAAAATATCAACATTTGAAGACATTTTTTCTTTATACTTGATAAGAAATATAGAATTAAGATATTGTTTTAAGAATAAAATGCTCATTATGATCACAAGTAATACTTCTCAATATTTTTATTGCATCTGAAATGAAGTTTTTATTTATACTGTATCATTTTAATTACAATTTTTAGGAATTTATTATTCGTGAATGTTTGAGTATTAAAATTTAATTTTTGCGTAAGATTTTTTAAGAATGTAAGTATATACTAATTTCTATTCAATAACTAATATCATTTCTTGTAAAAAATATTCAAAATATGAAATTTTTCAAATATTTGTTATGTTATTTTAGGACATTTAAAAATGTGTGCATTAAGCAATTAGACATGAAAAGGTAACTAATAGTGAAAAAAACAGAAAGCATTTAAACAAATATTTCTATACAATAAGCTTAAAATATGAATATGGACTTAAACTACTGCGAAACTTGAAAACTTAGTTTTAGTTTTAACTTAGGTTTTCAAGAGTGTAACATTCAATGTTTGAAGTCAATCTTTTGTTTAGAAAAATTTTACAGAAAACTAATTTATCTTTAATTAAAGGAAATTATTTAAAAACAATAAAGTTTCATTGATACTAAGTACAACTTATCGGATTAAGTTGAAAGCTCTTAAATTACATTAAAAAAATTAATGTAACAAGTCAATTTTTAGAATTTTGATATAGCCAGTTTAAGTTATAAAAATTTTAAATTCATTTCAAAAAATGTAAGTAAATGAATTAAAATTTTTAACAACAAAGCTACATAAAATATTATCATATAAATTCTGAAGATATTAACTCGAATGAAAAAAAAAATGTTACTTAAAAAAAACAGTTTAAAATCATACTTCTTAATTTGTTCTATTGGTATTTTAGAAATAAATATTTTGTTTACATAATTCTGGGTTATTTCGATCGATTAAATTTTTCAATATTTTACATGTAATAAAATATTGAATCCATACCTATATTCTTTTAAAATATAATAAAAATATCTTAATTATTAATACAACCATGTCTTAATGCAGCAGAGTATTATTTCTCCAGTGAAGTTCCCTCACGACAACAGTGATCTTGGGATAAGTTTCAATTCAAAGGAGGGCAAAAAAGGTTCGGGGGCAAGACAGCATTGCCCCCAACCAGTTTCAATAAAAGGGGTGCTTCGCTTTTCTACGAGACCAGATGTTTCCAAATAACAGACCAAACATTAACCAGTTCTGACCACTCCACAGGATAGCAAGTGAGAAGGACTCAAGGGATATATTTCACCGCATTTGGTAAACCTACCAATTTTGTCGTAATAATTGACAAGTAATATTAAACTATTACTTACATTTTCTCAGATTTCGAAGTTACCACTAGGGGGAGCGTCGACAAGAACGTGAAATTTCTGCCTCAGGAAAAAGAGATTAAGTGATTTTGAAGAACTTGCCGGGCATAAATAAGTTGTCAGAAATTTAACTTCAACCGAATCCAATAAAAGCTTTTTTAATCCCTATATAATATAGGTTCAGGGTTCCTTCGGAGCAGCTGCTTTTGAAGTTTTCTGGTTTTTAACTATAAAAATGGTTTTTTCTCGATTTTTCCAAAGCAAAGTAAGTTTAATTATTTTTCTTTTATGTATTACTTTTATGATAATATTTCAATGATATTTCCTAAATGTTCAATTAATGTTTATTTCTTTATTTAAATAATTAGCTTTTGAATTGCAATATGCAACGCGGAATATTTGAAGAAAAAAATCCAAAGGCAGTTTGTTCTAACTAGATTTCTTAAAAGCTGTGGTTAAAATCCAAATACTAAGCTATTCAATAAACCTGTGTTATTAAAATAGTTCCATGAATTTAATACTAAATTAAATACTTTGAAATTCACTATTTTTATATAATGAAACTTTAAAGAGTCATTCTTTTTCAGAGTATAAGAACTAAGCATTTTGAGGAAAACAATTTTACTTCATGAATTATAACTATTAAATATAATTGGATTATATTCTTAAAGCAAAATCTTCCTATTTACTCCTTTAAGATTTTACCACACACAGAAGACTTAATCAGTTTAAGGAGCTTTAATTTATTTTATAACTTAATTTTAATATTAATCCACTAAATGTAATTACTTGTAGCCTCTAAGTTCCCTTAAAAGTACGAAAGGGAAAGAAGTTTCATTGTATGGACTGATGACCGCTACCAGTTTCGCTTTAACAACTTATTTTGTGAAGAAAGGCTTCTCTCAAAAATGGATCGCAGTCAGCGTGTTTTGTGGACTGACTGGACTTCAGCAGATAATATTTTCTTTTTGGGATGTAAGTATTTTAAAGCTTTTTTTTTTTCAAGAAACTTGTCAAAAATAACTAAGCTTACACTCTTCTTTTATTTAAATTAAAGCATAGTGAGTATTCAAATGAATTAGCCTACAATGGGCTTGTGATAGTTAAAAAAAAAAATAACCAAGAGTATAAAATACTAATAGTTAAATCTATTATAAGTTTATGTAAACATTCTATCATTTTACCACTGCAAAACTGAGCTACATATTTTAGCTTGACTGAAATAGTTTGGCACAGTATGTTATCCTAATATTATACAAAACAAGCTTAAATTAATACTCTCTGAAATCTTAATTCCAGCTTTTAACTTGTCTCAGAATCTAACTTCAGTAATTTAAGACTTAAAAGGAATTGTGTATATCTAACTCTCTGGATCAGAACTTTTCTATAGCAAGCTAAGCTTTATTCCTAAAAATTTATACATGATATACTTATCATTTCTTCTTGTAATAAGTACATCAAGAATGACTCTTTTACTACCCACTATTAAGTTCTATTATTAAAAATTAACTCTGAAACTTTACCGCAAAGAATTTTGTTTCAAGTATTTAAATACAATAAAAGATCTTGGGAAATCTTGCTTTTTTAGTCTGTTTTTAAAGAATTTTAAATCTTTATAATTAAGTATGGCAGTCTGAAATTAAATTTGTTGCAAAAACTTCATATGTATCCTTAAAATACAAATGTAAATATGATTACAAATAATAATGTTTGACTTATTACGCATGGCAGAAATAAAAATTTAAACTTGAGTCTCAACTCACAATTTAGGAACAACAGTTTATGTATTTATTAACTTCAATTCCGAAGAACAGTTTCATTTAATTGCGTATTCTAATTGAAAGCGCGCTGTTTAAAATAACGATTTTCTGTGTATCTGTGAATAACGTTACAAATCTACTAGGAAGCCAGAAAGCTTGTTCTTAAACTTGTTAATCTTGTTTCTGTAAGATTTAAACTATATTTAAATTACTGTACTAAAATGAGTCTTAAGGCATCCATTAATTTAAATGTTTGCTTTTGAGCTAATTCGATTGCTCTAAAGTCTATTGATTTATAAGTGTGTTGGAAATATTTTTATATATAATTTGAGTAGAACTGAGAGATAGGATAATTACTTAAATTTTTTACTCTAGAACTAAATCCTTAAGAGGAAACGTATTAACACAAGGCCTATTTTTTGTGTTAGATGTATAATGTGTAGCCCTCTTTTCATGCTATGTAATGTAATACAGAACGTAAGAAAGCCTCAAATATTTTATTAAAATGAATCGAGATATATCCAGAATGAGTTTAAAATGTGATTTCATTATCAGTATTTGTGAAAAAAAATCAAATAGTTGATTCTTATACATGCATATTTCAGATCTTTGATAAAAGTGAATTTTTAAAAAGTCCTTAAATTTTTTTTTTTCCTCTCATAGTCCGAGGAACCTCGACGGAAATTTTCTGTAACGCCTCTTGTGGCGGATCCAAAAGATCTTTTCCCTGAGTTTGATCCCACTGCAGAAGAGCCAAAGATCTTAAGGGTCATCAAGGAGGCTATGAAGCATCATGAGCTTAACAAGACTCCACCTCCTAAATCAAATTCTCCAACTTGTGTAAAAATGGGTTCAATCTTTAAGGACTTTGTAGACGACTTGAATGAAAAGGCAGACTTAAAAAGATTCAACTGCACAAATTATAACACCACAAAACAAGAATACCTAAAAATGTTCGAAGAGGTACAGAAAATAATAACTGGTGCAGAGGTCGTAAGGGACATGGCCAGACACTTAACTTCCGGTGACAATTTGCAACTTTCTGAATATATAAACTATTATCGCATTTGGATCATCCTAGTACAGCAAATGAGGGAGATAGACTTGTTAAACTATTCTTATGCGGAAACTGATGAGGAACGAAAACAATTTCCTGATGAGGCTACTGATCGCATTTCTTACCAACGAATAGAAAATGCTTATCGTATCTTGATACAGGGAGACTGTTTGAACAATTGTGGTCACAATGCTAAAAACATTAGAGATGAATTACGAAAACAAGCATTGAGAGACTGAATGAATGTTTTGGAAAAAAGAAAAAAAAAAAAGCCAGGACTTCAAACTTTGACTAGTACAAATATTCTGTGCAAAACTTTAATGTTATTTTTAAAATTACGGGAACTTTTACTGCTTGACTATTTTCAACTAACAATGCAAGTTTTTTAAAAATATTTTTAAATCTCGAAATAAAAGTTTTTATCTTTAGGTGACTATATGTATTTTAGTTTTGCTCAAATTGTTAATCTTAAAGTAGTTGTATTGTTACTAGTTAAAGTACTTTAACTGTTTACAGGAATTTTGGATGTTTGATAGACCAAAGCAAGTTATTGTCACGAGTGTCGATGAAATCATTTTGTTTAGTATGTTGAAATTCTACATGTTTTTATAGTTCTAGACGACTTTCACGTTAAAATAACATGTTTAAATTTCTCATTCCTTATAAAAGGAGTTTCATTTGTTTAATGGAAACAGTTAACTTTGCATTGTAACGGTCTTACAAATATATATGTATTGTAGATTTTGAAAAGCCTTCTGTAATCCGTAAGAAACAGAACAATAAAATTGAATTCACCTTTGTACATGCCTTGACTTTAATGCTTCAGTGGTCAGTGTATTCGACGAATCATTATCTAAAGGCTTAAACTTTATTTTTTATTTATTCAGGTATAATAATTTTCTCAATACTCCTTAATTTTTTTCGAGTTACTTAGACTCAGAGCTCAAATGTAAGATCAGTAACAAATTTGTTAATCACACTTAATGATAGTGTCACAAAATTTCAATTTTAGTGAAGCTATCATTAAGCGGGAATAAAATTTTAATCTTAGTTTTCCTCTAATTATGTGAAGCTAAATTAAAATTTAGCTCCACATCATTAAAGGAAAACTCTTTTTGGTCTCTTTCCATTTTTTAGAATAAAAACTTAATTTTACTTTAATAAATTTCCTAGATCTTTAATTAGGATTCTAAATAAAATTTCTAGTTTTGCTTAATAAATGTCCCGAACTTCCTTTAATACGATGAGAGATCAACTACTATACAAATCTTTGAGCAAAATACGAAGAATGAAAAGTAACTAAAGCACATATTTTAGCAGATCTCAGTATTCTTAATTGAAGTTTCTTCAAATTGGATTAAATGAAATATTAAGTGTCTTCTATGACAGCCAAATAGCTTGAATTGCTAAAATTTTAGCATGCGTATTGTAAATTGTATTTTGTCGGAGACTTTTTTTTTTTTTCATGGATTTAATTCACCGGATTCTTTCCTTGTGACTGCTGGAAAACTCCCAAACTCTCCCAACAATAAATGATTTTCCAAAACGAGAAGCTCAACGTCCTTATATTGATAATCAGTGGCTGGTTTCAAGCCCACACGACCTTTTTGCTTAAGAGAGCTTGATGAATTTTCAAATAAAACTCCGAAATTGCAAAGGCTATTTTGATTAAATGACATTTTTTTTGTTAGTGCACCATCATACTTATCTGAGTTGGGTTCTACCAGTTAGAGGCCGGGTTCTACCTGGTGGAGTCTTCGTATTTTTTGAAGCAGGGATCAGGCACAAGACCACAATTACTTGGCCTGCCACCCTCAGAGGTATCATTTCATTTGGAGGACATTGTGCGAGCAAGCCCAGTTTTAACGCATGCAAGCCACCAATAGTAAACACGACGTATCTTCGGTTTAGCCGTGATTCGAACTCCATACATTTCGATAATGAGAACGACACCCTAACCAACTGGGCCACCCCAGCCTTACCTCGTTATTTACATTTAATTGATAAGGGTGGTAATTATAAAAAATCTTTTTTTGTAATTCTCGCTGGTTTCATTTCTTTGAATTTTACGTTTATGCAAGACATTTTCAGAAGTTTAATGTGTGAAAGAAGCTGCTCGAAATTAGTGAAATTAAGAAACATTGTTATTCAATGTCTTCAGATATTTGAACGAAAATTTAAATGCATAAATGTATTGTAATTAAAACATTAACTTGAGAAATATAAAACAATATCAAAATCGAACAGATTATTTGCAATGCTGTCTTACCTTTATAATTAACGTGGTAAATTGTTGCTGCAGAAAATTCTTTTTCTTATTTTTCATATCATTTGAGATAAATTGATACTACTAAGAATTTTTCCACTTACTTTAGCGTAATATTTTCATACTCAGATAATCTTGGACTAGGATAGCTCTGATAGTTATTGAGTTTTATGGTTAGGAACATTTAATTAAATGTACTTTTGTATGAAATGTGACATTTTTTATCATTCTTCATACATCGTAATTGTTAAAAATGTGGTTTTGAATTTATTTCATACTCTTTCTTTAAAATGAAAGCGCTGAAAATAAATTTTATTAGATATTTCTAGAAATAGTTTATAAGGATTTAAGTTTTTGGCTTAATAACCGCAGATATTAAACTATTAATCTTGATGTGTCGAAGGTTCTTCGATAGATCGACTTCAGCTCCTTCCATTGATATTGAGCAGGAAGCTGAATAATTAACGCTCATCTGTTCAGTTTAAAAATTTGTTTTGAATCTACTTTCAAGCATTTTTCTTCAATATAAAGGAGGAATTAAAAGCAGTTTAAGTAATAAGGCAATTAATGGGTGAAGCATCGTAACCTCGAAAATTGTTACCTCTTCGTAATTTAGAAGTAGGGACCAAATAGAAATATTTCCCAATTATAATATATTGTAGAATTTTTCTTTGCATAAATTTGGCATTGTGGAGAAGAACTGAAATTAAAAGTTTTCATCATCAATCAAAAATTGCCTTTTACATTACTTTTTTATTGACAAATATGAGATTTCTAAGTATCAATCCCCATAAGATAAGTGTGCAGAAACAGCCAACATATTTCGTTATCAAAGTCCAAGCTGACCACTGAATGGTTAGCACTGGCCTTCGGTTGAACTGTTTGTGGGTTCGATTCCCTCCACCATTATTTCAGGTTTCAAAATCAACTTCAAACTGTAGATATCGATCAAAAAGTACCGTTAATTGACAGAAATGAAAACGTTGAAAAATTAAATCTGCAATCAAACATCGAATATTTTATTCCGAAAAGCACCAACCAATTATCACTCTATGATAAGTTTTGGAGAAAAAAGATCAAAAGAATAAAGAAAAGTATCGCAATTGATGAAATTTTTATGCATTCATATAGCTACAATAAAGTCTACTAATAAAATTGAAAAGCAAACTTCTATTTAAAATTTTTGTTGATTTATCAAGTATTAAAAATTAATAGTGCAGTCCGTATTCAAAAATAAGGCTTTCAATTCGATAGTATTTCGAAATGATTAATATCCAAGTATATCAAACATCACACTCGGAAAATGAATATTTTTTATTTATAAATGTGGGAGAATAACACGGGAGTAACCTTAGCTTTAAACACAGAAATCTTAATTTTTAAGAAAAGCCACTTAAAACAAATAATTTGTCTTGGAATGTAATAATGCTGTCACATTGAAGAAATTCGGCCTCAATGGGCTGGTTGGTTATGGCGTCGTTCTTATTATTGGAAGATAGTGAGTTCGAATCCTTTCCCGGCTTAACTAAAGATCCGTCGTGTTGTCTAAAAAGCAGCTGGGGCACATCGAACTTATTGTGGCCGTAACGTCCTCCAATGAAATACCTCTGAGTTTCGCAGGCCAAGCATTGCAGATTAGCTGCTTGGTCCCTGCTTCAAAGTCAAGAAGATTCCACCCGGCTGCTTCTATCTAACTGGTAGAGCCCAACTCAGGGCTAGGTACAGGGAAGCATGCTCCTGCAACAACAACACTGAAGAAATTAATCAAAAGTTAACAGTTAAAGAGCATCATAAGTTAACTGTGTCCGTTACTTAAAATTCTGAAAAAGACAGAAAAATTTGCTATACGAATGCTGTGCTTAAAGCAATATTCTGTTTGCAGAAAAATTTATGAAATTACTTAATGCTAATGGAATTATTATGAAAATATAAGCTCACACACAATAATAATTCATTTATTAAAAAATATTGAAAAGTTTGAAAAATAGCTTCAATTGAAGATATAAATTAGATAATTTTGCTGTTTTTTACATGAAACATTTTCTTATTAGGAAGACAGAGATTAAGTACTTAAAATAAATTACATAGTAACTGGACCAAATTTTGACATACATTTCAAAAACAATAATTTTAGCATAAAAAAAAATACACTCACAAAAATAACTTATACGAAAATAATTATTAAAAGGAAGCTTGAAACGGATGTTTTGTTTGAAAGTTCAGACTTTAAAGGTAATGATTTTTACATCCCTAATGAGACTCTTAGAATAATCAAATACATTTAGGAATTCAAAATTCAATATTTATGAGTGATGGATCACAATATATAAATAAAGGAAAAAAAAACTAAACATCAAACTTGAAATATACCTTTATAGCTCATATTGAGAAACTTGGCAAAAGAAATTAATATTGGTGTGCATTTCAGCTCAGTGCATTGGTGACTTGTACTTCTTCAATGACTCAAAGATTTCAATAATATTCATTCATGTTTCCCCATGACAATGACATTAATTACACAGAACCGGATACTGCTGAGACTATTCTGAATGAAGGCAGATTTTATGAATGACAACCAACTTCAATAAAATTTTACAATAGCTGTTTTCATCCTAAATACTACAAATAAAAATTGTGTACAT
The DNA here is from genome assembly GCA_030067965.1 of Latrodectus elegans. Lineage (NCBI taxonomy): Eukaryota > Metazoa > Arthropoda > Arachnida > Araneae > Theridiidae > Latrodectus > Latrodectus elegans. The sequence goes on from CM057819.1 coordinate 67,841,342, forward strand.
GAAAACTTAAATGAACATTCAATAAAGAGAGCATAAAATTTCAATTAGCATATTGAGGTTTTTATCTCCTGTACTAAATAAAGATTGCAAAGTATTCTATAAGAAAAAGATATGTACAACAAGTAATCACAATTAAATTCTGTGGCACGACAGACCGTGCCAAAGCCTACAGTGCCCTCTGTTTTCCTGACAGAGAGCGCCTGGGTTCTGAAGCATATGTGTCGATTAGCTGTCTTGATTAGGTGGACAGCCTAATGCGAAATACCCAGTGTTTAGTTCTCAAGCATGCTTGGTACTTTCAACCAAGTTTATCGACTCACTGAAGGGAGGAAAGGCTGAGTCGAGGATACCCAGCCTGAGGATTGAGCCTCGGACCTATGCTTTGGGAGCGTGAAACACTACCCCTAAGCAAATGGGCTTCCAACAAGCTATCATTATGATTTAAATAAGCGCAGGTGCCGTATAATACAGGAAGCCAAATATTGAGTTTGGCGAATTTTATTGAGCTCGGCTTTAAATATTCGAACATGTTAGTTGATCGTTCAAGACAATGTCAGATTTCATCGAAACATTTTTGATACAGAAATGGTAATTTTACTAGCTTAGATTTTGCTTACAACTTCAATGTAATTAATTATATAATATTGTTTCAAATTTACTTCAATAAGCTTTGCTTAGATTACAAGTAACATGTTCAGATTATTGATACGAAAAAATTAAAATAATTACACAATCTTTCTCTGTTAACATTATTTTCATTGTCTATTCAATATTAGAGGAAAATGAAACAAAATAATGCTGTAAAAATTACTATTTATTCAGTTTTTTTTATGTTTTTAAGTTTATCATTAAATTATTTATTTCATATTCAGATTTTTTTAAAAAAAGATTTAAACTAAGAGTCACAGTTCAGAATTATTTCATTTTTCTGGAAATTTTAGGAGATTAACGAAAGAACTTTTCAAATCTATAAGATTTGTCGTTATCAAAGACGTTACAATATTATTTTGATATAACACCATTTAAAAAACAAAAATAACTTATGAATAATTAAAAAGTAAATTCGTAGTATGAATATCCATGATTAAATCAAACCTAAATATCTGCTTAAATGTAGGTTTATTCTCATGCTGTTATTAATTAATTGCTTTCATAGTAAATTTAATTACATTTTGTCTTACGTAAATAAGATTTCTAAAAGTAAATGGACTGTAATTATATTACTAACATAAAATGGGTTTCTGATTTTAAAATAAACTGAAGATATTTAGGAAAATAATTTGAAAATTATCTTTCTGACTAAAATGAAATAATCAAAGAAATTTCTAATTTTCAATATATAAGCTGTGAAGGATTTTAATTAGCAAAATTTCATATCACCAACGTAAAGGTAGCGTTTTAATCTAGTTTTATAAGTTTTCTACTGTAATTTCCCTTAATAAAATAATTCATATTATGTAATTTCAATTGTATTTTTTGAATTAGAGATCTTATTAAAAAATCTAGATTGAATTACAAAAAGTATGTAAAAACTCATTAATTAATTTATTAAGTATTTATGAAATTCAGGAAACTCAATAGCTTTCATCAATTTAAAGTTATTGTCTAGCATATAACACAAAATATATTTTCAATAGACAATTTAACTAAATATTATAATGCTGCTATTTCCTTAATAAGCACAGTATTTTCTGCAAAACCCATTTTTTTTCAATCTTTTTCTAATAAATTAAATTTATTATTAAACATTTTACAAAAATTATAAAAGTCACTTAAACGTAGGTAAGTAAATGAATAAATTTTTAGAAATTTTTTTTTTCAATAATAATGCACTCGAAATTAAAGAACACATTTTTCAATAATTTTTTTAAAAACAGGAAAGTTTTTTTTACAGTTTTCAATCCTCCTCTAGCCCCAAAAAATAAACTGGTCACTTGTCAAAGATCTTGTTTTTAGTGGAGAAACTTGAGTTCATGGGAGATCAAGGTCACCCCTGCAAAGCAGAGACTGTATGAAGACTGTGGGTTCAAAAATAAATAAATAAATATAAAGTAGGGCATGTGAGCTCCTCATGTAGGGACAGTTTGCAAAGGTTGTTTTGGAGCCATGGTTATAGGGGGAAAAAAGAAAAGAAAAAAAAATTAACAGCAGGCGATGAGTCTGCACCTATGTTTAAGGGGCCGCTTACAAATTGGAATGTACTCAATTACTACTTTTGTTTTTGTTAGAAGGAAACACTGAAATATATTCTACATCTACCTGTTATAATTAAAATATTAGTCAAGGATTCACAATTTTTATATGCACGTCATTTGGTGGTTAAATTTTATACTTTTATAAAAACTAATATTACATTTTAAGAGATAGCAATGTTATTTTTATGGTATCTTTATTCGAAGTTATAAATGTAAATGTAGGAAATAATAATATAATTTCACATTTAATCATTTTAACATCCAAGTTAAAATTATAAACCTTTAAGAATATTTTGAAATTTTAGTAAAAATACTTTGCCCTATAAAATATATTTATACTTTTTAACTAATGTATAATTTATTAAAAATAATAAGAAACAAAAAATTTTGTGAAATTCTTGTGCATGGATTAACTCTATTCTTACTATAAACATTTAATCGGAATAAAAATGCATAACAATTCTGAATTTCAGAAAAGCAAAATGAAAGCGAAAATATTAATTACATTAGTAAATATCGAATCCTGATATGATGTTACGCATTGTTCTTGTAAATGAAAATTGTAATTAAACTATACAAAGGGGTGCATTTATTTCTAACTTAGGTTACATCTTAAAGAAGCAACTAAAGGCAATACGTAAAAAGTTTAGAAAGAAGACCTTACGATACAGATGCCATCTGACTCTTAAAATGGGTCATTAGAAGTATGTTAGAGCTGACCAATTGCAAAGAGATTAACGTCCCTAAATTCAAAGCAGTGGGTCCCGGGTTCGAATCCTGGGTTGGGAATGGACGTTTCTTTCTTTATCGGAGCGAAGATAGCATACCCAATGGGTGCCCCTGTATAAGAGATGCCCTCACTTCTCTCATTATAGAACGAAATAGGGTAAAAGTTTAAAGGGTACATTGACTTTAAAAGAAAAATAAGTAAATTAGACCATCTTCAATTGCTAATTGCCACATATTTTTGTGGTGTAAATACACAATTACTGCTGTGCCTTGTGAATTGTGTCTAAGATTACTTTCTCGAGTCCATCGCTGTGATTTTTTAAAATAACATGACGTATATTTTTGTTAGAACATAATTAAAAAAATAAATAATAAGGAGACAGATATAATTTAGTTTTCAACTGGTGACATACACTTGCTCAAAAAGTAAGTATGCTACTCATAGCTTAAGTGAAAAAGATCTTGTTCTCAAATAAATATAAGAAAAATATTATTTTGGAGAGTGTTGTTTATAGCTTCTGATTCAAGTCATAAAGTAATGAAAAATAAATCATTATATTTTAAAAAGCTTTAAGAGTTATTTTGTAGACAACCAGTAGAAATTTAAATCACAAAAGTATGTATGCACTCCGAATTTCTTACTTTTAAATAGGCTGAATGAAGCTTTTCGAGTGAATTTTCGTGTTTCAGTGATAAGTTTAAAATTTCTGCTACAAAGCTAGTAAGTTTGAGCTTTAAGTATATCATCAATGCCTCCTTGTGGAAAAGAATTATCAAATCTAAATGATGCAATAATAAAGCTCTATAAGGAAAGCAAGTCCCACAGACAAATAGGTAAAATCATAGACAAAGTCCTGCAATAGTGCAAAAAATCATTCAAAAGTTCCAGGCTGAGTAAAATACTCCAAACAAGCCAAAAACAGGACGACTGCCCAATTTCATGGATCGAGAAAGGTGAATTATTGTTGGAAATGTGGAAAAAAAAACCTGAAGATTAGCGCACAAAACTGACAACGCATGTGAGAAACACTTTTGCGAAGGCATGCAATCCTGAAACAACTCGCCGTGTGTTATGGAGTGCAGGATACTATGTCGAAATATGCGAAGAAAACCATTTGTTAGCAAAGTGAATCGCAAAAAGAGAATAGAGTTTGCAAAGAAAAATGTAAAGCAGGACAGAAATTTTTGGAATTCTGTGATTTTTTCGGATGAAAGTAAATTAAACATCCATGGGTCAGATGGACACCAAAATGTTTGGAGGAAAGCAAATGCAGCTCTAGAACCAAAGAACATGAGAGGAACTGTAAAACACTGTGGTGGTTCAATAATGATTTGGGGTTCCATGGCAGCAACTAAAGAAGGAAATTTAGTTATAATCGACGGAATAAGAAATCAGTATAGCTATTTGAATGTTTTAAAGAAAAATCTAAGCCTAAGTACTTCTAAATTGGGACTCGATAGATCCTTCACTTTCCAAGATAATAATCCCAAACATAAGGCTCGGATTGTTCGGGAATAGCTGCTACATAACGTGCGAAAACAGCTAAAAACCCCACAACAGTCACCTGATCTTAATCCCATTGAACACTTGTGGGATTATCTCGATCACCGAATTAGAAAGCAAGACATCAAAACTAAGAATGATCTAAAAAATGTCCGTTTGGTGAAGTGGCAGAAAATACCATTTTCTGTCACTGAAAACTTAGAAAAATCAGTGTCATATAAGATTAAGAACTGTTATAAAGGCCAAAATCTATCCAACAAATAACTAATTTTTTTTTTTCAAAAATTGTAAAATTTTTAAAATTAATGTCTTTGTTTTTGCTTGCATACTCACTTTTATGACATAAATTACATCCTATTTTAAGTTAAACTCATCTTGCTAATTAAATATTTGTATTTGTTAAATATTTTTTATTTTGTAATTAAACTCCATTTTGCTGTAATCGAAATAAATTGTTAATTTGAAAACTCTAATATTGTAGATCTGTTTTTTTCATATGACAGCATCACATACAATCTGCATACTTACTTTTGTGACTAAGTGTACATATAATTATATTCCATTGCATACATTAATTTTAGTTTTTTAAAATATGACATTATAGTAACCTGGTATGAAACCTGGTATGTGATAGACGGGTTCTAGTGGCAAGAAGTTAGTGGATTCAATACTAAATCTAATTGAAGACCGCCTTGCTGAGAGCACTTCATTAAGTTAAAAATATTCAGTAAAAACCTCTCTTTGTGTGGCAGAGAAATTTGTACGCCAACTCAAGTGTCGACCTCGTCACTTGTCCTTGATACAATATTACAAGCAGTTGAGAGTGTTTAATATCTTTGAATAGCAGAAGTAGGTTGCCAGAAACGTACTTAAATGACTTCATTTATCTTTGAAATATATACTAGTTTAATAGTAGTGCAGATAGTTTCTTGTTGCTAACATTATACATTAAAGATTTGTTTTTGAATCAAAATGACTATCTATATTCATGGAACCGATTCTGTAAGTAAAAAAAAAATTGCAATTTTCTTTATTTTAACCTATTAAATCTTCCCTATGCAATACGAAACTTCAATTTGTGTAGCTCAAGAGTTTCAAATCTAGTTTATATATTTAGATAAATCATTAGTTTAAAAATGTAAATGATTGCAAAAATTTACAACTGTTATCATATGAGATTTTCCAGTGTCATTTATTTATTTTATTAATTCATTTTCTTTGTTTCGTTTTTACTTATAGATGTGTGAAATAAAAAATAGATAGTAATTATTTAATTCATGATAAATTTATGTTTTTAATTAAAATACAAGCTTGCAATAGCTTACCTCAAGAACAAGAAAGTTTTCTTAGGTTGTCTTCTACATAACAAAAGAGAAACATTTACTTTTCTCTGAATATTAATTGACGTTTTGAAATTTTTAAGAAATGTATATTATTATTTAGCAACTTAACTTATTAAGTAATTCTTGTTGAAAGTTTCGTAACATATTAAAATTATTTACAACAAATCTAAAAATGACTTCCATAAAATTCATTACAGTATTAGACTACATTTTACATAACGTCAGAAATTCAGCATTTCTTATTATTAAACTTTTGCTCCAATAATATACATCTTAAGTAATTCTTTTTGTATATTTTATTGTTAAATCTAATACCCTTTATGGGCAAGTTAAATATCTAGAACATAATGTGATATATTATAATTTTATTTCGATATAATTTGAAATTCATTAAAACAACCTTTTATGTAAAGACCAACCATTAACTTCGTAATGAATTTTTAATATGATGATTTCTGAACACTTTACAAGGGAATAAATTTTTCGTTAAAGTTCTGCTTAGAGAAATTGAAAGTAACTAATCCTGTAAGTTTAATGATAAACTCATATCCCTGCATTTAACCAAATTTTGTCTCTACAATAAGCATTTACTAGTTTAAATTTAATATTTTATAAATATCATGAAGATAAATTTAATTCAAAATACATAGTTTTTTACTCTTGGTTATTATAAGCGAGTGGTTCATCTTTCAATAATTTTCTTTTTTGTGGAATGAACTCACTAAATATTAGCTCTAAACTTATTTTAGGTTCTAAAATGGTTTGGACATCGAATGAAAAAGAATCTGATTAACAAATGGGCTACTGGCTTGAGTGGATTCCTCTGTGTTGGAGGACTTGTCGGTTTAATCTTATCTAAAAGACATGGTCTACCGAGAGAGTGTACCTTCGCAAGTTTTGGAATAGGATTGATTGGATTATCATGGTCAACCCTGATTGCTGTGATTGTGAGTAAAGTTGATCTGTTCAAATTCTCAACTGCATCCCAAATACATCCCGTTTTACCGCAAATCAAAGCATACTTTTTATGAATAGATCAAAAGCAAGCAAAAAAAAATCTGGATTGCAATCAAAGAAAACATCTAATTTTGACCATGTTTGTTATGAAATTAAATGATCGTGCAGGAAATAAATTAATCACACAAGTTACTCAGTTCATATCATTTCAATTGTTATCTTGAACATCAATTATATTTATTTTTAAAAACTTAAAGTATTAAGACTTTATTACTATGTCTTTGTCACTAATGTAGTTTATATTTGGATTTTTAAACACTATTACTTATAAATTCTGTATAATATTGGGTATTTCAATGATTCACAAAGTGTCTTATTAAAACTGATATTTGTCGATCCCTGAAGTCGGGATTTCTTTTAGTTACATACTGAGGAAAAGGATGCTTTTAATAGGTAACTTATTCCATTTCTTTATTTTTGGATTATGAGACCTAAAAACTTTAATAATTATCGCATGTTACGAGTATAAGTTGAGAGAAATGATTTTTAGTGAAAAATTTAAATGTATAAACTAAAAGCCCTTTTCAAATACAGCTCCCCATAAACTATCGATATTTTACTATATCCAGTTATTTTCTCACATTTTTTTATTGAATACATAACTATTAGTTGAGGGTTAATTGTTAGAAATTGTTGCTCAGATAATTTTAATGCGGTGGATATTGCCTATCATCGTCTTTTAATTTCACGTTCTTTATGTAATATAAATTAACGTTTTCTTCATAGTCAAAAACATTCGAAGTTTAAATGCAGAAATTGCCGAGGAAACGGAGTAAGTTTATTATTGATCTTCTAATATAAGTTACGGATAGTTGATTTTTCCATCTAGAGGGTCAAAAAATTATTGATAGAACACTTGTAGTTGTCCTAAAAATATTGAAGTACTTAGTTTAGTTGACAGCCCAATGGCAAGAGATATGATCTTGAATTCAACGGTTAATGAATCCGAATTCCACCTTGGGCTTGTATATTCATAGTGGTTTAAGATCCCGTTTAAACTGTCCCTTATGTAGTAAAAAAAGATGATTGCTGAGTGAAAAATCGAATAAAATAAAGAATTTTGGTTTGTATATTAAGTTACAGTAACTCTAATTTTTAATATTTGGTTTTAAATATATTGACTGTAATTATCAAGCTTATCCTTCTTGCGTCAGTAAAATCAAAACAATCAATATATTTATCAAAATAACAATTTTAGTAATCAAAATTAACAATAAAAATATATACTGAACTTATTAATTGATCTGCTTTACTATAATATAATGGAATCGTATCATGATAAGCATCTTAATGTAAGCTATTGTTGAATTTTCCATGTGCTAAAAATTCAAATAACTGCTTATATTTTATGTAATGAATTCCGAATTGATTTTTTTATTTAATTGCATTCATATTTTGAAAGCTCTTCTAATCTGTTATAGAGACGTGGGTACAAGCCATTACCTAAAGTGTACTTCGATGATGAGATACTTCTGGACATTACAGGGGACCAAGTGCTTTTCTCCATAGACAGTGATACAGCGATTGACAAGCTAGTGGAAATCTTAAGGGAGCAGGATGACATTTTGGCAGATGTTAGACGAACTCTTTGGAATAAAAGGAGAGATGTGAAGAATCTTATAGATCTTTTGGAGACGGGTGAAAGTTCAGAAGGTAAAGAGCCAACAACAACTCTGTACTACCGAATGTTCATTGATATGTCTAAAGTATTTTACAAAAATGAATTAGATGTACAAGTAGCGGACTATTCAAATTGTGTTCCCGATACGGATTTTAGCACTAGGACACGGCATTCCCTAAATTTTCTCAAGAAGGTCCAGAATGTTTTTCTGCATTACATGTATGTCGTAGAAAGCTTATTTTACGGTTATAGACCTAAACCACCACCTGAGATTGTTCGTGCAAATATATCACGCAAAAGAAAACTAGACGCCATTAAAATGATGATGACTTATAAAATTCCTAGAAGAGTTCTCTATGATAATATAGAGCTAGTGCAATATATAGGAGAAACTATTCCTCTAAAGTTGCGCGAATTTGAGCGCCGAAAGTGAACAGTGATTTTTTTGAAGTAACTGACCAGAAGCTGTAAATTTTTTTAAAATTTTTCTGCCATGTTGATACCTTGAATCTTATTTCATGACTAAGGAATAATCGCTGTTTAAATGTTTACAAAGCTTATTGTTAGTACTAAAACTTGTATTTGAAGAAAACTTGTACATTATTTTCCTTTTGTGTTAAGTATATTAACCATAAAATAGCTTTGTACGAGAACTTGATTTTAAAAATATTTAATGGATATATAATCTGATTTATATATTTAATTATCCTATATTTTAAAAGAAATAACTGAAGTTTTTTTTTTTTTTATTCAAGATAGTTACTAAATTTGGTTTGTGATTAATTATGCGTGTAATTGTACTTGCTTTATTGATTGACTTTTCTATGTTCCCACACAATTGACAAATTCAAGCCAAGAAATTTTAAATGTTTTAGTTAAATATTCTTTTTTAATGTTGAAATGAATACATTTATATTAAATTTGTATATACAAATGCTAACACATAAACTTTCCTATATGCTGTAAAAAAAAGTAAACTTCTAAATTAAATATTTTAAAATTGTGGTCATTATTTAAATTATTTAATCATGCTTGAAATATACAGAACGTAAGTAATTATACTTTATTTATTGCAGTACTATAAACTTCCAGTTTTGCTCAAGGAATTTTCATTTGATTACAATGTCATTGGAACGTTATTCAGAGTTTTGATAAGACACCAACTATTTTGAGAGCAATGCCCCACGTTCGATAATGGCCTATGTCAGTGGGGTATGTTGCGATTCAGCATTGTTCACACACATTTGCCAATATGGGGATGCTTGAACGTTTTCTGCGTTGTGGTCCATAGATATGGCCTTCGATTCATGAAAAATTCTCCTTGAAGCTAATTTTACTGTGGGCATTAAAATTCCTTAAACTTTCTGTGGTAAGAAAGTCTACCACGCAGTGTCAAAATGTTTAAATGCAGTAAAGAATCAAACCAGGACGTTTTTCTTTATTGCTGTTAAAAAATTAAAAAAAAAAAAAAAACACCAGGTTAAAGAGTAAAAATTTAACATGTTTCAGATCTTATAAAACGTATGAATAAATATATTACTGTATAATATAAATTTGAATTTTTAAACTTCCATTTCAGATTTATCATATTGTGGTTTAAAATTATCCTTATAAGAATATTCAAAAACAGCAAAAGATGATCATGTTGATGACAACTTCTGATGCAATACATATTTATTCAAACACGACTCTTTGTAATGCAAAATATAAAGTTTTGCTTTGAATATTTAGATTCTGTATCAGGATGATTTAAAACTATTTTCTTATATCAAAATATAACTTATTTTTAAGGAAATGACTGCAAATTGAAATAGAGATTCAATTTCAATCGTTAGGATTTACATGGTTTTTTCTTTGAATCGTATTTATTTTCGCTCCTTAAATTTGCTGAATAAGATTATTGTGAATATAACTTACACTTGCCTAAAGTTAAAATTTAAGGCTTTAAGATAAGGATTTAATGACTCGATTTCTTCTGGAATGTGGAAATAAGTTCCAAGCTTTGCTTATATAATAGAAAAACGAACAATGTGCCTAAAATTTTGGAAATGACTTTTAAATGAAAAAAACGCATTAGAATATCAGTGATAAAATGATAGTTTATGCAATTTAGAATATAGTAATTACCGTATAATATAAAACAATGAAACGATGTCAAGTAATATAAAAGAAATATTAATGATTAAAAAAACAATTTTTAACACTCTACTCATGAGAACTGTGACATAACTGGCGAGTGACAATTCGCTAGTTATGTCACAGTTCCCATGGTTATGTAGCTCATCTCGAATTTAATGATTTTGAAGTTAAAATCCCAGTATCCGTAACGGGTTTGGCGTAATTTACAAATGTTGCGCCAATGATCAAGATAAGAGATTCAAAGCCAAAAAATTGGGAATCTCAAAATGGCAATACATTAACATACAATTCAAATCTTAATGTCCCCAAATCTATCGCGTTACGGATACTAGTATTATGCTAATTTGATTTCTTGGTGCAAACCATCAGTCAAAATCATTAAATCGTGTCTTATCATATAGGTTCAGAATTAATTTTAAATATTAGTTCTCATTTTAATTATTGAGCAAGAAGCAATCACTACAGCAGAAAGAGGGTATCGTCTGTAGTTATGTCCTTTTGCATAGTCATGTTAGACATGACTTTTACTATAAGATAAATACAAAAAATTTAAGGTGTGTGGATTATACAGTCTTAATATAACGTAGAGAAAGAAATTTCCATACAGTTCTAAACGTGAAATATAGATATTTGGGATTAAAGTTATTAAAATACTAGAAATTTTTTTTTTTTTTTTTTTTTTTTTTTTTTTTACGCTTAATACTCGAAGTTTTTCAAAAATTGCTTAACTAAAAACGAAGAACACATACCTTCAAGGTTAAGTTGAACTGAATTTATTTTTCTTACTCATCGTAACGTTTGTGTAAGTTATTTTAAAGTTATAGGATACATAAATGTTGAAAATAAAGAAAAGGCATAACTTCTCGAAAATATTAACTGGCGTTTTCTACATTTACTCGAATTGCTGCAATTCAAAATAGTATATGTGATAGTAAAAGTATGATTTGAATATTCTCAGAGTTCTAAGCATTCAGTTTGAAATATATGAAGTAAAATGAGAATTTTATTTGATTGGAAAACAAAACCCAAATGATTGTTGATGTATACCTCATATGAATTGAATACAAAGGTTTTTTTATAAAAGTAAAAAAAACACAATTTAATGCTTTTGATTGCTCTTTAGAAGTCTTGCCGAAAATCTTAAAAAGACTGAAGAATTTTCAAATAAAATGCACTGATTTGATTTGAATTGTTTAATTTATCTAATATCACAAATTAATTTATATAATAGCAATACAAATTTTTGCTTAAACATATAAATTTATTAATTTCTATGAATTTATATTAACATATGCCGCTGTGATTAATTTCAAGCAATTATACATTATTTGAAGACCTCCTAAGTAAAATTATTCTTCTGAAGTCTCAGTTATTTTTACAGATTAAGTAAAAAAGGAAATAGTCTTAGTGTACATGAGTTTTGATTATGTTTATAAATTTATTTTAGAAAATATATATGAGATGATTATCTTTCCTAAAATAAATAATATAACTAAGATAATTTTATAGGATTATTTTGAAACTTTATTTTCTGTTTATATGATTTGTAATAATAGAATTTCCTTCATTATTAAGGAATATAAACATAATTGTTTTTTTTTTTTTTAAATTTTTTATTCAAAGAAAAAATGCCATTGAATTTATTTCGATTTTAAAAATAGATTTTTTTAAAAAAGATTTCTTAAAAGCATTAAACTCAAAGTCATCTAGGGCTTTTAATTCTAATACATGTCAATTTACAAATAACTTTCTTTACTTTTACATTCGCATATACATTTTATTGTGCTTTATTCTGTAAAATTTGTTTTTTTCCTCATTTAGAGCTGTTAAAAATTTATATTAATAAGTTTTTATCTATAAATATAAGTTATAAAAACTTACATCTATTAATTTCTAAAATAGTCACAAAAAATTTCACCACCTTTTGATTTTCGTCCAATCAAAATAAGGATTTATTTGCAGCTAATGCCTTATTTTCATCTTTATTCAATAAGGGTATGGTCCCTATTTTTCCTGGGAGGTAAAATCCTGTTTATCCCCTATTTTGCCTCGTGACGTCTTGCGCAGAAACTTTTAAAACGAAGGCATTCACGCAGCGTCTATAAGATTATTATTTCTCAAAGAGGCCCCTGATGTTTCGGGGTTTTTTATTCGAATTTTAAGAAATTCTTCGCTCATTATCAAATTTCTTTAGTTTTCAGATTTATTTTCAATGGAAGAAATTTTGATAACTTCAAGTGATGCTTTAATCAAAAGCGCCCGTGTCTTATCTCTACTTTGTAGTCAAATTCAGGTAAGCTTTTAAACATTTTTAGTTTTGTCATTTCTTGGGTTTTGGATATTCTAATGGTAGATGAAAGAAATGATTTAACATGTATTTTTTTTACTCGAATTGCTTATTATATGAATGTAATTTATGTAAAACGCTCTATTTTAACCAGATATAAAGGCAAAGATGCAGGATTTTTTTTAAAATTAAAATTGTTTTAAGGAAAACACACACTTACATATGCATTCGAAGCATGTCTTGTTGTTTTTGAATTTCACTTGGTATCCGATGAGTTTTCATTTTACAATATGATTTGTAATAAAACGATATCGCGCTTTTTTTTTTTTTTTTTCAAAACAAATTGAATCTTAAACATGAAATAAATTTAAGAATGTAAATCTAAGCATAATTTATGAGATCAATTTTTTGTTTTTACACATTATTTATATGCCATTGTTTTCCTCAATGATAAATAAAATAATAAATAAGAAATTATACTACATCAATAAATGCTATAAAATTTATTTTTTTATTATTTATACTCTATTCATCAATTTGATTTGAGTTATTTGAAAAAATAATCTGATAATCTGTAACTAAGCATTTGCATAATGAATTATATATACTTAATAATATGCCATAAGAAGGAAATTTTTCATTTATTGTATGTAAAATTTATTGATGCATTTTTTCGAATTTTTATTTTTTTATTGGTGGTCAAATGTTTTTAGAAGTAAATAACTTTAAAAGTTATTTAAGAATAAAACTATGCATTTTTAAATAAATATATATATATATATATATATATTGTTTGTCGTAATTAATGTAGCATTTGTATTGTATTTTTCTATTTTCTCAATAAATTTTGGTTCAATTTAATTTACATAGCATAGTGAAAAAAATTTAAAACTTGTCAATTAGATTTCGGTACTGAAGTCTAATTTCTAGAAAAAGAAAAAAGTATTTTTTTTATTCTACATGTAAACTTTCTTTTATTATTTGAAATACATATATTTTTATGAGGATTTGGATACTTTTTAAATCATATTCACTATGTTATATTTGTTAATTTTAAAGTTCTGTAGGGTTTTTTAATAAAACTGTAAGCAAAAATGTTGGATTAGGCAGACGCATGTGAAATTGGTATTCCTGTCAATTTTTAATTGCTCATAAACAATTTTGGTAAATATTCATTTCTTATTCACACGCACAACACACACAGTTACTAATTTACTTATATCTAGGTTTTAATTTTACAATTTATAAATTTCTTTATTTCTCCGGAGCTAATGTTCAGTTTTTGGTATGTGTACTCATTTTAAGAGAGATCACAGTTCAATTTCAAGAAATCTTGAGATTAAATGTCAATCATTACATTGCAATTATTGGTAAAATTTGAATTCATTTTATTAATTGTTAATCAGGAAATAAAATATAGCAAGTATACGCTGAAGTTAATAGTGCATTATGTATCATTTTATATTGTACAAGAGCACCTATAGAAATATAAAATATTTGATTCTTAATACATTTCTTTTAAAAAACTATTCATAAAACTCGCCAACAGTTAAATATGATTTAAATTATTGCAGTGCATTTTCAACTGTCTTTTTGGTCGACAGAAAAATCACAAAATTTCCAAACGATTTTATGTTTCATTTAAATGACGAGGTAAACACCTGAGAGGGTATTGTTTTCTTCCTTTCTTCCAAATGATCAACACTTTTCAGCACCGAGCTATTGCCTGCTTATTCTTTAGAAGATAAAAAATATGCATAGGTCTAATTATTTCTATCACATTTGATTGGACTAGAATATCACCTGTTGCTTTCTGATCACTGATGCGTAGCTTTCACGTTAACTAAATATTATTTAGAAGATTTTGTCCTAAATATTGAATTTTCTTACCTTACAGCTTCCATTACTTTTTGACAAGCTGAACTTTCTTTTTTTTTATTAAGAAATTTTTACTATTAAAATTAAACTGGCAAGTCTATCAATGTGCGGTTTTAAGTCTTTTAAAATATATTTAAATGACCATAAACTCATAAATTTTATTTAAAATGTAGGTGAGTTTGAGTAATTACTTTTTATTTAATTTACTGAATTTAAATATGTTTCATAATTTGTAATTTTCTCTGTTGTATATTTTAATGATTATGTAAATTATTAAAAACTTGTTTTATTCCCCAAGAATTTAAAAAAATCTTACTTATTTCTTACTTAATTACAGATTGGATAGTTAGAATTGTTTTGTCAAATTGCCCGCTGAATTATTAAAAAAAGAATCATAAATCTATATCTTTATGATGGGCTCATTTTTTGTTGATAATAATTCTGAAAACATTCCTTTCAACAATAGAAGCAATTGAACTATTTAATTAATTCTAAATTGATTTTGAAAAGCTGTTGTTTTATTCTTCATAATCTAGCTGCAGGCTCGTCAGGCCCACGAGCTCAGTAAAGCCCACAGGAAAGAAAACGTGAGACAGTTTTTGTAGATTAAATATCCAAGCCAAATTCACTGAAAGGGTAAAATCCGAATTTACATCTTTACCTGTAGATTCTTAGCTGAAGCATAGAGGAATAGTTTCCACATCTTGCTTGAATTTACCAGGAGAATATAATTTCGACATAGTTCATTCATTTCGCCTAGCCCATCCCCTCACCAAAAGGAGGGTATCTTTTGAAAGACTTTTAGATTTAGTGTATTTTAAAGTATACTTTATGCATTTTAAAAGTACAAATGTTCTAGATACATGGTAAGCAAATTGTATGTTAACAGTATGGAGAACAAATATGTGCTACTTAATTTTCACTACTTTTTATGTTTCGATACGTTACTCTTTAATTTATACACAAGTAAATTTAAAAGAAACTTTTATTTAAATGAAAATTTTATAAATTTACAAGAGAGCTGTTTTATGAAGTTCCGTAGCAATACACATTCTGTTGTCATCGAATAGCAACAAAGGCAGTGAATCTGATTCCAGCTCTTATAAAGTGAGATTCTGAGAGATACAGTACTTCCAAATTAACTGTCTCAATTTTTGGTATCTGATGACGTGTATGAGGTTGAAAATATATTTAAGCTATACTCTGTTATTAAACACAATAAATTTTGAGAAATAATCGGGTTTTTATCTTCCTTATTTTTACAAATGTCTATCTTTTGTTTTAGCCCGTGAGAACATTTGGTTGGATTGTCCGAGGAGAAAAAGCCAGCTTAGCAGCGTTTGGTGGAGGTGCATTGTTTTCGGCAGGATGCACTGGCTTTGTGCTGTATGCCGCCAAAAAGAATGTCTTCACTAACCTGATTATGCCGGGAATGTTAGGCACTTACGGTGGACTAGCAGTGGCTCTTCTCGGATTGGCAAATGTAAGTAGAATTAACGTTAGTAAGTATTGTTGTTAATATTGTTAAATAATAACATTTTATGAATAATAGTAAATATTCCTGCTAACTAATAAATATTGTTAGCAATAAGATAGAATTATTTAAGCATGCGTTGTGTTTTGAATGTTTAAAAATTTATAATATGACAAAGTTAAGAATTTATTTGATCTAATGAAAGAATTTTCAAATGTAAAATATTTAATGCTTTTAAAATCATAGACTTTTTTTGTATTTTTTAAATAAAATTTTGAGAGAATAGTAAGTCTGTTAAAATATTATATAACATTCTTTTAGCTAAAATTTTTCTTAGTAGTTGTAAATTGATTAAAAAGATCACTATTCTAGTAATATATAAATATTCTTTTTAAATTCTAAATTTCTACTGTTATTTATAATTTAATTGTTAGACTGTTTTCCTCAATATTTTGAGTATAGAATTTCAGTTGAATAATTTCTTATTTCTATGCGAATTAGTAAATATTTTCCAAGCACTTTATGTAATGTGTACGAAATGTATAAAATTAATTTAAATTTGGTAGCGGGGAATTTTTTTGGATTCAACTTTAATATTTATGTTTTCACTTAGGAACAGTTAGAATATTTTTATTTTAATGTTATGCATATTCAACTGCTAACATATTTCTAAAATTAAAAAAAATTACTAAGCTAAAATATTATAATATAAAAGTAGGCCAACTTTCATTTGTAATTTTCAACGTTGTATAACAAGTTATTGGAAAAAATTAGCATTTATCTTTGATTTATTGGTGGAAAATGAACAATATTTTTCTTCCAAAATCTTTTCAAAATTTGTTGTTTCATGGTCAAGCACAGTTTAATGCAGTAATAAAATGCAGTTTAATAAAATTTGCAGTTTAATGGTTTTCATGTAAGATACTTCATTTTAAGAAACGACGAAATTTCTGAGGAGAATGTATATAGAAAATGTGCTCACACATTTTAAATTACGGAAGAATATTATTGAAAAATTTACATCAAAGAATTTGATTCATTCAAACATTAAGATTCTAAGAACGAATGCGTTTAAAATTTAGATATGTTTTCAAAATTTATTTTATTTGAAAATGGTTTGCATATTAGATTCTCCTGTCTATAACTGGGGGGGGGGATTTTAGAATAACTGGGGGGGATTCTATTTTGAATGTTGACAAACATTTTTACAATATTGTCACCATTTTCAATATCGATAAGATGTTCATTGATAGCTTTCACAAGAAGAGTAGTATTGAAGGGAAGACAAGTGCCAGCTCTTAAACTGCCTGTATTATAAACTTATTGCTTTATAAATAATAACAAAATATTGTATAATTTGTTGTTTAAATCAAAATTTTAATATTTAGTAGAGAATTGCTCAATTTATCGTTTATATTTCATTGTTCTATTAATTTACTTAAAGTTGCATTTCATGTTTAGTTATATTTTCATAAATAAAGTTATTGAAAGGTTTTGTTTAATTACATTGCAAAATATGATTTGGTTTTATAATAATATATCTGTACAGCTGTAGATAATTATAAAAATTGTTTTCTTTTTAACATTTTTTAATTAAATAATTACAGGATTTTTTTAAGTAGTGTTTTCCTGAAATATTAACTTGTAATTATTCCATTTGTTTCCTAACTATTTTAAAATTAGCATCGAACTTGTTTTTGAATTTAAAAAATTTTTAGTTTTCATTTTCTTCATTCTTGTAATTTTTGTAGGTAATTAAATCACATTTAGCCAGGAAATGATCCTTAGAGTGTCAGTATCAACATTTCTCTCTAACAAGCTTGATGGAAAAACGCTTCTATAAAAATAATTAATACACAAATGTTCTAAGGAAAAATTGTATGGTTTAAGCAGTATTTTTAGAATTCAGTTTATCAGAAAATTTATTAGATAATCTCGTGCACTTTGCAAATTTATTCATCATTTCTTTACACAGGGTTAAAATGAATCCCTCAAAATTGCATTCGGAAATCAAATATAGCCCAAATATGATATATAAGAAGCAGGAAATAATTACCAATCTATTTTTGGAAGCATTTTAACTCTAGTAAAAAAAAAGAAAAAAGAAATACTTCTGAAAATGTTCTCGATCAATGAAGTTTTGCTAATTTATGTTTGATATTAGCTGAAGAAAAGCCCGTGTAGCAATCTCTGCACTTTTTTTTTTATAAAATCAAATTTATAATGCCAAATTTAACTCCTTTTTCAGTATTTCATTCTAGATGAAATGAAATTAATATAAAGAACTCTGCAAAATTTTCAAAAGATTACTGAAATATCTAAATATAAATTGAAAAGCCTTTGTGTTAATTTTCGTTTTATTGGTTCAACTAACAAATATATGAAGAATTTTTATGTTAAATAGGTATGAATATTTGAAATGTTAATGAGAGCACAAAGCATAATCAAATTGTAAGCTTCTAATGAATATGTCATCACCCTGATGTATGAGAAACATATGCACTTTAAAATATCTATTATTTGAATACGAAACATTAATTTACAAACTATAACACAAATATCAACGTAACCGGTATTTTGGGAACTGTTCTTCCTTTGTAGTTGTTGTCTTGTACCAGCTAGAGGGGTGCGCTATTATAGAGTCCACTGCTTCACTTTTCTAACTGAACCATATTTTGATGTGGAGTCCGACTTCCTCAGTATGCACATGCCATAGGTACTCGTTTATAGGGTAGGCAACCATTCACATCCCATTCATATAAGGAAAGGACAAAGACAGGATAGAGAAAGTACACCCATGCCCAAACCGGGATTCAAACCCAGGACCTCCCTATCCGCAGTCAGGAACGCTGGCCACTCGACAAGTTGGGCTTCAACTGCCCTTCTTCTACCCGTAGTTAATCAAGCATATAACAGTTGCCAACTTAGTAACAATTATTACACTCACTCTAACATGAATACCGATTCTGTCTCGGTGTGTGTCCCTTTTGGCAGAAAGCAAAAATAGAAGTTCTTAGTTGCAAATCGTTGAATGACTTTTTAGATTTTGTGTTTAGTTCTTTATATAAAATAATAAATAGGAAGAGGCCTCAATATTACATAAGATTATTATTTTCAAACATTTATATTGAAGTTATTCAAAATTTCTATAAACAATATTTTGTTCAATAAATCCCATTAAAATATCCTACAAAGTTAAGAGTGTCTTATGTCTTCTTTCACAATTCAAGTTGAAGAAACGTTTTATTTTAAATATATTTAACACATTGTATATTTATAAAATCTAAAAAAAAAAAAAAATATTTCTTTTAGTGGCGAGCCTGTTATGATGAAAGGAAAGGATTAAAAAGGAAGCAAACAAAGCCTGGGACTGGAACCCGTTTGACAGACGAAGACATGATAACTGCCTTAGAGTATTTAGCAGGACATTATAAGCAGATATTTGAAAAAAACCAAAAAATGGAAAAAGATCCCAGTTGGAAGAAATCACCCGTAGATATTCCCCTCGAGTTTGCTTTTGCATTTAGTTATGGACTCATAAAATTCATTCGAAACAGAAACCTGCGAGAAAGTGGTATACAAAAGAAAGATTATGGTAAATTTGCAAAAGATACAACCGATTTTCTTCCAGATTTATTGGACATAGTAGACCAACAGTTATTTGACAAACTAAAAGCAGAACTCGAAGAATTCGAAAAGCAAACAAAGTTAGTTACGCTTGGACAAGCAACTCAGCCACGGACATACTGTCTATATGAAATGCTCTTAAATATTCTTGAGGATTACAGTTACGATTACCACATGGCTAAGAGGGATCTGAGTGCTTTTTATAAAGTATCACGCATTCCTATGAAGAGAAGAATGTTGGGAACAGACTCTTCAGAAGTGGCTGATGACCTTTTATCCTTTTATATGAAGAATAGGCGCATTATAAAGCCTTCTTTGCCCAAAAAATTTCATTCTACGCAGGCAGCTCAGGGTTCTACTGATGAAGCTAATCATTCCAAAGTAGACGTCTCTGATATGAACACTGATTCTATGAATGAAAGTTTGAAACAGACACCTGTAGTGAGAGGAGACACTGCAATACCGAGTGTAAGTGATTTCAAAGTCTTATATGCGTCAGAAACCTCACCAAATGAGGATTCTGAGGAGACCCCGAAAAAAACAATGACTGAACCTGAAGATGAAGAGTCAATGAAGAAATGGGAGGAGGAAATTGAGGAAAACATCAAGAGCGTTTTTCCAAAAAGATTACTATCAATTAACCCATGCACTCGGTTGTTTGATCCCGAAGAAGAATCTGGATCTGAATCTACCGATGAGAAGAGTACATCCGTGGGTGATGAAGATGAAAATTCATGTTAAGTAAGCTGTCACCTTTCTTATTTAGCGAATCTGGACCCAGCAGTTGCAAAGAGTATTAAGCAGAAAATGAAAGAAATCTTCAAAGGAAGGGAAGGAGTTGCGGAATGATATTGTCCATTCCGTAGCTCCCTAATTTATAATAGGAAAAAACTGTTATAAATTACATACAGCTGATATAACTTTTTATTTTATTATTGAAATAATTTCATATGAAAACAATTTTTAGTGTATTGTTTAGTTTTGAAAAAAATCATAAAAATGCAGATAATTAAAAATTTAATGTCAATACATAGTTTAAAAAAGAAAAATATTTTTTCAACCATATAAAACTAAAACTAATTAAATTTTTAATGAATTAATATTTGGGACAAAAGCCAGCAGTATCGCGTTAAGTGTCTGTCCTCTACAAGTTTAAGAAAACGAACTTGAATGGATGAATGTAAAGTGTTTTATTAATGATTGAAATTTTCAACAAGAGATATCTTGGGAAAGTGTGTGAACTAACAGTAGGCATTAAAAAATGCTACATCCTATGAAAACTGTAGGATTTAATTAAAGAATATTATGTGAAAAACTTTCTTTTAGATTAAAAGTTATATTCTGGTAAACAAACATTTTTATTTTGAGAAAACAAAAGCTTTTATTGATCAGTGGGCTATAACGGCATAGCCATAGATTAATGTATAACAAGTGAAAATCTTTTTACAATGGAAGATGTTATATTTATAAATAAAATTGAATATTAAGGCTTGAGACAATTAAAGTAAAAATTGCCTATTATAAGCATGATTTGATACAAATATTTTACAATTTGTATTATAAAAATATATTTGTATTTCATCCATTGTTTGGGAAAAAAAATTTTCTGTTTGTTTTTATTAGAAATCTATAATGGAAGTGATGGTTTACAACATTTTTGATGATAAACATTATAAATTTATATTATGGGAATAATAATAGTTTACAAATTTTATATCTCTTTTTGAAGTTTCTTTTCACAGAATTATAGACACAAAACGGAATATATATAATGTTTAATTAAAAGTTTTACATTGAAAATGTTCCCCTTTAAAATAAACAGTTAAAAATATTTTGATGTTAATGAATCTTATAATTGAAATTATGGAAAAATGCAATTGCATTTTTCAAATGAATTTGTATCTTAATTAATACTAAAAATTTTGTGTCGTCAAATCTTGTTTAATGTATTAATTTTTCATTCTATTATGAATGCATTATAACATTTAGCCTCTTAATATGCTATAAATTCAAAAGGGTCTTTCCACAATTTTATATTTAAAAATTTAATTTTAAAATAAATTTTGTGCAAACCAATTAATTATTTGGCTTATAACTGTTCAAAGTTCCAAACAAATAAATTGCACTTTTAAGGATATAAAAAGTTTCAGTTACACCTGTTTTAGAATATATACAGTTAGTCACAAAAGTCTTCGTACAGACTAAATTTTAAATTAAAAAAAAAACACTTAAAGCATTTAAAAATGCATTTTAACCATTAAAAGTTTTTATTCTATTTGCTACAGTTGTAAACTTAAATAAAAAAGTAAATAATATAAGTGTAATAGTTTTTACATTTTTACAAAAATGTATTTTGTGAAACAAAATCCAGAAATTCCTTCCAATAAAGTCTGCATACATTTTAAAAAATGCAAAATATAAGTTTTTTACTTTTCTTAAATACTTTGTATCATATCCTTTTATTCCTCAAAACAACTTGAAGACTTCTGGGCATTGACTGCACTAGTTTTTCAGTGTCATCCGACATCAATTTAACCCATTCTTCTTTCAATTTACTAATTAGCTCATTTCACGATATAATATTGTGTTTTCGAATTCGTTTCTCCAATTTTGCCCACAAATGTTAGAATGGATTGAGGTATGGTTACTGTGAAGGAATACGCAACTGTCTTAGGGTGTGATAGAGGAAATATTTCTTCATAATTTTAGCTTTATGTTTCGGGTCATTGTCTTGTTAGAAAATAAAGGTATTAGAAAGGTTTACATTTCTGGCACTGTCTCGTAGATTGTTCTTTAGAATATCCAGATAAGCATACTTATCCATGACTTTATCAGTAATGTGAAGATTTTCAGTTCCTTTCGACGACATACACTCCCATACCATCACACCGCTTCCTCCATGTTTGACAGTTGGATTTAAATTTCTCAGATTCAGTTCTGTTTCTGGTTTTCTCTATACAATAGGATGGCCATTAACTTTAAATATTGTAAATTTACATTCATCTGACCAAATTACATTGTTCCAGAAGTCGTGCAAAGAGTTTAAATATGTTTTGGCAAAAGCAATTATTTTCTATTTGTCTCGGAAATGTATAGCTTAGACCTAGGTTTGTGTCCATGATAATAGGCCTTTCGCAGCACTTTTCGTACAGTTTCAGGTGAAATTTCCTTGTTTCTAGTTAAACACAATATCTTTTGCAATGCTTGCAGCAGAAAGTTTAGGATTTTGTATAATTTATAAAAGAATTTTTCTTTCTTCTCTCTCTCCCACTTCTTGGTTTTATAGCAAGACTACCAGTGTCAAGATAGTTTTGAATAACTCTTTATACACTAGACAATGGTTTTCCAATGGTTTTACCAATATCACGAAAAGTTTTTCTCTCATTTCTCAAATTTATAATTAGTTGTCTCTTAACTAAAGGAGTTTTTTTATTGGTTGTCATTTTCATCAAAGAAAATAGAATAGCAGCTTGCAATCAACGTGAAATTAACTTCGGAAGTCAATGACCTTGAATGTGTAACCTTCTTTCCATTCTCAAGTTTAAAAGTTATATAAGAAATCCCCCGCCTCCATTGCGTTGTACGCAAACTTTATTGGATTTGATTTCTGGCCTATTATCTTTTAAACATTAGTATGCATATATAAATTATTAAATATGAAAATATTAGTTAAAAAATTTCAGTCTCTTATTGAAACTAAATATTTAAAAAATAAAACTTAAAGAAACCACACATTTCGTACCTTAAATTTGGATTTGATATTACTTTTTCTTGATGTACGCAGAGTTTATTGACTAACTGTAGATCTACACACTAAGTGTATATCCCAAGATTAGATCAAGATCTAAAGATTAGAAAAAGACTCTCTTTCTAGATATTTTTTATGCTTAATATTGTTTTATTTTGCTTTGCTATATAAGAGTGGTTAGAAATAAAAATTACTATTAGAAATGCGTTTATATTTATAGGAATATAAGTTTGGTTTCTTTTGTATTAGTGTTTATTTTAAAAGCAAACTTTATATAAAATCTATTACTTTGGTATAAATTAATTTAAAATCAAGATTTTTTTTTGATTAAAACAGTTAAATCATTGATAACAGAGAATTTAATTTTTGAAGTAAAATATTTTAAAATTGCGATTAAAAATCTCCTAAAATTATTTGATGCAAAGCTTTATGTTTTGTAAGTTTATAAGCAAATTTTGATTTGTGTTTTTTTATAGTAATCGAAGTAATTAGAAATTCGTAGTGGTCGTCGAAACATAGCTCACGATACAAATATGATTTTTTGCCCATTTTGTTGAGGCTTTCCCATAGTCTGATAAATGCAACTATGTACACGCCGAACTGGCGGCCGAATGGTTAGTGCTCTTACCTTCGGTTCAACAGTACGGGAGTTCGAATCCCACCTTGGGCATGGATGATTGTAATGGTTCAGAATCCACACTAAACCGTAGGTCCCGGTCTATTTAGAACTCGTGTGCAAAAAAATGGCCGTTGAACGACAAACAAAGCAAACCATGCAATCATGTACACTAATAACCAAAGAACCTTGTGTGTACAGCATATTGGACCATCAAATTTACACAAGCATGAAAACATCGACCAGCTTTAAATTCCTAGAAATTTTCTACCGATTTCAACGTTCTGGTTGTAATGCATATCAAATTGGTTTGTTTATCTTCATTTTCATCTACCAAATTTTAACTAATAAAATTAATTTTTTAATTAACTATTCAAGGACAATTTTAACCTGATTGAGAAACCAAACTATGCAAAATTGAAGCTCTGTTTCGAAATATCAATTTTTATCTATCTTTGTTAAGTAGAATTTTTTCTTTCATTGCTCAAAATAATTTTTCTGCCAACTGAATGTGGGTAACATAAAACAAACAATATTGGTTTGCATATAACTTCAACACAACTTCAAATTGAAAAAATGTTTAGAAACTATAACTTCACATATTTTAATTTGAAATTTCATTTTCAAGTATATAGTTTAAATGGCCACACTGTACCAATTCTAGTATAATATTCACTGACGAATCAAAAATGGATTATTTTATTTCATCTGCATTATACTAAAGCTCTAAATTACTTACAGCTCTAAATTACTGGAAATTATTATGTTTGAATAAGTTCAATTAAAAAAAATTGTTGCAATATTAAACACTGACATTTATTTAAATCAAGACTTTAATCGATATGGCTAACAGATACAATTATGAATTGTGAAACTAAATTAAAAGAATTTTTCAAGTTCAAAAAAGATCACTAGACGTTGTGTGTGTGAACAAGATATTAAAAGTAACGCAAATCTGAAAAGAAATACAAAAATTTCTAGCTGTAAGAATTTGGGAAACATGTTTCCAGCAGTAATGTTGGATATTTTCAATATTGTGTAGGAATTCAAATGAAGTGATCAATAAAAAAATTACTTAATATAATTAGTTGTTGTTCTCGTGTGCCATCTAGGCTGGCAAATTGGGGTGCGCTGCTCCTCTCTTTTATCTGAACCTTATTTGGTGTGGAGTCTGGCTTCTTCAGTGCAGACACATACCATAGGGACCCGTTTATATGGTAGCCAACCATTCATACAAAGAAAGGATAGTTAGAGAGAGAAAGTGCATCTATGCCTGAACCAGGATTCGAACCCAGGACCTCCCTATCCGTAGTCAGGCACTCTGACCACTAGACATGTTGGCAGACAATATAATTAGTAAAAATCTTTTATAATTGTGACAGAGGGGTGGTGGTTGATTAGATAAAATGCTATGCATCAAATGAGTGTGGACGATGTGACGTCGTTATGCTTTTATGAAATAATGTTCCCATTTTGAATAAAATGCTTAATACAGTAGATCTTGCAACTTGTTGTTTCCAGATGTTTAGCAGAGGAGAAATATATTTTGGGATGGACTGGTAGGTTTCTGACGCAGGCCTCATTATCAAAAAGTAGGGAGTTCAAATCCTATGTAACTGAAAACACGTCATGTTCACTAAATGTGCCTCGGGACGTTAAATATTGCATAGTCACAATGATTTTCAGCTTAAATAATATGACTTAAAGTGGTAGCTCAAATATAGGGAGTCTTCTGATTGGTCCTTACTTCTAAATTACGAAGACTCTCACCTGCTTTCACCCATGTCTTAGTTAGTGCCCAGTTTTTGTTTAGGTAGAGGAAAATGTGTTGGTGCAACAACACAACATGAATGAACTAAATTTGACTAAATGCCTGATATATTGATATCCCTAACTTCTTGATTAATGGGATCTTTAATTTTTGTAGTTGGTCTGTTAGATTATCTTATCACATTGCGAGCAATACCGACATAACTGGGCACCCAGCCAGAAGAATCGACTTCTTTGGTGTCAGAAAGCTTATTTATGCTAATAACTACATGACATCATACTCTGTTCATTGACGTAACAGTGGAGGAGAATTTTGAAGCTCGAGGCGTTTCTTTCAGTTTTCAATATTCTTAATTAAATCAGCTTTACTTTTAATTTTGAAACTACTTTTACTTTTATCTAACCACTTTTTGCACATCATCCACTTAGTCATGTAAATTTGTCTAATTTTAAAAGCATAACATTTTTAGTGTGTCTTGATTTTTTCTTGATATTTTCATAGATAAGTCTTAAGCTTTTTTTAAAAAAAATTATCAGGCATGCATTATTAATTAATTTGTATTCTAATAAATACATTTTCTGAATTTTTTTTTCTGGATTGAAAAAAAAATAAAACAGTTATAAGGATGTTTTGAATGCTTTAAATTTATATACAAACTCAAAATTAAATTGTAATGAGTTTTCAATCAAAAATACAAAATAAAAAATCCATAAATTAAAAGAATATTGAAACAAAGAATTAACATTATAGAAGTTAAAATAAGAAATATTAATAATGTAATAAATAATGATTTTCTTGAAATTTATATAAGAAAATATAACTAACAAATATATGTAAACTTTTACACATAGATTTTTATATAAATTTATTATTTATATAAAAATTTTGTATGTATAAATATTTTAATATATTTACTTCTTAATAATAAAAGATACGTAAATTTTCTAATAAGAAATCCATTTAAAATGTATTGATAGTTTGTTTATATGAAAAATGTAGAAAGCTATCAATAAGCATAAAATTTAAGATAAACCCATTCACATTTTTTGTGAAAATAAAGGCAAATTTAGTACGGGAATTCTCCCTCACAAGAAAGATTCGTCCTGAATCACTAATATCCTATTAGCATTGTATTTTTAAACGCGTTTATGCAACAACTTCATTTTTTTGTGGTGGCAATATGTGATTTTAGAAGTTGGAAATGATTTATCTTAAATCATTTTAGGTAACTTATTTAAATACGTTTCAATCTTGTTCTTGTTTCCTACCATTTCCAGTGTTTATTGTAATATCTTAAGCCCATCAAAATATTATAAGAAATGCAAAATACAAAAAAAAAATTGTGAAACAAAATTATTTGCAAAAATATAGACTAAACATTATAAAATTAGGTTAGGTTTGAAAAGTAGATTTTCCAGTGTCCTTTTTTCGTTTGAAATATCCAAATCTCAATTACCATCTATTTGGTTTCTAAACCTTTAAAGTATATTAAACAATAAAAAAATAAAAAATATCTTAAAATTTATAATATACACGAGCAATATGAATGTCTTGGAAACAAAATCAATATTTTAAAATTAGTTTCGAGATAAAAGCTGTGCGAAAATTGTATCAGCGTTGGCTTTTAAATTATATTGAATTTAATTTTAAATCCTTGTTTGTGAAGTTTTTTAAATCAGCATTTAAATATCAAGAATCGAGCTTCTCCATTTGTCAGGATAGTAAGGCCCGTTCTACTCTCTTGCCGTGGTAGAAGCATTTTCTTGAAAAAAATGTTACAACTAAAATATTAATTTCAATTTTACATTTTTATACTCTTAATGTTGTTGCTCTAGATCAGATTTTTAGAATTTGTTACTATTTATGAATTATTTTTAGGTACTCAAAGATCATTTAAATAATTATAATATAATTGAAGAAAATTGGACTTTTTCTTAATTTAATATCCATTAACGAAACGTGCATCTATAGAACATAGATGAACACACTGAAAATTGCGGTACCTTAAAATCTATATCATTACATTTTATATAAGAACATCAAAAAATTTTTTAGAACATGATGGTTTTTTATACATTTTGATTAAGATGCTTTTATAAAAAAAAATTTAAAAATTAAATGTTTAAATTACAGTAGTAATGCGATTGTTTTTCTTTTTGTCGACAAAATAAATTGCTTGACATAGACAATTAATTTTGAACTAATTTTAAGTGATTGTTTTGTGCCCGCTAGGCTGGAAATATAGTATGCGCTGCTCCACTTTTCCAACTGAAACTTAATTTGGTGTGGAGTCCGACTTCTTCAGTACATACATGCCATAGTTAACCGTTCATATGGTAGGCAACCATTCATAACCTATTCATACAAAGACACTAGTAAGTACATCCATGCCTGAATCAGAATTCGAACACATTACCATCTTTTCTGCAGTCAGGCACGCTGATCACTAGAAAAAGGGGTGGCAACCACTTGTAAGTGATAAGATTAATATCTGAGAAAGCATTATCATTTTTATGACATTCCATATCTAGGAACTGTCATTAGAATGAACAAAACTTTTAATGTGTGCAGTTATTCTACCTCTGACGGTTTCCTGTTGGATTACTAAGCACTCGCTACCTGCCAAGATGCACGAGAAGTGATTCTTCTCTCAAAGCTAAGGCATACTTATATTTCGTTGGAGCATAAATATGCATAAACGTTATCTTGATCACATATGGACAGGTTTAGATTAAAAAATGTTACTTTCTAATCATCAATGTGAGATCATCATGTTAGTAAATATTTAGATGATTTTTTTTCTATTTATTGAACTTTCTAGACACACAATTTCGATTATTTTCTGACAAGTTGGCTTTATCCTGTATTATATATATATATATACGAAACTTTTTTATTAAAAAAAAGTAATAATTATTATAAGAGGGAACTTTGTCCATGTTAAAATATATCTGAGCAGTTCTGCGCTAGATTTCCCGATTTTGTATTTTTGTAAAGGATAAAATTTTATTAGTGATGTAATGATTGCAAATGTAAGTAATAATGTTCTGAAAGGTTAGCAACTTTTCAACACTGAAAATTTTGTTATTTTTAACTATCAAATAAAAATATTAACATATTTAACTAATATTAAAAAGATGTTAGATATATATTATCAAAAAATATTGACATACTTTAAAACATTTGTGGTTTGGATTTGCAGTTAGGTAATCTAGTTATACAAAATGTGGTTAATTATTATTACTTTATAAATTTTTCAATATTACTCACTGATGTTGTTAATAAATTTGAAAAAAAACATGTTATTTATAAAAAATAAATTTTTAAAAATTTGTATCAAAATTATTCTGTTAAACTTCAGTGGCAACGCGAATTCTGTTGTGAATGAGCAGCAACTGAAAAAAAAAATAAGGAATTTTTGCTATAAAGTGAGATTCTGAGATATCAGGTTTTCGAATTAACTGTTTTATCGCCACGACTCTAATTTTGTAACTATTTTTCTATTGTACTAAGTTATTAATTATGTATATATACTTTTAGAACAAACCAGTATTATTTTTATTTCAAGAAAGATGAATTATCCTTTTCTTTTATCCTATAAGAACATTTGGCATGATTGCTCAAGGTGAAGAAGCCAGTCAAGTAGCTTCGGTTTGAAGCACATTGTTTTCAGCAAGATGTACTGCTTTCGTGAGGTATGCAGACACACAAAAAGAGTGTTATAATAAATTTGATAATAAAAGAACTATTACTGACTTCTAGTATAACAGTTACTTCTTTCCTCGATTTAGGAAACGCTAGTGTAATTAAGGTTAGTAAATTTTATTTGTGTACAATAATTATTATAAATGCATTACTATTAGTAATATCATATCAATAGCAATTTTTCACAATAATATTAAACAATATTAATAATTTCTAAATGTAATATTAGTGTAATCAATTTTAGTAATAATTTAGTCATTAATTGTCTTTAATGTTTCAGTTTTTGATTCCAAACAGTGAAGAATTTGACATAAATCAAGAAGTTATAGAAGCTTGAAATAAGGAACACTTGAATAAAATTTTTTTTAAATTTAAGTCTGCAAAATTATCAATGTGTCAAAATCTAGAATCTTAAATTTTTTCACGATTAATGTAAATTTGATTTTCATATTGATTTAAAGATCACCATAATAGTAACTTATAAATATTATCCCGGAAAGCTTTATAATTCCTTATTTGTTATTCTAAATTCAATTAAATGTTTCGTTGATATGCCTTAATTTTAAAATTTATTTGTTGACTAATATCTTTAATTTTGTTCTTAACTTCATAATGAAAAATATTTTAAATTCATATCAATGTTTTAATTTAGACTAGTTGAAATTAAGATAATTCCGTCGAAAATTTAGAATTGCGTCTGAAATAGTATCTAAAGTTAAATCATGGTGGCACAAAGTTGTTTTATTACATCAAACTAACAATTATTGACTTTGAAAGGAAGGTATTAAGAACTATCTATGGGCCTGTACAGGAAATGGGTTGCTGGTGAACCAGAAATATTTTTGAATTGTATAGGTTGTATAACCAGCCACAGATTACCCAGGTTATCAGAAGAAACCGGATAAGATGGCTTGGCCATGTCTGCAGAAGCCGGGAAAACAAGCCTTCTAGAATATTAACGTTTAGGAAGCCTGAATGATCCCGTGCCCGTGGAAGATCACCAACAAAATGACTTCAAGATACTGAAAGTCAGTAACTGGCAGTGTCGCTCTGGACAGACTGGGCTGGAAAAGGCGTGCTGTAGAAGCAACTAAGACCTGTAATAGGTTGTTACGCTATTAAAGAAGAAAAAGTATTAAAAAGTTATGCATAAATGGTATGATTTTAATGCTCTTAATAATAAGCCTTTAGAATAACTGAGGCTGGCAGAATTCTTAAACTTTAAGAGCTGATCTCAAAGGAAACAATAAATGAGGCTGCTGATAATTAATGTGAAGAATCAATGGTCAAAAGCGTTCATGAAATCTGGACAAAGATTGCGATTTCTTCCAAACAGTCATGAACTAGTTCTTACTTCTAATCAATTCTCAGAACCCAAAGAAAATAAATAGGAAGAAACTGATGATTATACTTCAGAGAGTGAAGACGAAAAATCATCTTGCGAAGAAGACAGTGATCCTCCTTATTTTATTGGATCCAGAAGAGAATTAAGATGAAAAAGCAAGCTATATCATCCTGGGAATCAAACGTCTTCTGAATAAATTGTTATGAATTAACAGCCGATAAAACTTTTCCACCCATTAAGCAAGTTCATAAGATTAATGTTATAATTCCTATTTAAATATAAAAAATCATTTTTTCTCCCACATAAATTTTTTTAGCGAATAAATATTTGGGAAAAACTATTAACATAAAGTACCATCCACGCTACAAGTTTAAAAAATGTATTTTTAATTATATAAGTGGATGAATGAAAAGAATTTTATTGAAAACATTTGAACAAGATTGGGTAAGTGTGAATTAATAGTAGAAATTGAAAAATTCTTAATCTATCAGAAGTGTAGAATTTAAGTGGAGAGTAAATTACTTTCTTTTCGATTAAAAAATATATTCTCACATGTAATAGTTAGCAAAATATTAATGTCTAAGTGGTGAAGAATGTTTCCTTTTTTATAATGGCAAATGTTATGTTTACGAACAAAGATTACGTTTGACGTAAAGAATATATTAAATTTCTATCGAAAGTATGACTTGATATAAATATTTTATTGTTTGCGTATAAAAAAGTATTTGTTTTATCCAGTGTTTAGGAATAAAAATGTTTTCCAGTTTTTATTAGAAAACAGTAGTAAAAATGATGTAAAACATTTTGATGGTTTGCATTATAAATTTATGTCATAAAAATATTTATAATTTACAGGTTTTATGCTTTTTATTGAATACATTCCAAAGTAAACTTCTTACAGATGAACGCCTCTTTTATGAACGCAAGCCTGAAACAGGTTCTTATAGTGAGCGAAGACGCCGTAATCCAGAATGCAAGCGAGAGAGATTCTGAAGATGTGTTCAAACTTCACCAAATGCAACTGCTAAAGATTCAGAGCTAAGGAAGCAATGACCGAGCCTGCTGATGATAAACAAAAAGAGTCTATGATGTGAAACGTCGACTAAAAATAGAAGATTGAGACAATTCTTCCAATAAATGAACCAGTTCTTACTTCCAATAGATCTTTAGAACAGAAAAAAAGTCGAGAGAAAGAAGAAACTGGATCTGAGTATATCGATGAGTATGCATCGGAACATCAGAAAAATTAAAGTTCATGCGACTAAGGTAGTAAATTTTCTAGTAAATCTTCTTTTTTATTGGAAATAAAAGGAAATTAAGCTGAAGATGCAAGCTATCACTTGAGTAACGAAAATGCTCTGTAATCATAAGTGTTTTGAACACACATATAAACAGATACCAGATTATATCCACTGTTACACTGAATGTAAAAAGTGTCACACTAAAATTTTTTTAAATAAGAGAACTTGAATTGTTACAAAATAATTTTATTACAGCTCTTATAAAAGCTTATTTTCAATCAGATAATTATATTTGTCACATGAAATTTAAAAAGAAACTTTTGGTTTATCACAATTAAAGAATAGTTTTAACCACACCATACTGTGTGAACCAAAGTAGAACAGCTCTAAATAGTGAAAACAAAAGTCTTGGTTATAAGGAATTCTTCTGTCAATTGCTTTAATTAATTCAGATTCCATTTTTCATTGAATCATAAGTCTACCAAACACATTTCAAAACTTTTTTTAAAAAAAATTAGCTTGATCGAAGATTTTTATATTGCTTGTCTCCTTTGTAAGCAAACCGAACAACTACTGACCACTTATTATCCGGAATATTATGGGCTGGAGTTAGCAGGGTACGACAAAAACGACCATTATACCAATGGTCGTGTGAGTTAATGCTCTATCTTGCTGAAGTAATCCACTTTCTCCACCTACCTCAGTGTCATAGGAAAGAAACTCTGAATTTAAAATTTGAATATACGCCGTGTGTTTCTGTCTTAAATCTAGAAATTTTTTTTTAAAATTACGTCCTTATGTTGTCTCTTTCGAGCATAATAAGTCTTGCAGTCATATAAAGAAAAGAAGTATCTCTAGGAGCGGAGAGCGTCTTGAAATGTGAAGAAGAGCGGGCTTCCTGGAGGGCAGAACATTTCCAAAGATGCTCGCCATCCATGTCAGCATGTTACCTACATAAAATGCAGTCGGGTGAATTCACAAGCCCTATGTGATACAGATGTTTCTCGAGAAAATCATGCCCAGTAAGTAATCTGAAGTAGGAGACCTCTATAAATCTAGGTAGATCTCTGGGGATACATGAGCTCAGCAGGGTCCCCCAAGAGGCATCAACTGCATTCACTGTGTAATAATATTTCGTTGGTGATGAATAACCCATTTTAGTAGAAGTTTGACATTTCTCAGGCCAGTAGGAGTATCTGGAGGATTTAAAAAAGTAGCCTCTTTTGCGAGATTGTCTGATTTTTCATTACCAGGCAAGCCGCAATGGCTAGGGATCCATTGTAAAGTAATTTCCTTTCCCGCAGACAGTAAAGTGTTAATGATAGTCTTACAGTTAAATTCTATAGAATTAGGTAGGAGAGTATAATTTGCCACTGTATGAATGGCATCCTGACAGTCAACAAGAAGGACAAATTTCATTTCCGGGAAATCTATAATTTTTTGGGGAGTCGTGTAAATTGCATACATTTCTCCATCAAAATTGTCTGAGTTTTTTCCCAAAGGCTCTTTAAGTTGGAAAAATTTGGAGAAGACACCAGCTCCCGCTCTAACAGTACTTCTCTCAGCTGATTCGTTAGTATAAATGTGCATCCAATTGTCAAGTGGGTACCTCTCATTAATAGTAGCAAGAGCAGCAGCTCTGAGTTCTGCCTGAGGGCAGACTCTCTTCTGGACAGGAAAGACAATGTCGAAGACAGGGGTGGCATATTTCAGCATACCTGGGAAGACAGTCTGGCTGTAAGGGCTCTATTACTTGGAGGGCCAAGTGAGCTGGAAATTCTCTGGAATTCTAATAAAAATGTTCGTTGTGTTTTTAGTCTCAGAGTGCTTTGTCGGTAGTTATTCCAAAAACCATTCCTACGTAGTAACCTTTCACCAAGAACTAAAGTAGCAAAAACTCTCCTATTGTGCAAACAGTCAATGCCAGTCTGAAGTTCCAAAGCTGGTTTTGGAGTTGAGAAGGCTCCCCCAGTGATAAGCCTAAGAACACTGTTTTGAGCAACATTGAGTTTCGATAAAACAGCATCTGAGGCAGTGATTAAAATTTCGACTCCACAATCGAAGACCGGTTGGGTGAAAGAGTTAAAAGTCGTGTCCAAAACATCCTGAGTGGCACCCCACTTAACACCAGCTAGTTTTTTTAATAAATTAAGTCGGTCTGAGACATTTTCAGCGATTTTTGAGGCCTGTTTGTTCCAGGTGAGTCTTGGGTCTAAAAGAATACCGAGGTATTTAGCACAATCAGTTCTCTGGTTTGTCATCAAAGTGTAATATAATCTGATGCTGTTTAGTACTCAAAGTAAAAAGCTCAAAATTGGTCTTGTCAATGACCATTGTCATTAGTCCATTAGTAGAAAACTCATTGTAATTAGTCCATTTCAATAAAAAGTCCAGGGCAAAATTCATAACCCTCTCTAGTGTTTGAAAGTTGTTGCCAGTTGTCCAAAGGACCAGATCATCTGCATATAACAAAGTCTGAACATTAGGGCAGGTCCTCGAGATGTTTCATATGAGATCATTAATCATCAAGTTGAACAAAACAGCGCTTAAAACAGAACCCTGAGGGAAACCCTGAGTAATTTTCCTGAAACCTGATCTAGCATATCCATAATTTACGTTAATAAAACGTTGTGAAAGGAAATCAAAGATTCATTTAAAGAGGTGGCCAGAGATGCCCATCTGACGAAGCTTCTTTAGTAACAGTTTTCGGCAAACACGGTCAAACGCTGATTTAAAGTCGATAAAGACTGCAAGAGTACTTTCTTTTCTATGAAAACCATCTTTGATTTGTTGACTGAGTCTGACTATTTGTTCCATAGTCTTAAAGTCCTTTCTGAACCCAGCTTGTCTCTCAGAGATAAATCCTTTACCGTCAAGAAAAAACTGTAATCTATCAACGATCATTCTCTCAGTCAGCTTGCTCAAGATACAAGTCAGAGAAATGGGTCGAAATGAATTTAGGTCAGATGGATCTTTGTTTTCAGGATTGGAATAATGTTAGCTTTTCGCCATAAAGCCGGAAGTGTTCCACCCCAAGTTCTGTTAATAAATTCTAAAAGTTTCAATTTGGCTTTCAGGCCGAGTTCTAGGATAAATTCTGGTAAAATCTTATCAGGTCCTGCACTCTTGCTACACTTTAAATACCTTAAGGCATTTTTGAATTCTTCATTGGAGAAGGGAACAGTGAAGAGGCATGACCTGGAGTCACTTAAAGAGTTTGGCCTTATTTCGTCTTTTTGAATTTTTGCTTTTGGTCTAAAATTACTAATTTTGTGAAAATGACGGCAAAAAGTATCAGCAAAATCTTTGTCAGCGGTCAAAAGCTTTCCATAAACCTCAATTGGCTTTTTACGAGGTTGGGTCTTTTTTCCATTAAGAGTGGTTAAAAATTAAAACCCCTAGTTCCATATTTACGATAGTCCAAGGCAGTAAGAAATTTATTAAAACAAGCACGTTTAGAGCTTAAAATATTCTTTTTGACTAGGGCTTGTTTTTGTCTTAAATTAATACAGTCTCTCAAGAGATCAGTGGATTCAGCAAGAATTTTTGCTCGATCTCTCTCTTCCCGCAGAGATTGGAGTTCATCGTTCCAAAAAGATTTTGCTCTTTTCCTGTGTCCTCTTGGAATGCAAGCTTTTGCGCACTCAAGAATGATAATAATGATACGGTCAAGAGCTTTATCATTGTTGTCATCAAGCGCACAGTCTCCTAGGAGAGAGTCAGTAAAATCAGCATATTTTTGCCAATTTGCCTTCTTTAAGTTCCATTTTGTAACAATGGGTTCCTCTTTGAGTTCAGGTTTAGTGATCTCCGCGAAAAGAATCTTATGTCCTGTTTCACCTGGAGCGGAAAGGAGATCATAATTAATAAGAGGAGTAATATTAGGATGGGTCAAAAAAAAGGTCTGGGTGAGATGTCCCACCAGAAAATGACAGAAAGGTAGGAAGACTACTTGAATTCTCAATGTTCTCAACTTAGTTTGAGTCAAGAAAATTTTCAAGAATGTTGCCAATAGAACAGTTCTGTTTGTATCCCCATTTCTGGGAGTGAGCATTGAAATCTCCAAGTATGAGTGAGTGCCTGTTCCAATCCTGTATAAGACAGTTTAAATTTGGCTTGTTCTTAGGAGGATTATAAACAAAGGTGATACGCATAGCTTCGTTGTTTTTCCAAACATGGATTTCAAAAGCCTCTAATAGGTCATGATCGTTCATGGAATGTTTAACTAATGTATCAGCTATAAGGGATCGTTTTACAAAAACTACAATCCCAGAAGCTATTTGTCTTGAGCGTGGTAAAGAGAAAGACTGATACTGGTTAATGGGATATAATTTTAAATTATCGGCAGCATAATCACTTTCGGCAATGCCTACAACATCTGGTTTCACTTGATGGACAATGACTTTAAGCTTAGGGAACTTGTCCTGAGTGAGGCCACCAGCATTCCAAAAAATTACTTTTAGACTGGTGTTGTTCTTGCACTTAAAAGTGCAGTTTATAGACGTTGAAGATGCCTTCATTAAGAAAAAGACTGCAAGAGAAAGACGAAGGCTGTAACAGATTTAGCGTTACCCCGGGTGCACCACGAGGAGGCCTGTTACACTACACCCCCATCTAGAAAAAGATTGATCTTTTCAACATCCAAACAATGCCAATTATATTGATAACTGTTTGGAGCGTCTGAATCAAATTTTTTCATCAGAAAAAAATAACTGAAGTGAATTCGAATACCTGTATTCTTTGGCATACTGCAGCCGGTGCTCAAAGTGACTTTCTACTTAGGATGGCGCATTCTTTTTTTGAATATGAAGGTTTCCAATTTTTTTATGTAGTTGTAAAGTGTTCTTCTATTTTAATGAGTGATTCCAGTTGGCCTTGAGTATTGTGTATATATGTATTGCTGAAAAACAAATGAAATTGTTGCATTTTTAACTTTTATGAGCAATTTCTTAATCTTGGAAATTTTCCAGATTACCTCACTTTTGTGATTCATATGAAGATTCATTGTATTGAAGAAGACCAATTAAGTAGTGAATATTACAATATCACTTAAGGACCTTCAATCCACTGTAATGGCTATCCATTGTGTGGTCTTGGTTAAAATTTAAATGGCAAAAATTTTATTAGCAAAATATGATTTTGCTCGTCATTATGATGTCTTGAGTTTTGTATGAGATGACTTAAAATTATGTCATCAAAAAATAGTATTAAGTAAAATATCAGATTGTTTATTACATCTATTTAAAGAGCTAAAATTATTTTAGTCGTTGAATTGTTGATAATTGGATCTGAATAATTAATTTATCAACTCTTGATCTTGAGCATTTCTAGCTATTTGTAAATAGAATATGAAACTTTAAGATTTTTTTGGAATATATTACTAGAAACATTTTAATTCGTTTGAAGAGATGAAACTAATTTTATAATAAAAAATCATCTTTTAGTTTTTATCAAATTTTTTTTATAAATTTTATTTAAAATTCAAATCACGAACTTAACGTGTAATGCTAAATGTCACCATAAATTTAATCAATCATTTTCAAATAATTTAATAATAGGAAAACAAATTTATTTTGTACTAAATAACTTATTAAATAAAATCAATAAAAAATTTTAAAATTATACGATCACAAAATAGTAATATACTTTTGGCAAGAATATGATATTATTTCACATATATGATAGTTTATTTTAATGAAATTACAATAATTATTTATTTGATGTGTAAATAGAAAGAAATTGAGTTAATTTAATTTAGAAGAGTTTTTAAAAATAATTTAAAATGTTGCACATTTTTAATTTCCCACATTACTTATAATCTAAAGCTTATATAATTATTTAAATTATGAGGCATCAGATCCATAAATTATATAAAATATAAAAATTATGTTCTAAGAAATCTCCATTTTTTTTCTGATAAATTTCCGTTTGGTTAGTAGTATTTTGGTAATTTAATATTTTATTAACTTGGATAAAATCACAATCAAGATAATTAATATTGTTTTAATATGTACATTTTAATTTTGAGCTTTATTCAACTCTGTATTAAAACCAAGCTGATTTTATAAGAGAAAAATGCTTAGTTAATCTATGCAAAAGCATTAATTCCATAAAATATCCAGAGATACAACAGAAAATCTTGAATTCATGTATGCGATATTCTTGATTAATTAATTAGGTTACATTGACATATGATCTATCATAAATAAATCATAGTTAACTCATTTATGTTTAAGATAGTACAGTGAGTAAAGTGAAAATCTAGCGTTTTAGGTACCAATATTACAACGAATTTTAGTAAAAGTTATGTGATTATGAAAAGGTTGCTTAGCAATAATTAAAATAAAAATACATTTCAGATATTAGTATTACAACAAGATTGTTGCTTTTTAAAGAGATATTTAAGATATTTTATTACACATTTTACATAGTAACACCATATCTAACGGGAAATAAAAGATGCAGTTTGAATTTCAAGACTTATTTTGAGACTGACATTAATACTTTTATAGTTGGGGAATATATTTTTAAACAATTTATAGATTATTAAATACATTAATTGAATTTAATTTATTACAACGCTTAAATTTTTAGGTTCAGATGCTTATATAAATTCTTAGACAAGAAGTTTAAGTACTCGTTTTCTTTCTAATGTTTTTAATGCGTTAAAAAAAAGACAGTAAAGATATTTAATAGTAAACACAAAATATATGTATACAAAACCACTGTAATTGTTAGCCAATGACAGACATTCTAAGCAGAATGGGTAGAAATAAAATAGCAATGTTTTTAATGAAATTTGTTTTCTTGAGCAGCATAAAACTGGACCACCCTCAAAAAAAAAGAAAATTACGTTTGTTACTTGTAACTGTTATAAGCTAAAAACATTAGAAATAACTGCAGGGTTCAACAATTAAATAATTTGGGTGCACAAAATAACAGTCAGTACAAATCCAGAGTTACACCAATATGGTTAACAGATGTTATTATGAATTGTGAATTTAAGCTAAGTAACAGCATTTTTAAGGCGCAAAAAACCAAAGCAATACTTTAGGTGAACAAATAGTTATAAACATCAAAAACATAGGAAACAGGTTTGCAACAGAAAAAAGGTAAAACGTGGAAAATGTTTATAGGAATTAAAAGGAAACAAATGTAATGAGCAATACAATACTAATTCACCAGCTTTGTTAATCTTTAATAGATTGTAAAAAGTGAAGTGATTTGTATAAAGTTACCCAAAGTCGCTTAAATTTAAGACAATGCAATGAAAAATTATAAGACCAATCTGATTAAAATTAGTACGCTATGGTAATGCATACGTTTAAACCTTTATAATTCAAACTGAGAAGTGCTGGTTCATTACATAACAGGAACATGTCAAACGAGTGCGGCCGTTGTAAGGTGATGTGATGGTGCCACGCGATTACAGGATTGCGTTTTCAGAGAGTATCCTCCTTACTGATTCCAGATCTTCCGAAGTAAACAAATACAAATCTTGGTGTACTGGTTGTATGGATAATACTAAATAATGCATTTGAAAAACATTGATTTATATTGAGAAGTATAAA
Source organism: Latrodectus elegans (assembly GCA_030067965.1). Taxonomy (NCBI): domain Eukaryota; kingdom Metazoa; phylum Arthropoda; class Arachnida; order Araneae; family Theridiidae; genus Latrodectus; species Latrodectus elegans. The sequence continues at coordinate 67,881,153 of CM057819.1, forward strand.
ATTTAAATTAAATTGATGAGTACACATTTCAGTGAAAATTTCTCCAGAATTTGCACGGCAATTTACTTTTTAAAGATGGATTCTTCACGATTGAGTGTCAAAAAGTAACCCCAATCAGCGTCAGGGTGTTAAGAAATAGTCTTCTTTTACCACGATAGAAGCAATTTTTGACAAGGTGTCGGAACCAAAGGGTTAATTTCGGTTTTATAATTTTATATGCTGTCATTTTTGTATAATAGATATTCAGATTTTGTAACCATATAGAAAGCATCCTAAGACAGTCAAAGAAATGTATTTAATCACTATTTCACAATATTGAAAGAAAACTTGCTTTTCTTTTTATAAGATTTTGATAAGCAATAAGAACGTATCTAAAAATATAGAAACGAAGCTAAGGGTACCTTAAAATATGTATTATATTTTGTAAGAGAATTCCAGTAGAACAACCGAACACATCACGTTTTTAATGTATTTTTTACTAAGAAGCATTTATGCACCATGTAATGCATTATTATACCATGTAAGGCTAGATAAAAGTGTTATTGCATTTCATTTCCAACTGCCCATTTCTGTTGACAGAAATATCCTGAGAATAATTTTGAAATAATCTTGAATCATGATTAAATGATATCTAAGCTTAATCATTTCTTTAATATGCCACATTGAGGAAGAAAAAAATGTTATTGGATCTAACTGAAATTTTAATGTATATAGGTTCCACGAATTTTTTAATTTTCCTTATATAAGTATTGGACACTCAATCCCGACCAAGAGAAAAATGTTTTTTCTATCCAAGCTTAAATAGTTAAAAAAATAAATATGCATAAACCTCAGTACCATGAACAATTTTGGATAGGATTAGTCAAAATTGCTACTTTCTGATGGTTAAGGCTTTCCTGTTTAACACAAAAATTTAGATGATTAGATACATTGAACATTCTAGACTAAAATTTCGATACTTTCTCACTTTAAATATCACTCTAAAATTCAAATTTTAGAGTGATATTTAAAGTGAGACCGAAAATTTCATTCTTTGCCCTTTCACTTGTATTGAGAAGTTTCCACTATGAAAATTAACCGTTAATTGCTGCAATACACTATTTCATCTATTAAAATATATTTAAAGATTTGAAAGGACTCAGTTTTGTTATTCCATTTGAATTCAAGTAAAAAAAAATGGGTTCATTGAGATTTTTGATACCAAATCTTTTTCATTTAACTCACTTTATTTCAAAAATTTTGCTTTTACTGACTTTCTTTTATAACATTAATATTTTTATAGCTTACCAAAATTTATAAAACATTTCTCATGGAGAAATTTGGCAGTTAATTCTTCCATCAAATAAAATAAAACATCACTAAGCTTTTTATTTATCTCGTTAAAGCAAGAGACATATGCTTCATTAGTAGATTTTCCTTTTTTCTCAGCATTAACATTTTTATGGTTGATAAATAGAATTTTTACATTTTAATTAGTAGATAGTATTGAAAAATATTTCTGAGATTTTTATGATACAAATGCTCTGAATCTGTAATATGATAAACAAATTGCTTTTAGAGAGTATACATTCTTAATTCTTATTTCTTTTTACATTTTGGTATTACTCACGAATTGATGTCAATTAAAAAAATGTTATATTTAAATACAATTTTTTTTCAATTTGTAACAGAGCTATTTTAATAAATTTAAGTGGCAACAAGAACAAATATAGTAAAGTAAATCGGACGATGGTGTGAAGTTCTGAGATTCATTTGTACTTAATTTTTAACTCTTGAAACTGTCTATGTGTATAATTTTATAATATTTCTGTGTTCTTGTTTGCTATTTATAGGGTAATAAATAATTTTCAAAACCAGCCTGGGTTGTTTTTATAATAATTAATATTAGTAAATGTTGCTATTAATATAAAGTATTAATATTTAAAATATTTATTAATAGTAATAAGAAATACTGCTGATAATTAGTAAATATTGTTAGTAATTATTTTTTAAAGCTTGCGTTTATCAATGTTTTTAAAATTTTAATGCATGTCAAAGTTAAGAAATTTATTTGTTGCAAGACTTTAATAGCATAAATTATTAAAAAAAATTTCAGGTTTATAAGTTTGGGAAAATAATCACACACATTGTGTGATAAAATATATGATATGTATATACTTTCTTTTAAAATTTTTCAGTAATATGTAAATTTATCCATTAGACTTATTAAAATATACTCATATTAACCATTCATAAATATCCTTTTCGAACGTTTATAACCCCAAAAAGTTCTGAAACACATTTATTAAATGTCTTTCTCCAACATTTTAACTTCTATTTTTATTAAAACAGAAGTTAAAATATGAAGCAAGAAAATTTATTTGCTTAATAACTTTTCCTACTTCATTCAATGTAATAATTTTTTGAGCATTTTTATAATTTCAGATGCGAAGCTTGTGAAGTTGCTATAAAATTCGAGCAGCTTGAAATTTTATAGTTTATGATATGATTAATAAAATGTTCCTAAATTTAAAGCGCATTTAACTAGCAATTAAAAAAAATAAAAATTGGCAATGGTAAATTTGTTACTTCACAAAAATGTATAATTAGTTATTGAAAAAAATTCAATTTTCCTTGATTGGCGGAAACCAATTTTATTTGGAATTTCTTGTTTAATGGTCATTAGCATGCAATTTTTCAAAGCAAGATCATTTAAAAAAGCAAATGAATGGGGTTGAGTTTCAAATTCGCCAAATTAGTAGCCAAATGATTAGCACTGTCCTTCGATTTAATCATTAATTTTAGCCCTATTTTTTTGTTAGTGCATATATAGTATCCTATTTTAGTTTACTTTAGTACCCTATTGTATATAATTTAGAATCCACTTTAGACCGAATCTAACCGACCCTAATCTAACGCTCGCATACGGCAAACATTTTAGCAAAAAACAAAACAGTTTCAAATTCCTTGTCATTCTCATTTCTTAATATCGTAATTTAAAAGTTCATATGAAAGACTTCAAGTTCAATTATTGAGATACATTTCTTAAGTTTATATAAGATAGAAAAATTTAGATTATTTGCATGCTTGTATAAGATTATATTTTCTGCTTTAACAAAAATATTTTTCTAAAAATACTCATTTGTGATCATTTTTCAGCAACATGTTTCCAGGATTTTTTTTTAACAAAGTTACTTTAACACGTTTCATTTGTTCCTTAATTACTTTAAAATTAGTCACTTTCTTTGGATTTTAAATTGTCATTTAATTTCCACTTTTGAACTGTTTTTGGGCATTTTACGTGTAAGAAAATGCTTAACTGTGCAAAGTGAGGCAAACGTTTGGATTAACATTTCTCCGAAAAAAAATTGATGCAAAAAGTTTTGCCAAATAGGTTGTTATATCAATGTCCACACAATAAAAGTATCCCTATGATTTTGAAAATATTTTCGAAACCATGTTCTCCTAGAAAATTTAATAGACAATCAAGTGAATTTTAGAAGCTAATGATTATTTTACAAATGGTTAAAAATAATGAGACAATGTTTCATTGAGAAATGGATAAAGCCCTAACGTTATACGTTGAGAATTTGATAATACAGGTATTTTTATTGGAATCTTTAACTGGAAAAAACTAATATTTTTTAATCATTCGTTTCTTTCAAATTTACATACTATACAAGTCTTAAATGTAATTCTTGCGTGAACCAACTGTACTAAATTGTACAAGCAATACAAGTTAAAATTGTAACTAATCAATTAGAGTTAAAATTGTAGTCTTACATGTAATCTTAAGTATCAAAAATTTTAATAATCAGAATTAAAATATTGCTATGCCACCCACAATGGTTTCACTATTTCCTGTTAAATATTAATCGAAGAAAAGTAAACCGTAGCAAGGTGTTTCTGACTTTTGCATAAAATTAAATTTTTAATTGAAATATATAATTCATTTTATTCTAAACAAGTTAAAAATAGGCCAGATGTTTAAAAGTGTATTCTTAAAAACTAGACTATGAAAAGTCCAGGTGTCAAAAAGTTTATTTTGTTAGTTAATACTAACATTCACATAAAGTTACTTTGTTAAAAAATAGGTGTGACGATTTCAAATGATTTTATGAGAAGCTACAACATTAAAAATAAAATTGTAAGTCTTCTGAACACTTAACTAGATATGACATTCACAAGAGTTAAGACATTCATTGAACAAAAATATCAGCTGTATAATTTACTTTGCACAACACAAATTTTTACTTAAAGATTTTGGGAGCGGACTTTCTGCTAATTCTGGACTTTCTGGACTCTTCCGGGTAAATCTATCATTTAACAATTTATGATTCTCGTTATCGTTTCAGAAAATCTCTCCATAAATCTAAAAATATACAAGTCTGAAAAAAAGAAATGGAATCCTGAAGAGACTCGTTTTAAAATGATTGAAAACTGATTTGGGTTAGGTTTGCATTGTCAGCCCCACAACAAAGGCATTCAAGGAAAATATGCTGGAAAATGAGTGCTTTGACATGAAAGCGGATCTCTTGAAACATTAGGAAGCCAATATTTTCTAGGTTTGTTACATACTTTCTCAGTACGAGAACGCTTACAAGTATTGTAAATCCCGTGAATAAATGACTTATTCGCTAATGTTTTACATTTATAAAATAAAAATATCTTTTCGGCGAAAGCCAATAAGACCTAGCCGGGCATCTTCTAAAGTATTATAGGTGATCGTGTGAAGAATCTTCTATGTCGGCTTAACTCAATCTTATGTCTTACTCTTCTGTTGATCCCTAAAGTCAGATGGGAACCACATATACAGGTCTTCTATTGAAGCATGACTTCAGTATAAATACAGACATTGTTCTCTTTATTTGATACGCATATTATTTAACCTTAAGCTAGTAATAGAAGGAAGCCCTGGATACTTTACTTTAAATTCCACAGAACCAGTACAAGTTGAAATGTACGTTGTAGCAAAAATTCCCTCTTCATCTCTTCTAAAATCAGTGTAGAACTTAAGAGTAGGGGAACCTTTTATAGTCTCCGGTTAATGAGAATAGGATTCTCATTACTTTACACTATTCAATAGTATCATGAACACTAATCCCACCGTGTTTCAACTCTGCTCCCAAATGATATAAAGAATGGAGCTCTACATTTGTAGAGGGAAGTCTCAGTGCTTTTAACATAAAAAAAGGGGTTAAGCTTTTTTCAAAAAGTATTTGTCCGAGCGTGAAGGTAAGCGAAGGCTCTATGTGATAACTCCTTTTATACGAATGATGAGGCAAGTTACTTTGAGTGCTGTAAAAAAAAAAACATCAAGCACTTAACAAAAACTAAATTTTCAATTTCGTTGTCTGCCGATGAGAGAGACGAGACAGAATATATTGATTGAGACGTGCTGGAACGAGAGGAAAGGTTAGTTATTGAGAAAGGTAGCGGAGGTCCAGTTGCCGGGGCAATGGAAAATCTATGTATGTTTGAACAGTGTGCAAAGAGACATCTATAGTTACGTTTGTGTTACTGTGGAATGTGTCATCAGAAACTAAGGTATTTTATATTATTGACCTACCCTGAAGACGACAGGTTCACAACATCTCAAGAACTATGTTACTGACAGCTATGAGGAAGTCTTGTTATAATCGTAACAGCACTGAACTCATAGTTTTAAACTGTGTGCTATGTGTCTCATGTTTTTATGCATTGAATTATTTGTTAAATATTACCAACAGACACTTAAGATTCCAGGTTCATATTTAGATAATTAAGTTTATTACTCATTAATTTGAAATATAACCACTAATATAACTTACAGATTAATTTAGAATAACACAATATCTTCAGATCAGCTTGGACTAACAAAATATTAATTTACAGATTAATTTGAAATAACATAAATAATTATCAGTGTTATTTGAGATAACTTTCTATTAATTTACACGAAAGGAAATTACGAAGTATCTGGAGACGCCTGGGTATTCCACGTGGGCAAGACTTAATGTCGCACCTGGTGATCAGGAACTATAAAGTTACTCTGCTCCCTCCGTTTCCGTCTCGAAATATTTTTCAAAAGTGTCACAGCAGCCGTAGGAGTACCATATAACTAGATTCACCTCTGCAGTCAATCTCCCGTATTTTTCTTGAGGAACTCACCTCCCACTGCTCCAGTCGGAGCTTCCTTTTCTCCTGCAACTCCACGTGTCCGGCACTCTAACACCGGTCCAGTCACGGATCTTCTCTCAGGCAACTGCACGCTCTTGATACCGATCTGTGTCTCTCCATAAATCTCTACTTTTCTTCCCTTGCTGGCACCAAAACCGGTTCCTGGCCATCTGCTTACTTTTCGCCATGCGCTCTCCACATGAACATACCCGGCGCCTCCTCACAAATAAGTATCTTTGCCAACCACAGGAAAATTAAATTACATTTATGGTTAGCACAATTGGCAGTGGAAGTCTTGTCATAGATAGGAAAACCACTCCTTAGTACTGGCATAGCAAGTAAAACGTTGGCTGTTCGAAAAATGCTGGAGCTTCTCCCCATTCATAACCGGGTATGAGTTAAACTTTTGATCTTTCTACCCCTGGTCATCAACGTGATTACTGCTTATAATTTCTTCGTCTAAAGTAACGAATATTTAGCACATTTATTATAACTTAGCCATGCTCTATTCATAAAGTTCTTTATAATAAAACTAAGTCGATAAGGTTTAAATGTGTCCGAGGACTTTGAAGTATAAAAAAAATCAAGTTATGATGAAAAATTATGAGAATTTGCTGCTCTCCCTCGAATTATACACTGACCAAGTTAGAATCTAGTCATGAGAAGTACGGAGCTCGTAAATCTTTGTCCTCGAAGAGATTCTTTAGATTAATGAAGTCAACTGAATATTAAAGGAATGATAATTTCTGCAGTTCCACAAAATAGCGGATTTTAAATGAAAATTTTTAGCCGTAATTTTGAGAAACAGTCCCACAATAGTATGAAATTAATAGCATAATTAAGCGGTAGTCTTTCAAGAAATTCTACGTTTTTGAAATTGACATCAGTAGTCCTGTGAATTGACTTACAGTTGAAATACGCTGGTCGTATTTTCTCTGAAGCCTTAGTATGCGGATGACTTAACTGAATCTTTCGTGACCATTAACTTTAGCCTGTGCAGAACATGCTTTAAATATTTGCACAGTTGCATTTATTCTGTTTATTGTATAAAGGACTTCTTGCGATCAATTGTTATCTTTTGATCCTTTCATTTTTTAAATTTCATCATTACAAAGTCTTGTGAGACTTCAGGCTAAGTGATTAGCCCTGTTATAGTAGAGGGAAAAGCAAAAACTAATATAGAACAGAAACGGAAGACCATGAACCTTAAGTTTGAATTCTATTTGTCGTATTCAGTGTTTTCAATGCGTGTAAAACTATAATTTAAATCTGTTAATTTTGTGTATTGCTAAGGATGTTCAGTAGAAACGATGATCGCAGTACACACGGAAAAGCTAACGAAAGCTGAAAGTGGTTCCAACCAAGGTACCTAGGAATTCAAAGGAATTTCGTACAGGAGGAACGGCGAAGAAGGAATGAACTGGACGGTTAATGTTAACAAACACTAGAACAGGGCCTACGGCACAGTAGTGAAAAGGAAGACAGTGTTTTAATATACACATTGAAAACGTTTGACAGATTCAAAATACAATTGTAAAGGTTGGTAAACCCCAGAAGTTCGGGCCTATTTAGTGTGAAAAGTTCTGAACAGCATTGGCTATTGAATTTAAGAACACTGATTCGTATCCGAGATGTCATGTCAGTATCCGATTAAGTAACTCTCGAATTTGGCGTACGACGAGATCATAGTCGATGGCCCATACTCTTACATAGTGGTAGGGATCAAAGGTATGCATCAATCGCTACTAGTTGCGTCTATGTTCCTCCAAGGACAGATATAGGTGACCTTGAGACTCCAAGTAATAGGAGTCCATACGAGAGTTCTCATCGGAGAGATTTTAACACCAGGCATCACAAATAGGACCCCGAGTGTCCTTCTAGAGTGGGAACTACACGATAGGAAACTAGTTTAATTCCTCATTTGAATCGACTCCGTGGTATTAAATGATGCGACCTCCAAATCAACCTTGGAAAACGTTAATGGGAGGAGCTGGACTGACCTGTCGGTGACGTCAAGCTACTGTAGGGTACCTTTCTCATCGTGGAAGTAGGTAGAGAATTGCATCAGTAATCCCAACTACATTTCTTTCAAGCTAGTACCGAAATGTTTAATACAACAGCGATACTCCTAAGCATTGTAAATTCTGCCTTCAGGTGCAGACTTCAATAAAAAGGGCCGTGGTTTCATCGATAAGATCGAATGAGTGAAAGGCAAAGATTGAAATAGCAGTAGTGGAAGAATTAACAGAGATATTACGGGAGGTCTGTGTCAGAAGGCAAGTCTCTAACCAGCATGAAAGCTAGGAATCAGGTTCCGCGGTGGAATGGCGAATTGACGACGCTACCTAGTAAGACGCGAGCACTGAGGAGAAAGTACCGAAAACATACAGACTCTGAACGCAAGACTCGAAAGACTATGTAATAGATCTACGGCCCAATACAAAATACCCATTACTCAGAAAAGTCTATCCGGGATAAGTTCTGCATTAACATGATGGGATCAAATATCTGGTCGCTACTGTACAAATTAGCACTTGAGAATGTTGTCAAAAATACCCCATTGAGTAGCGTTAAACTGCTGGATGGAACTCTGAGCCCAAGCAAAGAGAACGGTCAAAACAATTGTATCTGTACACTTGGATGAAATGGTCTAGACCCAGTGGATGAAACTGTGAGGGTAGAGTACAAATTGGCATGGCTAGTGGACTTCTACAGCATTAGTGTCAACCGGCTCTTTACTAGATTGGAGATAAAGTTGGTCGTAAAGTCTATAGTTAAGAAAAAAGCACCAGGGCTCAATAAGATCCTTGTGGAGATGGTACAGACTATCTCAGAGAGAAATCCCGGAGTGTTTCTGCTGCTCTTTAAGTATATTTCTAAAATATTTTCCAAGATCTTAGAAGCAAGCCAAGATAGTCGCATTTAAGCTGGGAAGAACGCGTTTGAAGCGCGTGCATATACGCCAATTTGTCTACTCTCTAACTTAGGCAAAGTACTGGACAAACTCATCACTCGGAGGACATACCATCACTTGTTGAAGACTCAGGCACTTCACCCTGTTTAACAAAGCTTCAGGCCGGGCAATTCATGCGAAACTGCACATTTGGGTCTTAATGATAAAATTAGGCATTTCCAACAGCAAGCAGAGTACTCGAGACTAATTTCACCAGACATTCAGGGTGCTTTCGACAACGTGTACACCAGGAGTATTGTTCCTCCTTAGTCAAGCACGATGTGACCACAATATGCGTTAGTAAAGACCGCAAGATGGTTCATAATGGCTCAGGTGGAAAACTTATGATTCCAGCAGAGCTGTATCGCAGGGGCCAAATAGTGGAGCATTATTCTGGAACTTAGTAGTAGATAACACCCTGCAGCTGGACATGCCGAATGGTACGAGGTTCATAGCCTTCGCTGACGATATATTGCAAGTCACAGCTGGTGACTCAAGAACAAAGTTCGAAAACAATGCTGATATAACCCTCAATACAATCAGCAAGCGTAAGATATAAGCTATTATTCAACCTAACCAAAGTAACTCACGGTTACCCGGAGGCACTAATTAAAGCGACCTCCGGTCTTCAGACGGGGGGGAACCTCCGACAAATCAGTGCAGGAGCTTACATTTTTGGGTGTTTATGATAGTGTGCTCACTTTCAACAACGATCTGAAGGAAGTGAGACGAACCATTGTGAGTGTCAAAATGACACTCCAACGTAGCGATAGGATATTGTTTGTGAGTGAATATGAACTTCTCAAACGCCTCAATATGAGCTAACAAAACTGGTTGATTCGGTGTGGGTACATAGGCTAGAATGTATGATCTTCAGTGGCCACCTTCAGTGTATGCAGAGACTGGCATTCATAGAAATCACAAGATGCTACAGAACAGTTCCGAAGGCTGCAGTGCAAGTACTAGTGGGTATCTTACCGCTAAACATAAGAGCAGGCAAAGGTTATGCGAAGCTCATGGTATTGGTACAGTGCAGACATCTACCATGGTATTGGTAGAGTCTTCTACGAGGTAGATGTGCGGCTGGAACATAAGCAGTGGGTTGACACCTGGAAGTGTCAACCAATGTTAAGGAGCAAATAGTGATAGGCCAAGTGGTGAGAATCTGGTGATACCTTAAAAGAGGGTATCCGATAAGTGAATTATGTCACTTATGCAATGTGGTGGGAACTGCCTCCACTTCATGCTATATTGTACTAGGACTGCTGATGAAAGCTTGCGTAAGAGTGAAAACTCAAGCACTATTGTGGACTGGCACAACTGATCGATAAAAAATGATAGTGCCCATTGCGTCGGATGACATTCTAATTATGGAATACCAGCGGGTTTCTGACTAGAGTTCAGACTGAAGAAAAATATAAATTAAAGAAAATAGTGAAGTATACGATTTGACGGTATAAAGCACCAAACAAGTATTTCACAAGGGGTCACGTATTTTGCCAAAACAAAGACTGGGTGTCGGCGATACTTCTCGCCTCATTTCATCATTCTGTTGCTTTACAAAAACAGGTGACAGCGCGGGAAGGTAGACTTGCGTTTTTCATTTTGTCAAATTCTAGGTATTAAATTAGTTATAGAAGCCTCATCTTCTGGCGCTAAACCTAAACAAATCTATTCCCTTCTAGTGTGGTCGTGAAGAAAAGATGAGAGGAGGAAGTGAGGGCTGGCTACCCTCTCTCACTGAGACCTCTTTGGATATACTTTGAGAGCTTTCCGCCGAGTTCTTCGGCAGTTTAAGGGATTTACTATGTATATTATGGGAAGCTCAAAATAGTTATCGTCTTCTGTCTGGCAACCAGATATGCTTAAGAATTACTATTTTCCGACTATTCCGCAAAATGGCGGATTTTATAACGGAAAGGGACACGAACCGTTTCGGTTAATTTTGAGAAATAGTCATGGCGAATATTTTGAGTATAATAGGGATGTAAAAACTGTCCTATGAAAGGGAAGTGTAGTTCGCTACTTTTTCCGGCCTGCAGATTCGTGCTATGTGGGTTTTAAAAGGTAGCCAAGAAGGACTGTGGCAACGAATGTGTTTAACACAGAAAAATAATGTATGAAAGTGGCAAAAAGTATGTAGTCTTCATTATTTTAATCTTTAAGGCAATGAATGTGGGAACTATTGCGGCAGTCCACCGCTTTAGTGACGATGTGAAAGCTTGTTCTTAAGTAACAATCATAAAGGAATTGGTGTGTGAATGGTGCGTATTAGTGTAATGTGACAAGGGTCAATACACCGCACAAAAATAAAATATAAGATTGACAGCTGGACGCCTCCCTCAATGCAAAAGTGGAAGTGGAGCGTGTGGTCTAGTTTAAATACCAAAGTGGGAAAGTACCAGCCTTGGGATAACAGGGTTAGTGCCCTGCCCTTGGTCAGTGGAAATTCTGCTGACCACCGCGACATGGAAATTAGTAGCTGCACGGTGAAGACGCGACTGTTTTTGGTCGTGCTTATGAGAAACGACTCCGCAATGCTGTGCGGTTAGAAGAGCGGGTGAAAGGGAGGTGAGAGGCCTTCGAGAAATCCTCCCCTTTCCGATTTTGATTGTGTATGCAGTCCGATGGATTGAGGGACCGTAGGATTGAGCCCCTACTGAGTAATGTGACAAGGGTCAATACCTCAAACTACCTCCTTACTACTGAGCTGGTCCGATCTCTTGGAAGCTTGTGATTCACAGCATGTTGGAGTAGGGCGGACTACATACTGGAAGCCTTGCGGGTTACCCTTGACTGCAGCGTGGAAAGGGTGACGGATCCGTGTCGGGGACGGCCCAGGCGGTCAAACTGGAAGAAACCAATTAAGTTTGGTAGCCGAGGCGAACAAAGCTCAAAGTCTTTCTTTTTATGGTTACATTGGTTCTTGATAAATATAAAGTGTATATCATGAATAAAAGTCCGAAAAAAGAGTTCAAAGATTGTGAAAAAACGCACTTTTCAGTGCGACCTGATTAAGCTTTGTCAACGATATAACGTCGATACCAGTGTCGTCGAGGCACTGGTAGAACATCTCGCCATGGCAAGAGGGGAGGCGGCCCCCAAAAAGAGTTCGGAGGTGAAACCAGCAATGGTTTCGATGGAAACTCAGACAGAGCCCGAAAAGGCCTGTATTGAGGAAAAAGGAGTCCAGGCAAAAGAAAGCTGGACGAAGGTTTCTCGAAAGAGAAACAAATCTAAGACGGAGACTCAAAAGAGTCCCAACGTTAAGGCAGGAGAGACCCCTGCAGCCAAGCCGGCTAAGACAGGCAGCATCGGAAAGGGCCCAATCAGGCCCTACGCGGATGCAGCCAAGAGCAAGGGGAAAAAGAGGGCCCCGACGAACGCCCTCTTGGTGTACCTAAAGCCGGGTATGGAATTAATCTCTGACGGGGTTAAAAATGAATTGAAAAGGCCATCGACCCCAGGAAACTGGGCGTGGCAGTGCAAGGCTTAAAACCTCTTAATAATGGAGTTGCGATCGAGTTGAAAAACTCTGAAGATCGCAACAAAAAGACTGAAAAAAAATCAAAGTACTAAGTGACAAAGTTGAAGCTAGGGAGCCTGCACGGAGAGTCCCTAGAATAATGATCTATGACTTGCCGGGAGAGGACGGCGAGCAAGAAGTCCTAGAGGGACTAAAAGCAAAATGAGATCCCTGAGGGCCACATGAAAGTGGTCTTCAAGCTAAAAGGCAAGGGGTCGGACAAACATTGGGTGCTGGAAACGGCGCCCGAGGTCTTTAAAGCCTTCATCAAGAAGGGTAAAGTCAGCTGCGGCTGGCAAAAGCACAGGGTCAAGGAATTCCTTGAGCCCACGAGGTGTTTTAAGTGTTGTAGGTTTGGCCACCTACAATCAAAGTGCCCGGAGAAGGTTCAAACCTGCACTGTTTGTGCAGGTCAGCACACTTTTAAGGAGTGCCCTAAGAAAGAAATTCGCTGCGCTAATTGTGATAGAGCGAATAAACAGTTTAAATTGAAATTCGCTTGCAGACATAAGGTAGTTGATCTCCGCTGCCCGCAATACAAGAGGGAATGTGAGAGAATCCGTTCCCGAACCAATTATTGTTGAAACGACCAACAGCTTAGAGTATGGCATTTTGCAGATTAATCTCGCAAGATCGAGGGCGGCCACTCTGGAGATATTAAAGGAGTCGGAAATGGGTTCGTCGAAATCCTTCTCCTGCAAGAGCCGTGCTTGGTGGACGGCGAGATTGCAGTCTTTCCACAGACATGCTCGGTGGCTCACATCGCCGACGGAATGGCTGCGGTTGTCGTTAACAACACCAAACTCAGCGTCTGGACCTGACATGTGGATACTCATATCGTAGCGGTCGAGATCAAGGATCTGCGCCAATCGTTACTGGTAGTATCGGTCTATGTTCCTCCAAAAGCAGACATTGGTGGCTTCTTAGAGACCCTCGAAAAGATCATACGGTTCCACACGAGGGTACTCATAGGAGGTGACTAACACGAGGCATCAAATGTGGGATCCCGAGTGTCCGTCTAGAGTGGGGACGAAGCGAGGGGAAGCCCGTGGAGTTTCTCATTCGAAACGACCTCGTTATATTAAATGATGCGACCTCTAGACCGACCTTTGAGACTGAATGGGAGGAGCTGGATTGACCTGTCGGTGACTACGGGTGCTCTACAGTCGTCCTTCTCTTCGTGGAAAGTAATTGAAAATTGCTTAAGCAATCACAACTACATCTCCTTCAGGCTAGCACCTAAGCTTTTGCAGAATAATAATGGTAAATATAGACTAGGGAAATATCGCCTTCAGAGATTGGGTGCAGACTTTAATAAAAAAGTACCCGATCTCAACGATAAGATCATTCGAGCTAAAGAGGGCAAAGACCTAGACGAGGTAGTGGAAAACATCACCCAGGTGCTACAGGGGATCTGCGAAAGAAGGCTTAGGCCTCGCACTAGCACGACCGCTAGAAAGCAGGTTCCATGGTGGGATGACTAGCTAACAATGCTACGGAGTAAAACACGAGCGTTGAGGAGGCGGTTTCAGAAATGTTCCGACTCCGATGAGCGCAAGGCCAGAAAAACGCTGTATAATAGATCTGCGGCCCAGTATAAATGACTTATACTTTCGAAAAAAAGAGTCGAACTGGGATAAATTCTGCCAAAAGAAAACGAGATCAAATGTGTGGTCTCTGCCATACAAAATAGAGGGTTGGTAAGGCTGTCAAAAGCACACCAATGAGTAGCGTCAAATTGCCTGACGGGACTCTGAGCAATAGCGAAGAGGAAACCGTGAAAACGATTGTAGCTGGTTTATTCCCTGTGGATGAATCGGACCAAGAGAGTGTAGAGCAAAAAGGCATGAGGAGTATAGCGGACTCCTATTGCGGTGGATGTGACGATCGACCATTTTCTAAGGTGGAGATTAAGTCGGTAGTCAAATCTATGGCAAAGAAAAAGGCCCCGGGACACGACAGTATCCCGGTCGAGGTGGTGCAAACTATATCCGAGTGTAATCCCGGAATGTTTGTGCTCCTCTTTAACAAATGCCTATTTCTAAAGCATTTCCCAAGATCTTGGAAACATACCAAGTTGGTCCTATTTTTGAAGCAAGGGAAGATCGCGTCTGAAGCGCGATCCTACAGGCCGATTTGTCTACTGTCTAGTTTAGGCAAAGTACTGGACAAACTCCTAACTCAAAGATTATACCACCATCTGGTGAAGTCGCAGGCACTTCACCCCGCCCAACATGGTTTCAGGCCGGGCAGTTCGTGCGACGGCGACACACATGTGTCTTAACGATACAATCAGGTATTTTCAGGAGACAGGAAAGTACGCTAGCCTAATTTCGCTAGATGTACAGGGTGCTTTTGATAGCGTGTGGAGACCTGGAGTAAAGTTCATCCTTGGCCAAGCACGATGTCCACAAAACATATATTTGCTGGTGAAGTCCTATTTGGAAGACAGAAAGATAATATTCAAAGCAAAGGCTCGAGAGAAAATTTGATTTTCGAATCCAGCAGAGGAGTACCGCAGGGGTCATGTAGTGGACCACTATTCTGGAACATTGTTGCAGACAGCGTTTTGCGACTGGACATGCCGAATGAAACGAGGCTTATAGCCTTCGCTGACGACATGCTGCTGGTCGCAGCTGGTGACTCAAGAGCAAAGCTCGAGAAAAATGCGGAAGTCGCCCTTAATGCACTCAGCAAATGGGGAAAGACGTTTAAGCTGGTTTTCAATCGGAGCAAAATGGGGGCCCTCATGGTCTCCAGAAAGCGGAAATTGAAGAGACCGCCAGTTTTCCGGTGGGACGGAACCTCCATAAAGTCCGTGCAGGAGCTTAAGTTCCTGGGTGTAAAATACGATAGCGCTCTCACATTCAACTCCCATTTAAAGGAGGTGAGACAAAATATTGTGAATGTCACAATGGCACTCCAACGAATGTCTTCGGGCGTGAGCCTGAATTACTCAAACGTCTATATAGGAGTGGTACCGAAAGAATGGCTCTTTGGTGTAGGGGCATGGGGACACAGATTGGACTGTAAGACCTTCTGTGGCCACCTACAGAGTGTTCAAAGACCGGCACTCATGGCATTCACCAGATGCTACAGGACAGTTTCTACAGCTGCCGTAGAAGTGCTAGCGGGCGTCCTACCGCTAGATATAAAAGCAGGCATAGAATATGCAAAGCTAATGGTATTGGTGGAGCGCAGGCCATATATCTTTCACGAGGTAAATCTGCGGCCAGACCATATAGAGCAGAGGGTAGACATTCTGTCATGTCAACCTGCGGAGAATTGTAGCGTGCCTTTTGATAGCGAAAAGCCAACTGGCGAGGATCTGGAAATCTTTACAGACGGATCAGGCATTGATGGTAAAATTGGTATAGGGTTCACCATCTTGTACTTTGGGCAAGAGATTGTTACATTTGGTGCTAGACTCGGCGACGAGAATTCTGTCTTTCAGGCGGGAATATCGGCGCTGGCGCTAGAGTGGCTCAAAGTACACCCAGGCAACAACACTTGTCATTTATACAGTGATTCGTTGTCTTCCCTTTACTCCCTGGCCGACCCGAATAACCAAAACATCTTCGTTAATAAAGCGAAGGACTCATTCCAGGAAGCCATTTGTAAAAGAGGTATGTTTACATTACGTGCGCGCACACGTAGGCACTTTCATTTCCGAAAGAGCCGATGTACTGGCCAAAGAGGCTGCGAATCTTCCAGTGCCAACGCTGGACCTGTCACGTCCAAGGTCGCACCTGATAAAGGTGCTGCATAAAGAAGCACTGCGTGTATGGCAACTGAGATGGGAAAATGAAGAGGTGGGTCGTTAGACCTACAAATTCTTTGAAACTGTATCTGATAAAAGAGTTTTCGGTAATGCTATCGTTGCCCAAATAGCGACAGGACACGGACGTGTGCCGGAATATCTTCATAAACGAGGGTATCCGATTAGCGAGTTATGTCGCTCGTGCAATGTGGGAGACTATTTCCACTTCGTGCTGTCTTGTACCAGGACCTCGGAGGAAAGGAGTAAACTGGTGTACAAGAGCGCAAGCTTGAGTACCATCCTGGACCGGTGAAACTGGTCTATCTTGAAAAGGATAATGTCCATTGCGTCGGATGACATTCCAATGATGGAATACCAACGTGCTTCTGACGATGGTCCGGTCGAGAGCTGGGATATTGAGGAATAGTAATGGAATTGACGGTTCGTAAAGGAATTTTAAAAACAAATCTTCTACGAGAATGTATGCCATAAGTGAGTGGGTGCCGGCGAGACTATTCGCCTCATCAAGGTTTGGTTCTGTGGCTCGTCTACCGAGGCAGGTGGCGGCTGTTGGAAGGTAAACTTGAGTTCAAAGCTTCGAGTTGCAAGGTATGAAAACTAGTTATAGAAGCCTCAGCTTCTGGCACTAAGCCTCGCAAACTCGATCCCCTTCTGTTCCCCATACCTCGAGTCATTTATTCTGTTGTCAGACTGATCTTTCAAGTAGATTTGTTATCACTAGGACTCTAGACTGATTCGGAATTGGAGCATGCATAATAACTAGTGATCTGTTATGGTCCCGGTATCCTTTGTGTGTGGACATTAACACCCATAAAATGGTTAATTAGGGAACTAGTTCTTACAGGGAAGTTTTTAACTACCGGGAGATGCGAAAAATGCTTGCTTATAGAGGCTTTTGGCAACTAAAGAGCTGATGCACAGAACACAGACTGCTTTTCTATCAGAGTTAACAGTGGATCTTTTGCAAAAATGAATTCGAAGGCACACTGAGAACTTCCTTCCAAACCAACTAAGATTTCTTAATGAAGTTTAAATCAAGTCTCACGTAAGAGTCACTGAAATAAATTGAGAAAGTTGAACATGTGCGGAAAATTAATCTTCAGTTATGGGACGGTTAAATTTTTTTGTAGTCTGAAAAGCCAGTCCGTTGAACTCCGGGTCGTAATAACAATTATGATTGTAAATACTAAAAAACTCAAAAGCTTTTCGACTTTTGAAAAGCTTTTTAGCAATATCAGAAATCATCATAAACATTAATTTTGCTTTAAACAAGATTTCAGCCATAATACCATAAAATTAAAGAGTATGAAATCTAAACGATGTTTACATTGTAGACCAACATTGGTAAACTAAAAGCTGAACCCTAAGAACTCGAAAAACAAGGTTAAATTTCTACGAGTAATTCAATCGCGGACTTATTGTCTATATGAAATACTTTTAAACACTCTTGAGTATTTACGATTAGCACAGGGCTACGACAAATTATATGAAGTATCAGTATTTCTATAAAGTATCACGCATTCCTATAGTGAGAAGAATGTTGGTAACAGAATCTTCCGAAGTGACCGATGATTTCATATGCAGAACAGGCACTTTATAAATCCTTTTTCTCAGAAAATTCTATACAACGCATGTACCTTAGGATTCCACTTTTGAAGCTAATCTCTCATTCCAGCGTAGATATCTCAGATTTGAACACTCTTATGAATGAAAGTCTAAAACAGACACTCATAGTGAGAGAAGACACTAATGCAGAAAGTAAGTGATTCCAAAGAAAAGGATATGCCACAGATCTCACCAAATGAAGACTGAGAAAAACTAAGAAGACAGTGATTGAGCTTGAATAAGATGAGTCAATAAAGAGAATAATGGATGAAGTTGAGGAAAATAATTCTTGCTTTAAAGAATGGTCTGGTTAATCAATTTATCCATGTATTAGGTTGCTTGAACCGGAAGAAAATTTTAATGAGGTTGAAGAAACTAGATCTGAATACCAGAGATAGTGAGTGAGCGTATGATTTTTATTTATCGAATTTGGATCGAGAAGTAGCAAAGAGAATTGAGCAAAAAGAAATCCTTAAAGGAAAGAGTTATGGGATCATATTTTCCTGAATAAACTGTTATAATTTATAAGGTAATATAACATTTTACTATATTAAGACAATTTCATAATAGTATTAAGATAATATTTCATAAGATTAAATTTACAAAAGATGCGACAAATTTCTTTCATGCTTTAGACATAGTTAACCAACAATTTGATAAACCAACAGCAGAACTCCAGGAAATCAAAAATAAGTTACGCTTGAACAGGCAACTCAATCAGGGAAATGCTGTATATGAAATGCTCTTAAATATTCTTGAGGATTACAGTTACCACATCACTAAGGTGTGATCCAAGAGCTTTCTACACAGTAACACATATTCCTATGAAGGGAATGCTTGGAACAGATTCTTCAGAAGTGGCAGATTTTCCTCCATAAGAAAAATATTTTACATAAAAAATAGGGGTTTTATAAAGTCGTCATTACACAAAGCTCTTCCCTATGCATGCGCTCCCGGGTTCCACTGATAAAGCTAGATAAAAAGAAAAGACTATATGAACTGAAGCTTGAAACAAAGGCTTATACCGAGGAAAAATTCCGAACAATGTAGAATATAAGCGATTCTGGTGACGAGGATATGTCACAAACTTCGCCAAATGGGACTGTTAAGGATTCTGAGCGAACTGCGAAGTAAATGACCGAGAACATGAAGTTAATAAAGAGAAGGGCGGATAAAATTGAGGAAGAGCCAGACTGTTGTAACAAGCAAATATGAACCAGTTTACACATGCAGCTTATTGCTTGAACCGGAAGAAAAGCCCGAGGAAGAAACATTTGACTGTTATCAATCATCAAGTGTTGAGAAGTTATATTCGGGTATACATAAAATGCTTGAATTCTAGAAAGCATTTTAATGAACAGATGGCCATAGACTAATTTATAGCAGATAAAATTCTTTTTATAGTTGAAGATGCTATTTGTATGGAATAGAGTTTGCTACAAATATTTTACAATTTGTGTAAGAGTATTGTCTATTGTTTAGAGAGAAATAAAGGTTTTCTGGCGTTATTAGAAAGTGATAGTTAAAATGGTGGCGTACAACATTTGACGATTGACATAAATTTAAAATACTAGTAATCTACAGGCTTTATAGTTTCTTTTCTTGAAGTGTTTCACATTAATACAGACAAAATGGTATATTTAGTCGAGAATTGTTTAAATGTTCAGTTCAGAGCTATGCACGGAGGAAACAACTGAGGCAATGACAAACACGAGTCAATGAGAGGCATGGTTGAAATTTAGGAAAAACATTACTTCTTCCAAGCAAAGATGTATTTTCTTTCAGTGGTAAGCCCTGTACTCGAAGAGTATACGAGGAAGAATAAACAACTCCTCATATACTATCAGATCACGTGGAAGATTAAAGTTCCGGCAGAGAACACATCGATTCTAATTTATTGGACCCAGTCGAGGAAAGTTAAAGATCCAAACTCGTATTTCGGGAAGGATAAAGCTCGGTAATAACAAGTACCATCCTGCATTGTTTGGAGTTAGCTGTGGTGGATGTTTGCGCAGGTCCACTGCTGATGCTCGACTTGGCTAGGGTTTCATCTTCATGGATTTGGTCAAGCTTTCACTAGGTCTTTGAAAGTCTGGAAATAACGTAAGTGTTATGAATTATCAACTGCAATATTTGCATGCACACACATTGAAAAATTTATAGTACATTTCCCATTACTTCGAACACTCCTTTAATTATAGTAAAATTACTCGGAAAATACTGAAATTTAAAAATACAGTTAAAAATTCTAGACAAAGATATGGTTATTTTATGGATATGAAAACTGACTCACATTTTAAAACACAAATGTATAAGACTTCCATTCAAATTACTAACAATTCAAACCCTTCTAAAGTGGTCTTTAAATGAAGTTTTTATCAAATGCTAGGAATTCAGTAGGATAGCAAAGTTATTGTCTGGGATCTGAAATATTTCACGAACTTCCAGTCTTGGCACTTATGTCAGACGGCACTTATACACTGGGAGATACTCTCGAAGATTGCCACATACATACATAAGAGATGAGAGTGGACCCCGTTCTGTACCAATCGGTTATCGGGTATAGTCCACTCATCACCATCGAGAGTAAGCAGCACCTTCTGAGGGTTAAAAAGTCCCCAAACTGTGCCGTCACCCAGCATGCTGTTGTAGATGGAAGAATTTACAATGGTGAGGCCTTAAAGCCTTGTATTGGATACCGCAGTGTCCAATACATTACAGTTCTGTATCAGGCAGGGATAACAACATAAGGATGGATAATTGAAATTAAAAAAAAATTTTAAAGATAAGAAATTTTTTAAAAGAAAAGGTAAATGAAGTAATGAAAAGTTATATACAAGTAGAGAATGAAACTATTAAGTTTGTTTAAACATAAGGGGTTAAAAGTCTGAATCTGACGAATCATCTGGCAAGCTGATAGGAGGAGGATTCCTGTCCTTGCATAAATCTAGACCTTTTTCTGTGAGGAACTTGGCGATTAATGTTAGTTTTTTCTTGTGTGGAGCTGAACGTAGACAGAATCGAAGAAAGTCGGTGTAGTTCAGGTTTTGAGGGCATTTGAGATGATGATGTGCGGTGTAGCTGGAAGATTGCCACAATCATAACATTACACAAGCTCAAGGATGTGACCTCTTTTTTATGATTAGGAGACTTGCCACGATTGTAACTATGTACCGTCGTTAACGACAAGCGGGTTGATGCTCTGAGAGACCCAACCGAAAGGTACCCAATCACTACTAACATTTGGGGGAACTTAAATGGAAATAGCAAGAAGCAAACAGAGTGGCTATAGCTTCTCATGGAAAGGAGATTTCTCGCTTCCCGTCGAGGGCTGTAATAAGGAAAGGATTAGGAGAATAAGAAATATATACGTTGATACCTCGGGATTTGAACACCCGTACTCACCTAAAAGTAAGCTCTATGAAGGGGAAGACTGGATATAAATAATCGAGTCCTACACATTAGAAGACTTAAACATTTTCAGAATGTTTGAGAAACCGTTATTGGAGTTAAGGAGCAACAAGTTTGAAGAAAAAAACATCTAATCCATAAGATAATATCTTATCAAGATTTGAATTAAACAAGTGCTGGACATCGAGCTAACTTACTTTTGAAATGAAAGCTTGGTTCCCAGGAGGAATAGGAATCTTGCTTGCCTTATACAGTTATGAAACTACATAAATTTGGCAACCTAACATAGTAAATGTAAGCTAGGGAATTATGTAATTAATTTTTGAAACTTAACTGTAAGTAACTATCCAATTGTGTAAAAGAAAAGGCGAGGTGAACCACGGACGAAGCATCTTTACATCTTCCGGCAGTATTTTCAAATGATGGGACATGACACTGGTAAAAATCAAACCGAGGTAGCCTTGACTGTTAATGAGCTGAAAAGTTAAAGATTAAAATAGATGAATACACACAAGTTCAAAAATCTTAGATCAAAATTTATGTTTTCATAAAGTCAAGAACGTGAACAGATTTATACCATGTACATTAAATGAAAAAAGTTTTGATTAATTTCTAAGTATACAACAAGACATAAATGCTGTTATATCTATTTAGAAATGATACAGTCTAATTCAGAGCATAATTTTTCATTAACGTTTAGTACTATGCTCAACTGAGCACAGACGTGTAATTTAAAATGTTACATTTCTCTATAATTCTTATCTTACAAAAGGCAAGATATCCTTTCACAGATTTGGGCAAATTAAGTTCAATTTAAATTTTATTCTAAGAAGTGTAGGCACTCTCACTCTTGAAACATTTAAAATATTGCAATATTTATTGTTAGAGTCTATTCAAGATTCATGTTATTTTTTGTATTTTTACAGTTAAATATTTGCTTAAAACAATTGTGGACAAAAGTTGCAGCTAAATACAATGTTTTTACAATCAGAAAACTAAACGTTAAGAAACTAGATTTAACTTACCAATATTAAACTAAGCATTGATTACTCTTGCTGTAAATTTCCTTCGTCTAATGAGTTCTTTCAACCTTAGTGACATGCATCCCAAAAGTCTAAATTATTTAAGTTTAAAAATCGTACGGTCACACTTCCTGTAGACTTGGTGCTACAAATAGACTTGGTGTTTACAAATTAAGTTATACCTGATTGTCTAAGCAGTTAGCCGATTATTATTTTCTAGCTATTTTAAACCAACAATTTGAATAGATGAAATTAAGCTGATTTATGCAATTCTTAATGCAATAGAGAAACATTTGTAGTATTGCTTCTACCAGTTTGTGATTCTAATTTACCATAGTGTGATTTCTCCTAATAATAAAGTTAAGTTACGTTTATTAAAATTCAGATTGAGCAATTTTACAATTTATATTTCCTGATTATACTTTCAGGAAGGAAGCTGAAACATTTGCTCAGAATCTGAAACCTTATTCTTTGTTAAAAGTAAAAATTCACTAAGCAGTTAAGTTTTCTCAAAGTGAATACTTAAGGTGCAGAAGTATTGCATGTCAATCTTCTAATCAGTTTCTAAGATAGTTAATAGTTAGCAATAAGTGATCCTGTCTACTGTATTATTTCTGCTTATGGTGACTTATGAGAATACATGACTGCTTGTCTTTATTACAAGCATTACTACGACATTCCTGATATTACAAGTTTACCATTAATGAGCATTTTCGATCAGGTGAATGTGAAGTGCTACATTAAATGCACTTTTATTAATAGATAAGATTTTAAATCAAAACACACAATCTTCGCTTTTCAGCCCCCCTTTAAAATGTCCTGTAATGCTTGAATGGCGCAGCTTTTGTTAAAGTGATCTTGTACAAGTTTATCATAGCAAGAAGCAACTAGAGTTGCCGGCTAAAGATAGTCTTCTTTACAAGGAAATTCAGCACGAAGTTACTTGAAAATTAGGCATGATGCAAAAATATGCTCTTTTTTTCATATATGCAAAAATATGCTCAAAGATTTTTCATATGTGCAAAAAATATGCTCTTTTTTCATTTGTGGATGTGATACAGACTTCCAACTAATCGAGAAAGAAATCTAAACCAGACAACGTTATAAATAATTTTAACGTGTGTACTGCATTAAGTAAAATAATGTTGGAATGCATATAAACTTAACGTGGTAATTACTGTGGTTTTGAGAAACTTTACCTGATAAATACTCAACAGGACCACACATTAATTTAACAGAAAAGATTTCTCCCTAGATATTTGAAGGCATTGCTGAGAGGCACATATCTGGATTCTCAAGTCCCGTCAAGCTAAGATTGTCACCATGATAACATTTTTCGCTTCATATCAAGTTAAAGAGACAGGATCATGCACTCTGAAGACAAATTGAGAGTACATGCTAATTAATTAGCAAGTTTAATGAGTTCTGCGGAAAAGCAATTTTTGAATACAATACACAGTTCGCTTTTATTTCAACTAAAGTCTCGCCCATTACTAGACTTTGTTGGGTTTCATAATCCTGATTGAACCAAAGTTCTTGCCAAGTTAAATATCTTGTAGGAATATATTTATAGTTTATTTAATTCACGTATAGTGGCAAGCTTGGTCTTAAAGGTTCATTTTGTTTCCTTGCTCATCTTTAACCACATAAACCGTTATGTTCTTATAAATTAAATTTTTGGTGCATTGAATCTGACAATAGCAAAACAAATTTGAACTATGCTTAAGTTGGTGCTTTGGTACACAATATACAGAAGTAAAGTATTCTGTATATTTAAATTCTAAGCAATCTTTATACTGGTACACATTTAGTTTAGCAAAATAAGTAGCCGTAATAAGATCCATAAAGCGAAAGTTTTACTTCCCCTGCCTTCCGACTGATTACAGACACCTGCACTTTTTGCCTTAACAGGAACTTAAATTATAAAAATATTCTTCATTTATGGCTTCTTTATGTATTAACAGCAATGGTTGCGAGAAATTTCACGCAGTCTAACGAGATTGTGGGAAGATTTAAGCACTTCCGAGTTCTAATTAAGGAACTAACTACACGGTTAACTGCTTTGTCCTTCCAAGGAAAGTTTTGACGACCATTGCAATTCAAAACTATGGAGTTTGTGACAAGGACTTAATCAGTGACTTCAGCTGATTGAAGTAAGTGGACATTTATAGTGGTAAGTGTTATTTGAATACAAAACAATTATTATAAGAGACTCATTAGTATAGTATAGACGCACGTAAGAATAATTCCAAAAGATTGTTTCCTAGCTCAAAGGCGTATATTTATCAAATTTTAAAATTCTCCTTTCAAAGCTAAGAATTTAGCTAATATAAACGTTTAATGTTCTACGAGTTTAAGGATTTGAAATTTCCTATATATTTTATATCACGTACATGTAGAAATATTTACACAAATGCTTGGTCAAACATACTTAATGATAATCCTATTACAAAACTAATGGTGTAAGACTAAAGAACTGTCCGTTGGGTAAAAGCGCCAAGCTTGCGATAAAGTACGCCAAACCGGCATAACGGTTTAAATTTCCTGTGAATGACATGCTTTTTCACCTTGTAAAATAAGTTACATGGATTGCGCGTTTTGTGTGCAACCGTTGAAGTATTCAATGAACAGTTTTATTTAATTACAACTTTAAAAATTTTAATAACTTCAACAAAAATTGCGAGAGTTCATTCTCATGAAGTTAAAGCATTTGGATTATGTTAAATGTTTCGATCTATGTTATGCATGGTGGAGAAGGCAGGTTTCTTTGAAGCCATTAGAAGATTTTTTTTCTCCATGCGGGTGAAAAGGTTGCGAAAGTAGGGAACAATAGATTTTTTTTTTATTAAGGTTTCATACAGAGGAGAAAGACAGACTAGTTACTGTAAGAATGTACGTTTACATAAGTAAATACATCTTTTAATAAGCTTTATTGCGTGTTTCACGTTAGAGAAAGGTTGTACCGTAATTGAATGAAGGTAAGCGTTACTACCCGGCTAATTGAGATTAGAATTTTAATACTTAACTTATGATACATTTGGAATATGAAGTAGGCATCACTGCACAGTTAAAGTTTAATCGGGATCTATATTCAGTTGACGGATATTTCACGCAGGGACGTAATTTAGGGTAGCATGTTAGTTGTGCAGCGCTTAGCGCAAAGTTTAAAGATCACGCCTAACCGGAAAAGTCGCATGGTATTTCGACAGTTAATGAGCTATTTAAGAAAATATATTTATATATTTTTTGGTTTTGTGGGGTATACTTTAAATAAAAATTCTAATTACGTAGTCCAGTGTATATTGCTTACAAGTTCACAACATTTCCGACTACATAACGCAAGTTGCACAATTTATTACAAGCGAGACATATGCTCGGACTATCAAACTGAACTTTAGGCTGAGCAAATTTAAGAGTACATATCTAGAATAATTTTAGTTCAACTGTTATACACGAGATGGCAGGATAGTTAATTTGTGGATTATACAGTTTGAAACTGAATTTTGGGAAAATTTAAAGATACGTTATTATTCAATTAAAGCTACAACTGAGAAGACTATAATAACAGTTAAGTGGGTACAGTTAAAAAGGATCTTTGTTATCTATTTTACCGATGTCAAACATTAGCACCTAAACCATTAGTTAATGCTTCCTCCAATACTCCATAGTATTCTCATATTGGAAATTACAGTACGAAAGGCACGAGCATTAACACGTGGCAAACTACCATGTCATACTTCATTTAACAAAATTAGAGTTTAATATGCAAGTGTAACAATTACTTACCGTTTGTAAACTGCGGCATGAATTATCTTCAACAACACTCATCAATCAGTAGTATCTGGTAATTTTTGTAGTAGAGTAGAATTCTAGCGTTATCACATAGCTAGTCACTATTAAGTCTTTTGTCACATTCAGATTTTCCATTTCCTAAAAGCTAAGAAATCTCTAGCTTGGTAAAATTCGCTCTGTCACTGTCTACTGCAGCGATGATGATACTTGTTATGAGATTCTTCTTTGTCTTTAAAGTCATCAGGACTCCAAAAAATTGATTTTACACAGCAAATATATTCTTTGAAGACGTTCCTTACACAAACAAGATAGCTGAAAAGTTAACTACAATAGCACAGTGTGAAAAGTCAGTTACTTTTATCTTCCCACGTAAATGAGAAATTTGCATAGGCAAAGTTTCTTCTTCTCGATTGCGCTGATTTCTTCGCGTCTCATCTCAATGTAGTGTTTGCCCTTGTGGTATTGCAGACATTTCTGTATAATACGAGATTATCATAATATTCAAATGATAAATGAGATGAAAGAATGACTGATAAATATATTTTTTCTCAAATCCGATTTAATTTTATAGTGCTAAGTCTATTCTTTTATAGATAACTCATTAATCTTATTTTTAATTTTACCCATTTTATATTTTCTTCAATAAAGTTTTAAATTTTACTTACTTTATATTTATTTAATAGCATCAGAAATTTCTAGGAATTTGACAAAAATAGCAGAAAATAGGATGGAGCTTAATCAATTGAAATATCTTTAATGCCCTCTACTTTTTAAATCAATTAAATCTGATTTCACTTAAACACAAAGTTAAAAGCAATACTCAGTTGCCTTACACTTGAAACTGGTTTAAGAAATATTTGTTTTTGTTTAAAATCTTTTTTGTTAATATAAATTATGTGATCTTGTTTGTTAATATAAATTATATGATATTTTTAATAAAATTTTCATAGCTGAGTGTGTTAAAAGTATGCTTTTTTTAATGATAAATAAAGGGTCACAAAGAATACCATAGACAAATTTGTTTCTCCTCATATCTGACATAATAAATTTTTATGCTTATTTAAGAATATTATAAATAATTTTGCTTTTCAGTTTTTTTTCGAATTTTGTTTTTCTTAAATTCATTTAGTCGGCTTAAATGTATTTAAATCAGTTTACCAAACTGATTGAAATTTAATTTGTTCCAGCTTACATAAATCAAAAATTGCCACCATAAAAAAGGTAACAAAAAACGCGTTTAAAAGTGCATGCGAATAGGATACCAGTTGTAGTTATCTACACTAATTTCACATAAATCAGTTCTGTCATGCATAAATAACTAATTGCCACCATTTAAAACCTCAGTCTAGTATAATGGAGACCTCGATTCCGTATTTACGAACTCATTGGCTTACAAATTTAAGTTATAAATTTTTAATGTAGTTGAAATCGGGGGAAAAAAGGAACAATTTGCTTACTTCATGGGTAATAAGCACTTGAGTGAAACATACTAACGGGAAATTTCCAAAACAAATATCTATGGCTCATTTTTACTAATAGTGGCAATCTTCTGAGTGAAAATTCCTGAGTTAGATACTAGACTCTGTCGAACTAAGTATTTTGATGCTATACGTTTCTGCATGCATGACTGTCAGGGTGGGTGCTGGTAAGTTTTCCTGGTTTCCTCGCTTGAGACACATGAATACAGCCTACTTTCTATGAAAGAGATACCCAAAGGTAATTTCTTTCTAAGAGATAAAACCTCTCTCTTAGCTTTACGCCGTTAAGAAATTCAAAATATGGTGTACAAAAAATTTAAGCAAATTCTATTAATTTCTTGCATGCCTAGTCGTGTAGAAATGTATTCTGAGACAGAAATGTTTACGGAAATTGCGAAGATTTGGGTTTTTATCCTTGTGTTTAGTTGGTGAAGGAAAGATTGATTAAGATATATTTCTGTTTCTATATTACAACATAGTTTGGGGTTTTGTACAGATACCTTCTCCACCAAACGAGAATCAGGCCTCAACTAACTACAGAAAATTCTCATGGATTATCATCCATGAGAATTTTCTACAGTTAGTTGGGACCAACTAGAAATGGTTGAAAAAACGCACTATTCTTTATTTTGGATCCCACGTTTTCTAAATAAGAACACAAATCAGTT
>CM057819.1:69722026-69894526 GCA_030067965.1 Latrodectus elegans
AACAAGCATATGAGAATTAGGTTCAATGTTTGATAACTTAATTATATATAATTTGAATTGTATTTCTGGATATAATATAATCAATTAATAGTTTTGCATTTAAAATGCCTTTTATTACGTAACATTTTGATACTAAATTTCATAGAAATCACTGCTTAATTTCAATCAGTTTTTTTGTTAGTTTATTTATGTCTCAGTGTTACGTAGCAACAGCACAGAAAATGTTTTATTAATGGAATACAATAAAGACGTAAAACATGATCAATAAAAATTGGATTTGATTGAATATCAACATTGAAGTTTTATCTAATTATTCGTTTTAGTTGAGTTTTCTCATCTAAATAATGTAAGCGCAACAAATTTTAATTAAGTGACAGATTTGACATTTAAGCTGGCATTGTTCATTATTAAACAATCAAAATATCATAATAATTAAAGTACATATATTTTATTAAATAACGTTATTTTCCTTGGCCATTTAAACCTATCTGTCACAAATTTGAACATTTGACACATTGTTTTTGAGTGGAATATCCTGATGAAATGTTTTTGAATGTAATATCCTTCTTATGGAATATCTTGATGAAAACTTAATACAACGTTAAGCATTTCACTTCCTAATTTACATTTTCAAAACTAATTTTATGTGTGCCTTTCTTTTTTTCTAATGTTATCTTCAGAAAACTAAAACTTAATGTACATATCATACATATTGAAGACATTCTCGGAATAAGCATGTTTATGGACTGCGGTACTTGAAAAAGTTAAATGTTAAAAGGTAAATGGTATGATTATAATAAAAAGTGCAGATTGCAAAACGAATAATTCTGCATAGAATGTAACTCCTTTCAATATTTAAAAGAAAAAGTTATGATCTGTATTGTAAAACTTAAGAAGTAAAACAAATATTGAAAATAAATTTGAGCCATAAGTTAATTTTTTAAAGATTGCTTAAAAAAAACTTACATTTAAATCAAATTTGCATTTAGAAAAGTTTATTGTAATATCTTTAAAAAGCCATAATTCTTCGCAGCTTCGATAAGATTGGGTACTACAAGTATGACCATTATCAGATGAATATAAAAAATAGCTGTCTTCAAATTAAACAAGGATGCCTCAAAAATGCATAATTTTTTGATTAATAACGTTTATATGTGTTTTGGATATAAACGTTCTTCAAATAAAAAAGAGTGGCATTGAGATTCTGCCACAAAAATATCAGGTATCATATTCTTCTAAATGATTGTACTTTTTTCTTCAGGATAGTAAACCTATTCAAAAACCACCATCTCGATTTTCATCTAACTTTAAATCAACTTTAGGAAACTAAATAAGTTAATAATTTTGATTTTAAAATCGTATAAAATAATCTTTAACCTTTTCTTCATTGAAGACTTACTACAAATTTTATTATAACCTATGTTGTCAAGCATTAAAGACATTGACCTTGAGAATCCATGAACGACGAAACTCTAATTGTTCTATTGTGTGACTAACAAAATGACTTTTCAGTCACGAAAGGTTAAATGATTGTAGTGATAACGCATACCTTACTACATGAACGAGAAGTAAAACTCACAGAAATCATTTTTTTATTTTAAGCATTTAATATTTAGAATCTAAAGTTTCAATGTTGAAGCATCAATCACTAACACTTTGAATGGTATTATCCTAACGTATTATTCAAATCATCAATAGATTCGAATTTTATTGTAGTATAGTTTTCAATCCACATAAAATTATTCTATAGCATTTTCAAACATCCCGTTACGAAAAAAAAAGGCTTCTTAAGCCTATTTAAGAATAAGTATTGACAAATCTTAAGCTGTTATTGCATCAATATAGATCTTAATTTCTACAAACAATTTTAAAACTGAAAAAGTTTTAATCGAAACTGTTTAAAACTGAAACAGTTTAGAACTGAAACTGTTTAAAACTGAAACAGTTTTAACTGAAACTGTTTAAAACTGAAACAGTTTAGAACTGAAACTGTTTAAAACTGAAACTGTTTTAACTGAAACTATTTAAAACTGAAGCTGTTTTAACTGAAACTATTTAAAACTGAAACAATTAAATTTTAATGAAAAATTGAGAGAAAAATAGTGAGTAAGTTAGTGACATAATCTGGGAATGAACTGGCAGGAAAACAGCAGATTATATTCTCCACATAAGAAAAATTCCTACAAAACTAGTAAAATTAGAACACCCATATTCTTACTGAAATATAGAGTTCCATAAGGCTTGAATAAACAATAAGTCCATAGTCCTAAACACAACAGAGATGTGACAGCCTTACTTAAAATATTATCAGGACGAATAAGACATGGTTGATACGTATGTACAGAAACATCACATACTATCATTCCTGTAAGATGAAGCCGAATATACGCTGGCAACTTCAATTCCCTATGATACTACCAAGCAAAGATGAGATTGCCATGATACTGTAACAGAACCAGAATTTATCTGAAAACTCAACATCATACCATTCAGCCACGTTCAATTCATCGTCTATTATTCAAGTCCCTTCTGTCTATAAAGTAACCTCAAAGGTAGTCAAAACCATGGTTACTAAGCTGATAGTCCATGGTGCTGCAAATGTCATCAGGCTATTCGTTCCGATACTTGTTTTCTTGCTAACAATTACGTTTTTTCATCAAAAGTTTGTGATAAGGCTTATGGCCATGCATTTAATATGTGTGTCTTCGAGTTTGTTAGTGATGGTGTACTGCTGAGATTAAGAACGGCATTCCGTGCGATTGCCCTAACCTGTCAATTCTGAATTCTGTAGATAGTTGTGAAATTTCTATCAATGAGAGCTGCAGTACTGCTTATGATAAGTCTGCTGAATAATTTCATCATTAAAACGAGTTGTTAAATTTTGCTACCTTCGATTATTAAATGTATAGAAAATTTGATCATTTACATATAAAAGCATTTTTTGCAATCATGATCATTTTACATATGTGGCGAATTACCTTCTTTGTGTGGAAATTTTAATGACTATGTACATAATACCTGTACATAATTTCTGGAGAAATATTTGCTTAGAATGTCAAGCTAATTTGGGGCAAAATGATCTTATTTGACAATGTACAAAGGGTACTACAAAAATTTTGCAATAAGACTCAACAAAAAATTCAGGAGACATCATATTACAGCATGCTCATACATGTCCAAGTTTGCATAGTAGCCTCCGGCAACATGTCTGGGGACTCAGTTGTTTATTCAGAGTGACATAAACTTTCACTCTGCATTATAGTTGCATAGGGAGGTAAGGACAGTTCTGAGATATGACTTTATACATAACTTAAGTGAGATCAGTGCATAGAAGAAATGATATTAAATAATAGTTAAATAATAAACTGTTCGTTAAATCATATTTATTAATTGTTCATTTAGTAGTACTTGCATTAAATAATAGTTTTCACATCTTGTGACAATATTCAGATGGTACAGAGATTTCAAAAGCAAACATTTTAATTTATAATAACTTAATTTTAAAGAATCTTAATTTATTATAGTAATTGCTTCACCTATTCTTTAAATCACATTTTAATTAAAAAAATGCCTCCCTTTCTTTTGGTATATGAATGAGGAGTAAGATACGTTGTTAACAAAAGAATGAAATAAAATTTATTATGTTTGTAAAAACGACATATATAAGTATAATAGCATTTAAGAAGTAAATTTACAGTTCAGTGTAATGATGTTGCAGTTTCAATTAGAGGTTTTAGAAAATCTTTCAACAACTAAGAATATCAACAATTTTTAAACGCAGAATTAGTGATTAAAATAATGTTTTAATTATTAATTATCTGTGCTATATCTATCTATCTATCTATCTATCTATCTATCTATATATATATATATATATATATATATATATATATATATATATATATATATATATATATATATATATATATATATATAATTTAAGTTTAAAATTAAATCAGATCTTAATTAAACAAGGTTTTCCTTAATTCTACTAGTCACTATAAATATTTGTTAAATATTTGTTATAACACACACATGAAATACCTATATCTTAAATGTGTAGTATTTAAGAAACAAATGTTGAAGAGTAAATTGTTTAAATTAAAAATTATATCAAATATTAAAACTTTTTTTAATCATTACTATATAAATATTAAATGTTTAATAATAAATGTTAAAATGGCATTTAATAAAACTTTTTTTAACAGGAATCATTTGTACTAGAAAAGAGGGTCGCTAGATTATTCAAATAAATTCACTGCAAATAAATTATCTAACCTAATTTTTGTTATAACATGAAATTCCAATATTTTAAATTAGTTTTTGAGAAAAAATTCCTTGAAATGAGTGTATTCCACCCTTCACACAATATATAATTATGATCTTTTTTCAATTATTCTTTCATAGATATTTATCCATGTATTAATATCTTTTTCTTGGTAACTTTAATAGGTACATTTTCAGAAAAAATATCTCAAAATAGTTCACCTCAGAGGTAATCGATAATAGAAAAGAAGAAAACATTTCCAGAATTATATTAACAAAAGATAAGTTGGAAAGGGAAAGGTTATCGAACTTGTACAATAAGTTGATGTCACTCCCCGACTCGATTGATTTTCGTATCATTCGTGCTAGAATAAGCATGGATTGCTTGCCAAATCTCACCAAAAAAAAATCATTTAGAAGTTTCCCCTTTCCTTCCGCATCAATCACTTTTAAAATAAATGTGAGAAAAAATGTACAGTTTCAGAAGTAATATTTAAAATCCTGAATTTTCTTTCCTTGTGAGAATATAAAGTGTGACTAAATATTCCAAATAACAGTTAGATTCTCTACAAAAATATTTTTCTTAGTGATCTAAATTACAAATTATATTATAAAATCGAAAATAAATATATGTGTATTTATAAGCTGTACAGGAATTTGTATGCTTGAGTGTAAAGGAATATTGTGTAATATTGGGAAATTATACTTCCAGTAGTAGAAGTTTTGGTTGGGAAAAATAGTTCAAATTTAGTTTAGTTGAATGCGTTGGAATCAAAACATGTCAAGAAATAAACAAATAATATTATTGCAAATTCTAAAATGAAGCATTAACATAAATTTAAGCCTATGATACCCTTTTAATCATATATGCGCTTGCTTACAAATAAATTCAATATATTCTTCCATAATATCTGATGATTTACTTCTATGTAGCGCTCTCTGGCGGCAAAATAAAAACCAGTTCTTTTCTCTATCTAAAAATTCCACCTTCTTGTAAAAAAAACCTTTTGCGAAAATTGCAGTCACAATATGACAATTTCCGTTGAACAACAAAACGATTTTATTTCTTACATTCGTTTTCCAGCTCTATATTTTTGCATACCAAAACCGTTATGAGCACTGTATTGATCTGCAACTTCAAACCACGAGCTGAGCTCCAAAATTCAAACCAAAGCTACCCCTGAGGTGACACCACTTTCTCAAAACATTCACCCTAAAGTTAAAAGATTAAAATTTACGAATGTATACATACGTAAATCCTTTAAGACAAATGGAGTCAAATAATAAATTCTTTACTTGGTCATTCTAATAATGGTGTTGGAAAGTAATTTACACCAATGACATGGACTTGTCATGATTTATCCAGGACGGGGTTCTATTACCAATGCTGCCCAAGACCCACCGAATACATGCGATATAGATGATCGTTAAATCTGTGGAATCGAAAGTGCTGTGGTCGGTCGTTGAGCATTACCATGGGTGTAATGGTCTGAAGAGAAATTCCTTCCACTCCATATCAATGTCAAAATTGAAGGAGTGAATCTAGTGGTGGCACTTATAAGAGGAGTTTAGCGAAAAGTCGTACTTTCACCTTCGTGGTGCTCCGGTTAAAGGAAAGACGCACTCTACTGACTTAAATCCGCATGATCCACGGTATAGGGAGCTTGACTTGTTCAAGTGTCATAAGTAACAACATGATTTATCCATAATTCATTTTTGGGAATAGTATTTAATGGCTTAAAATGATTTTAAGTTGATAGTCATGAAATTCCAGAAAAAGAGCTCTTGCAGTTAGTACAATGAACATGCTGTTCAATATAAATATCATGTTTATGCAAATGTCATGACAAAACGTCACAGGCGACGAGAGTGTATTCATAACATTCATGATCGGCGCATACAGCTGAAGACAATAATAAAAAGAAAGACGAATAATTAAAAACATTCACTAACAATTGAGTTCTTTTGTGAAATATTACTAAAAGAATTCATTCAAACGACTTCATACGTGAAAGAATAATTGGGAGACTGGATTAGGGGTGTAATGTTACCAGTGTAGGCTAAGAGTTATGTTTTAACAAAAGTGTCGTTTCGTATTCTTCGGTAGTCTTTCAAACTATAGATACAGCTGTTAAGAAAGTTGGTTGATAGTCGCCTCAATAAGACAATTGCAGTGGATGACGATATTATCGTCCTACAAGTGAAAAGAGCTTGAAACTCATCATTATGAACCATTACTCTACATCTGTTTTCAGAAACTACGTGATAAGTGCAATGGCTTAGTGTGTTAAGACACCTTCACAAAGTTGCCTGTTCATCCACTGTCCTAA
Organism: Latrodectus elegans; assembly: GCA_030067965.1. Lineage (NCBI taxonomy): Eukaryota > Metazoa > Arthropoda > Arachnida > Araneae > Theridiidae > Latrodectus > Latrodectus elegans. Next base: position 69,728,623 of record CM057819.1, read on the forward strand.
ATGTTACATCCCTTTAAAAACTGGCCATAGTTAACATTGCTAGAATGCTGCAGAGAGCACATAAATTGTACATCTTTTCAATGGAATCATGTCTTTTTTACGGATCAGCGCTAGATGATTTGAAAAGAAATCGGGATATGGTTTCGTCTGAATAATACGCACGAAAAGAGATCGTTATAATAGTTCTGGAGTTGTTTTCTAGTGAGACATTATGTTGAACGGTCAGACTAGACTTGCTTTCGAGAGAAGTTCTGTAACAAGAGATCACTATTGTAAGGAAATGATCATTCCTCGTATGCATCTGTTCCGAGGTGAACTTAAAGAAAATTTCGTTTTTATGAATGGCAATGCACAACCACACTAAACAGCTGTTGCTCGGAAACTACTGGAAAAGAAAGATATCATTCGAATTACTTGCCAGCATACTCCCTTGATTTAAATCCCATAGAGCAATGCAGGGGAGGCTTTGAGAAGATGCTTTGCTGCTCGATTACATCCTCCGGAGAACACAGAGCAACTGAAACAGGTAAGCAGTTAGTGATTGAGGATTAGGTACGATTACTTCAAGAATTGTTGGACAAACTGGAGCTGAGTGTAGAGTAATAGTGTGAAGCAGCCATTGCAGTTATAGGAGGACATATTTTATACTAAAGAATATCTGCTTTTTATTCTTCTTGGATAGACAATCTTGAGTAACATTACTATTAGATCAATAAAGACTTTTTTACTTGATTCCATATTGAGTGCATTGTATTCACTTCTGCGCACAAGTATGCTTTCGCCATCTTTTAAGTATAAAATGTTGTCACCCATTTCTGAATTTCTCTCAGATGGTTTCCCGTGGAATTATGGTAAAAAAATTCATGTTGATTAAGTTTTGAGAGCACAGTGTATGTTTCTAAATTTATTGTATATATATATATATATATATATATATATATATATATATATATATATATATATATATATATATATATATATATATATATATATATATATATATATATATATGACTGTTCTTGTGTTGTATTTCATTTTTTTGAGCATTTTCAATAAATAATTTTTCAAAATAAGCCAAGTTTGTTTTATTTCAAGAGTAGCTAAAAATTTATAAATAAAATCAAGCATATAAATTAATTAATTATACACATCGATTCATACACAACACGGACATATAGGATCACTCTTTTTACTTCATATTACCTAACTGAAAGTAAGAATTTTTCATGTATTTTTAGTCTATTTAAACTGACTTACTGCATAAAACTTTTTAGCATATACCCTTTTTTGATTTCCTTATAAATTTACTTCTAACTTGTCATTTCTTATTGTTTATTTTTATAAAATTAGTCTTTATAACTATCAGATTTTTTTTATTTTAAGTCACAGTAAAATGATAAAATAATAATGTACTGAGACATTGTTCAATTAAAATGTTTTCAAAACACTAATGAAGGTGTATTAAGTATCGGCAACTCGGCAATAAGAAAATACGTTAAGCATTAACATGAATAGGCTATATTAATCTTGTAGCTCTAATTACGTCAAGAATTAATATGCATCAACCCTTTAATAAATTGATATACCTAATCGTTCCGAATAAATGTACAACAAAATGTTATATCACAAAATATTCAAGGAAATAATCACAACGATTTTTAACATCAGATACAAGAATATTAGCAAAGCTCTTCTGAATCATGAAAATCAAGTTTTGAAAGTCATATCTTCACGTTATATTATCTTATTCTGATCGAATATTTACAGACATTTGAATATTTTAAAAATGTAAATTTATGAATAATTAAAAAAATATTTTAATTTTCAATGTAGGGAAAATGACAATCATTGGTTGAAATCATTATTTTATTTTAAATTGGAATATTTTAATAATATTATCAGATTACTGTATTTAGAATTAATTATTGAACATATTTTAAATATAAATAAAATAAGCAGCATCGCTTTTATTTTTTCATATATTATCAATAAATTCATCCTACATTCTCCAATTAATTGGCACTCATCTTTTTGAGATTTTTAAGCGCTCATTAAAACACTGAATTTGCATTTTCCTTTTTACGCAGCTGATAACTATCACAAATTCAAGGCACGTTCGATTGGTCTTGTTCTCTTTCAAGGAGTGTTTCCTCTTCACACAAGTACATTATCATCCGAAATAATTGCCTATTATTTCTAGTTAGGTACAAGACATGAAATAACACATTTTAAAATTAATTATAGCTTATTTTGATAATATTGCTGTAGATTTTTAAAATGTTCCTTAAAATATAAGCAAATAAATGTATACACAATTTTGCTTTGAAACATTTTAAATTGTTTTTGGAAATACTAAATATATTCATATAATTCTTATTTTTGGGTGACCTTTCTGTAGTTAATAACTGTGCCTTACTTCATCGTTATAACTCATGTTCTACCTGCTAAATAGTGTTTGCCTAAAAAGGGTCACACAAGCTGAAGGTCTTATAAGAAGCTTCAAATATCATTTAGTGTTTGCGCTGAATTATTTTTGGTATTTATGTAAGCAATTTTTTAATTGGTTTGGAAATTTTTATAATTTTTACATGTATGGGGTAATATTTATTTGATATTTTATGCTTACTTTATTTATAAGTTTATTATTTATTATCTTAAATTTTATATTGGGGTGATTTTGTATTGTTTTGGGTTCTAGCAGCATATTTTTCCCGATTGTCCTTTGCCAGTGCAGAAAAGCCATACTTATATGTATCAATTTAACAACACTCCCTGATAAAGCTGACCATACTTATTTCCATTTGTATGATAATTTTGTTTTCTATATTAAAATTGAATTTCAAGTTCATTTTTTACGTTATTTTTCTTTTGCCTTTTGTACATGTATGGGAGATACTATGTAATGAATTCAGAGGCTTATATAATAGGGTTTCAATATGTACCTTAAGCAATCCTGGTGTAACTACATTAAAAATATTTAGACAATTGGTAACTACATGATTGCCTTAATATAAGAATAATTATACGCTTCTTACACTCAGAGCTTGGAACGGTGTTGTTGTTAATGTTTGAAATAAAATTATTATTTCTAATGTTTCTCTAAATAACATTATATTTGATTATCTTTAAATCAGATAAGTTCTCCAAGTATAAACTCAGGAAAACGCACACACATATATATAAATGTATATGTATGTATGTATGTATACTTCATGAATTTTTTATTATGTTCTCGTATTTTTCTCATTATACTGATGACAAAATTTGCCTTCTAATGAGAAACATCGAGATATTAGTTGTGCATCAAGAAAATAAAATAATTTCATCGTCAGAAAATATTGAATGGAAATCAAATTGGGAATATGAGATTTTTTCACAATGCAGCTTAAAACTGAGTGTCGCATTTTTTTAAAATTTAAATATCTTGCTCTTAATTGAAATATAATTAATATAAATCAATTTAACCCCGTATAACGATTATTATATTTTTCCTTTTTAAAAATTTAAAAGATAATATTAAAAGTTTTAAACAATTTCAATCGGGAAAGTACAAAAAAAAAAAAAAAAAAAAAAAAAAAGAGAGAGAGATTTAAAAGAATACATTTTCGCACCCTAATTATAGGTAAATTAATTCTAAATACTTTTCTGCAAGCTAATAGGAGAACGTAATTCCAAATTCACCTCACGTCACTAGATTTTTTTGTTTTCCTCTTGTCACTCCTAACACCCCCGCATACAGCGATGATGAAATAGGGCTGAAAAGGACGCGGACATTCCCCTGAGTCATGTGAAGCAATTTCAAAACCCAATTCCCCTACGTCCGGTTGAGAGGAACTAGAGAGCCTCTCAGTCAAATCCTCTTCCACTTCAGGGGGAGGGGGGAACTACCGTATGCGGCGCTAATAAAAGAGAGAGGGAGAGAAAAGCAAGGGAATTCTACCTAAGTAATTTTAAACTTTTATATCCTGGCAGACTTTTTCCCTATTTAGGGAAAAATTGCAGAGATTTAATTACCTTCATATTCCTACGTGGATCCATTATACCAATATTAAAATTTTAAATGATGAATATTAAAGTTGTTTTTAATAAAAAAAAAAAAAAAAAAATTCACTTTAGATAAATGTAATAGTTTTAAAAATTAACAATATGATTAGTCATATTAATATCAGTATATTTATTTAATATTTTATATTGATATAAAAATAATGCGTGGGTTACAATTATTAATTTAAATACTACAATAGCTTTAAAGTCTGTTCTTAATTTTATAGATATTTAATTTCTAAAAATGAAAAAGCCACTTTAGAATTTAATAATAATTAAAATAATAATATTTAAAATAAAAAAAAAGTGCAAACTTAAATGTCTTTTTTTTATATCTCTGGTTTAACCTCTTTCTGAAATTTCGAAATATTTCGTTCTGTTTTGGCTACTAAGCTTTTGGTTGAAAGATATCACTTGATCAGAAAAATTATCAAATTTTGATTGTGTATTACCCGTCTCAAAAATATTTTACAAAATTTTCTCCATCTCTAAAAATTCTTCTGGAGTTTTCTCAGACTGATTTGTCGAATATTTCAATAAATTCATCGAATTATAAAACGTTATAAAAATCGTTCTATGTCCTACATCTCGAATTTTATGCCCTACAAACAGGTGAGAATTTTGTTATCCTGGAAACAATCGATAGTAACCTAAGCCTAATCAAACCATACAGCAATTCTTGCTTAATATGAACACTACTGGATTATGTAGCTACTTAATGTGGAAACTTTTGCTGCACAATTTAATCTGAGCAAATTCACAAGGCGGAAATCTATAATAAAGATAAAATAGTTTTTATGAGCTAATAGCCTATAAAAAAGACACTTCGAGTTATAATAACAATATAACAAATGTTTCTTGGATTAATAAATATTTAGACTAAGAAATTATATATAAATAATATAAGTTAGATTTTTCTTGAATTTTTAATAAAAGAAAACAAACAGGAATATAGTGAAGAATATAAGAAAAATTCTCTGAATTAATATAAGAAACGCTTCTCCGAAAAATATTAAAACTTAATAAATAAAATCCTCTGAAAACCACTTAACAACTGCATAATACTAAAATATTTTCTCGTTCATTTGTTGATTATTGTCTTGTAGTAATTAGAACTATTTTAAAGTGACCTGTTAAAAGTAAAATGTTATTGCTATTCTTGAATCTTTTTTACTAATAAAATGCAATACCTTCGATTTTGATTCTAAGCTAATATAAAAGCTTTTGGTGACTTTAATCTAAATGGTCAAAAATTTACCATTCGTATTGATTACGCAGCTATAGTTTCAGAATTTAAGAATTTACGAAGTATTTCAATAAACACTGAATTAAATACATATGAATGTTGAATAAAATATCAATATAAAAGCTCATATATTTTCTATTCTGTCCAATATTAAAATATATGCATCATTAAAAATGTTTCAAATAAAAATGTTGTTGTGTTTAAGCGAGAAATGTGCTTCTCCGAAAATTGTAGTTACTTTTCCTTCTAGTTCTTTATTTGTAGGAGAAATTATTGAATAACGCACTTAAAAATATTTCCAATGGAAATTATATATGTATATATATATACACACAATACTGAAACAATTTAAAATAAACACAACATATCAGCAAAATTAAGAATATTTAATGCTTAAAATCAGCTTCAAATTTTATTACTTCTTAATAAATAATCTGTCTCAAACAAATTTAAGAGTTGTAATTTTCTTAGAACCTGTTTTCCACCTTAAGTTCAAAATGTTTAGAATTAAATATGGTGCATTAGTTTTATTTTAAAATACCTCAAATTAAAAATAATAAAAAAAAATCCATGCATTTATTATTGTAAATAAGTTTAAGGAAATACTTAACTTTTTTCATGTAATCATTTTCATGAATAGAAAAACATTATATTTTTATACAATTTTACGCATTTTATATTTATTCACAAGTAAAAAAAAATGAGCAGCTGATGAGAGCTTAGCGTTGATTATAATTTTTAAATATTTATTAATTTAAGATAAAAAAAATAACTATTCATGTAATATCTTGTTTAACCTAAATAGAAAATTACCATTTATTTTGAAAATCATTGAAATCTAAGTAAAATTTTTTAATTAAATATTGTGCTTAATGTATTTTCTTTGTGTCGTACTAGTAAAACTCACACAAAATTTGAAAAATTTAGCTTTTTCAATTACCTTTAAAATAATAATTCAAATACCTGAAATTAAAATAATGTTCAGAAATTATATACCATATAAAAAAAAACAGGAAATACATTAAAATACATTATGGAAACCCAATATCATATTAATATATAACAGTAATATAAAAACGTGTTTTTAACTGGTATTTTTATAACAAAACTAATGTTATATTGCTAGTTATATATTTTTTATGCTGTAATTATTTAAATACTTAAATTGTAAGGAGGTATTATAATTTTTTAATTTTTCCCTGAGTTAGAAAACACAAAGCATCTTATTTAAGAAAATGGATTATAACATACCTTTTCCTTGAATAATAAATTTTCAAATTATCAGAGAAATAAGGATTTTCTTTGACGAAAGTTGATACTCAAGAAACTTAAGCTAAATAAATGAATAAATTTCTACAGACTTAAGTTTAAAATGAGCAATTGAGTAAGAGAATTTCATTCCTTTTGCATTCTTAAACTTTATTAACATCCCTTATACATGAGCATGATTTATCTATAGAACTCACAATTTAATTTGTTTTCATTAGAAATTAAAGAAAAATATTTGCATACAGATGTTGTGCATATATTGCAATAGTAAACGTAGCACTTATCTTGTGTAATTGACCACACACCTGTTTTCAGACTTAAGCATTTTATTATTCTCTGTAACTTATTGCTTATCACCCAACAAAATATTATGAAACATTAGTTTCTTGTGAAACGATATATTTATAAATTTCAGTTAATAGTAATATTTCATTTTGAAAATTTAAGTTTAAAATTCACATTTAGAAAATTTATATCGATTTTTTTTTCTTTCAATTTATATGAATTTTTTTTTCCAACTCTTTTTTTGTATGCATATATTCCTTTTATGTAGATTGATACTGGTAAATAGTTAAGAAGCAAAAATGTAATAAAGCAAGAGCATAAAATGTCGTAAGAATAGGATTTTCATGATATTCATATTTTTCAAAATATTTATAAATTAATTAATCGAGAGAGAAAATACATTTCAAAATAATTTATTAATATGTACGTCAAATAGTGATGTTTATTTATTTCTACATAATTATTCGTGAGCTGCAATAGAAGTTACTGAGATCCAGTATGATACAAAGAAAATATCTAGAATTTTATATAAAATTTTACATGTATAAATATTATAAATATTTCTATGAAAATATAAACATCATTACCTTATTTAACTCTGAATACAAATATTTATAAATTAATAACACATTTAAAATTGTGCAAAAAATATTTTTGTTTATTGAGTAAAATAGCTGTAAAAGTCTAAACAACAAAACCAAGCTTATCCAAATTAGATTTCCTGGATTAGAGTTAATACTGAATCTTACCAAGCATACTTTTTCAGTTTATAACATTGTAGATTTCAAAATGCTTAACTCATCAGTAAGTCTCATATAGATTTCATTCAGCAAAATATACAAGTTAACGCTTATATTGGTAAAAGGAGATTTAATTGTGTACATTTACTAGAAAAACAGTTGTTACACTGAACTGAGTTGATTCTCTTCAAAGCTTGACCGATGCGTATCTAATAGATGACTTATATCCATAATATTAATCACTAATATTTACCAAAAAGTATTCTCACACAGATTTTTTTTGGCCTCTTTGAAGCGAATCAACCACTAAAGCATTTAAACTATGCCAAGTTTAACCTTTCAAGAAGACAATTTATAAATAGAGGAATGCATTCACTTGTCACAAAGGTAGTAATACCTGCCATGGACCATCAGGCAGAAATCCAACCTCCTCAGAGGCTATGACAACCATTTTTTCGAACCTACTATCTCTGCATTAATTGCGATAATATTCCACTAACACCACAACTCATTTTTGACTGTCCTGCCGTTTTAAAATCTCTGACTTTCAGCTCGGGGAATTCCCTCCCCCCTTTCCACATCGTAAAGGGTCTATACTCCGAAAACATCAAGGAGATAGATAGTTTTGTTCTGTTTTCTTCTTTAGGTCGCCCCATGGACCAATCAACCAACCAAAAGTGGTTATGTAAAAATTCTTAAGCAGACCACCCAAAGATATGTATGCAAAATACTGAAATGCAACATCTCCCTCTTTCGTTGTCCAATAACTGCTAGAATCGAAGTAGGGAATTTCCATTCCAAAGAGCATGATCCAATAACTAACTTCTTGTCAGCTCCACACCACAGTATTAAATACAGGTATAAATACCCCCCCTACACACATTAACATATATTAAAATATTTATTAAAAAAGTTACTTTCTGAAGCATTATTCTAGTGGAAAATCATCAATTTCAAGTTGTGGTAAATTGGTATCTTCATCATCAAGCGTGTTTTTTCCATGAGAATTTCATCAGCGTAATTTAGTTTTTATTTGCAAAATAAAAGCAGCGTGCTCTTCTTTTTCTTTTTGACCCTCTTTTTTTTTCTGCTGTAATAAAGATCAATCAGATATGAAATAATAAATATACTTCAATTTTTAATTTCATTATTTCGGCTTGATAAATTTGTTATAAATATCAACTAACATTAACCTTTCGTATCATAAAAATGACATAGCCAAGAAAATAAATCTTATTGCTTAAAACAAAGATCTTTTAATATACATTTTTGTTTTGCCCAATAGATTTTGTCTGAAGAGATTTTCCAATGTTAATAATGTTTAAATAAATGAACTAGGCTTATCACATCAATGAAATATGACCATAAAGTATGACACCCGATTAAGTTTAGGAGACCTAAAACTATGGAAGATAGTAGAGCCAATATTTATTTTCTAATGACAAATTTCTGATATTATATTTAAATCGTATATATTCTATGCATGGCTTCCACATTGAAGCTTGTTTAATTTATATCCAGATAATTGTTTCTCACTCTTAACGTTTCACAAGAAATACATTCGCCAACCTGCGAAATACCCAGCTATCTGTCCAAAATCAAAAGTGTCATCTACCGACAACCGATATTAAAGTAGCACCTACATTAAAATAGCAATAGTTTACTAGATTAAAAAAATAATATATAATCGATGATGGAAAATATAACAAGCTGGTAACTATGTACTTAATCGCCTTTCATAAATTGCTATGCCGTACACTTAGTACACCAGTAAGTGTTCCTCTGTCTGTCTTAAGTATCCCTGATTAATTGAAGGTGGAATAATTTATAAAATTGTTTTAATTCTCTAATTGTTCTTTAAAAATTATTTTTGTCTTTATGATTTATTTATGTGAAAAAAATTGTGCCAGTGGGTGGAATTATCAAACTTATCGGTCGTGAGAACGTACCAAAATATTTTACCAGTCCTTGGAATAACTCCAATTGAGAAACACTAATCTAGATGTGTATCTAGACACTAATCACTATGTGTCAGTTATCTTATATAGGGAACAGCTAAATGAGTTTTTCAGAATTTATTCGGCAAATCTTGATTATTTGCTTATTTATAAGCTTCAAGCAGTTTGAATAACTCCAAAATATGCTATGATTTCAGAAACAAGTTCTGTACCCTCACTTTCAACAACACAAGTGCCGTATAATCTATGATGCCAAATTCTGAGATTGGAGATTTTTTGGCGACTTTTCTTATGTATCTAGTAACCTCTTTTCTATTACGTCATACATATGGAGACCTACAAGAATTATCAGAAAATTCTATTTTGGTAACCTTAATATTTACGTCATCACGCACGTCACGATACGTCATCTTGGCAATATTTCTTCATCGCCAAAAAAATTCAGAATTTGGAATCATGGATTCAACGGCACCTGTGCCGCAAATTTAAGAGATAAAAAAGACCTAAATTGATTAGACTAATAGATGATCAAATTATGATAAAAATTTCCAAAGAGTTTTACTTCAGAGCTTGCATATGTTCATAAACCCATCAATGTATCAGTTGCACTTCCACTCATCCAACTTAATAATGATTGAAATTCAGAAGTATGGATTTTTTAAAAAATATATGTCGATGTGTAGTTAACATAAATCTGTTTGATTGCTTTCAGATTAAGAGATGCTTCTAATGATAGTAAAAAGCATTTTGATATAAAACTATTCAGGTCAAATTAATAAAATTATAACAATGATTATTTAATTATTAACTGCCTCAATCGACGAATCACGTTTGAGAATGGATTTATTATTGAAAAAATATATATAATCGCAAAAATATTAATAGTTCTAAATATAAATTCATTTAAAATCATAAATTATGTGTGGAACTTAATCTAATATAAAATCATTCAAAACATATCAGCTGCTATAAGACATAGAAATATAAACATTACTGTCGCAACATATCTTTCTAATTAGAAGAAAAATTTCCGAAGGATTTTCTTATGAATTATTGTTTGATACTAAGATAATAGATGTTTGAAAATTTTCTGTGCGAAATAAAAACTCTCAAACATTACGGAGATAACTGTGACCAAGTAATCTTAAAATATGTAATATATTTTTTAATATAGATTAATTTTTTTAAAGTAATAGATACTTTGTGTGTTCTATATAAGCAGAGAAAAAATTATTTCAAACAGACTATAAAATAAAATTTTCAGGCACCATTTTAAGTATGTGAACATGTCATAGAATTTTTTCTTTACAAGTATCCCGTATGAAAAACAATTTTAGAATAAATAGAATACTGTTCTCTTCAAATTACTTCCAATTTCAGCATTCACAAATTCATGCTCAATTTTTTCTACCTAAATATATCGCGTTCAAATCCCTCTTTAAAAAAAAGTGTTTTAAAATGAAGAAGCATCGAAAGAAAAAAAAACTTATTTTTTTATTTATTTATTTACTTTTATCTCAAGTGAGACAAACAATCTGGGAAGCTGGCCAATAACATTTCTTTTCTTCTTGCAAGCTCCCACACATTGACCTTTGACTGCAAAATGTAGAAGTAAGCAACATGATTCGGGAATCAGAAGTTACACCTTGTGCTGCATGCTCTAGACATAGAAAAAAACCATTACTAATTTTAAGAACCTTACTTTTGAAAAAATTAAATAAAAGTTGTTTTAGGATTACATTAAAAATAATATACAGCAAATGAGTTTTTGAAATACTTCATATAATTGACAAATAATAAATTTGCATGTGTGAGGTTAATGTACTATAAAGCATATTATTCAATATATATAGCTTGTACATTTTTATAATGGATGTTATTAAAATCATTATTTAACTATTGTATTTTTTTAAATTGTAAAAATAATTTTCTAGCTATAGATATTTAAAATATATAGATATATGACTCTAGCTCTATTTTCAAGCTGCAGTAAATGTTCAAATTTAATTCAAATTTTTCAAAGATATATTGAAGTATCTTAATAAACAACTTGACAATATAATATACCATGTTTTTGTATTACCTACCACACGTCTATTGCCTCTCTTTCGAGATTATTTCGTACAAATGACTGCTTATGTTCTGTCATTGTAAAAGAGATAATCTGAGTTAATTCTTAAGTATTCATTTTCAGTTCTTAAGTATTCGCAAAGATAAGCATCGATCTTCACATTTCAGGTACCTTTAACCATAATTTATTAGTATCATATATATACACTACTGGCCATTAAAATTGCTACACCAGGAAGAAATGCAGATAATAAAATGATATTTATTGGACAAATATATTCTACTAGAAAAAACAAGTGATTAAATTTTCAAAAAATTTGGCTGGATAGATCCTGAGAAATCAGTACCCAGAACAAACACCTCTGGCAGTAATAACAGCAGTTATACGCCTTGGCATTGAGTCAAACAGAGATTGGATTGCATATACAGGTACAGATGCCCATGCAGCTTCAACACGATGCCACATTTCATCAACCGTAGTGACTGGCGTTTGGTAACGAGCCAGTTGCTCGGCAACCATTGACCAGACGTTTTCTATTGGTGAAAGATCTGGAGAACGTGCTGGCCAGGGCAACAGCCAAACATGTTCCGTATCAAGGAAGGTCCGTACAATACCGGCAATATGCGGTCGGGCATTATCCTGCTGAAACGTAGGGTTTCGCAGGGCTCGAATAAAGGGTAGAGCCACGGGTCGTAACACACCATAAATGTAACGTGCACTGTTCAAAACACCGTCAATGCGAATAAGAGATGACCGAGACGTGTATCCAATGGCACCCCATACCATCACGCCAGGTGATGGGCCAGTATGACGATGACGAATGTACGCTGCCAGTGTGCGTTCACCACGATGCCGCCAAACACGGATGCGACCATCATGATGCTATACACAGAACCTGGATTCATCTGAAAAGATGACGTTTCGCCATTCGTGCGCCCAGGTTCGTCGTTGAGCACACCATTGGAGGCGCTCTTGTCTATGACGCAGCGTCAAGGGAAGCCCCAGCCATGGTCTCCGAGCTGAGAGTCCATGCTGCTGCAAACGTCGTCGAACTGCTCGTGCAGACACTTGTTGTCTTCCAAACGACCCCGTTTCTTGACTCACGGCTCGTGACGTGGTTGCACGATCCATTACGGCCATGCGGATAATATGCCTGTCTTCTCGGCTGCTCGGTGTTGAGATCCCGCATGGCGTTCTGTATTATCGTCCTGAACCCATCGATTCCAAATTCTGCTAACAGTCATTGGATCTCGACCGACGCGAGCAGCAATACTGCGATAAGATAAACCGCAATCCCGGTACGCTACAATTCGACCTTTATCAAAGTCAGAAACGTGCTGGTACGCATTTCTCCTTCTTACACGAGGCATCACAACAACTTTTCACCAGGCAACAACGTTCAAATGCAATTTGTGTATGAAGAACCGACTGAACAATTTCCTCATTTAAACACAATGTAGGCGTCGCTACCGGCGCCTGCTTTGTCTGAATGCGCTGAAAAGCTAATCATTTGCATATCACAGCACTTTCTTCCTATCGTATAAATTTCACGTCTGTAGCATGTCGCCTTCTTGGTGTAGCAATTTTAATGGCCAGTAGTGTGTGTATATATATATATATATATATAACTTTAGCTCTATTTTCAAGCTGCAGTAAATGTTCAAATTTAATTCAAATTTTTCAAAGATATATTGAAGTATCTTAATGAACATCTTGACAATATAATATACCATGTTTTTGTACTACCTACCTCACGTCTATAACCTCTCTTTCGAGATTATTTCGTACAAATGACTGGTTATGTTTTGTCATTGTAAAAGAGATAATCTGAGTCATAGGTTGATTGTACAGAAAAGTTCTAAATGCTTGCTATAAAAATCTCTTATTGTATTATTATCATATTGTCTTCTGACTGGTCTAACATGGAGAGAGGCTAGTGTGTCATTTCTGGTATCGACAACTTATATGACCGTTAGTTGTATTTAGATGCTTTGATATACAGATCTGAAGAAGGTGGATAAAATGTTGTTCCTGATATGAAATTTCAGTTTCGAAAAAATTTGAAATGTTGCAGAAAACACTTAGTAAAAACTGTTTATCACAAAAACAATGCTTGACGGATATAAAAATTTTAATGGAAGCTGAAATATATTATAGATAATTCGCAATATGATAAATTATACAGACTTTGATTGTACAGACTTTGATTATACAGACTTTGATTATATATACTTTGATTGTCCAAGCGAATCAAGTCCGAGAACTTGCACCTAGTAACATCGTTTAATAACGATAAAGATTACTGAGCAAGTTATTGCATCATTTAGTTCTTGTGAAGCAATTAAAAAAACTATTTGCTTGCAACGTTTCGATTATTGAATTATTTCATAAACTATTTTAATTTGTTGCAAAAACAACATTTATTAATGGCCCATAAAATGCCTCTCTAAAAAAAATTGCTTTTTAAAAGAAATCATTACCGATAGTGAAATTATAATGAATTATTAGTCAAGGAGCGTGCTAACTTAGTCACCTAGCTGCAGTTGTTCCGCTTGTTTTATTAATTAAAAATGAGCTTATTTTAATCTTGTGGTAGGATTGCGTTTTTTAGATTAGGAAATCTCAAATTCTATTACCGCCCCTGATGAACATTCAAATTTAAATTTTATGCTCGTTTTCTGAAAGCATGTCTGCCAGGCGGGATTCATTGGAATTTTCTAGATTTTCTCCCATGTTATGCGTGAATACTATTCATTATTTATGACAAAGTCTTTTTGGAAAATAAAAATGAGGGGAATATTAAAAATCGTTTGCCGACCACTGTACCTTTCGAAAATAATATACTGAATTTATTAAATCCATGTCAAAATACTGTGCTACCAATGAGATTTCTAAAATAAAACTAAAAAAAAAAAAACACTTTTTATTTATACTAATATATATTTTATAAATACATGTTTTAATACTAAATTCACCACACGTAATAAAATGATTTTTGCATTTTTGTTATCATAATTTTTTAGGTATTTTAAATTATTAAATAAAATTTAAGAGAATGTGAGTTAATTTTATTTATGATTATAATTCAAAAATTAAAGTTGAATTTTAAGTTTTGAATTTAAAATTTTAGTACCTAATGTTAACTTAATTCTTTTGCAAAATGATCTTTCTTAAACTAGGAATAAAAACGACCAAACCAGTTTACTTGTATTATCACTTTATTTTATTATAGTTGTTTGTTTTCTTTATTTTTCATGATAATTTTGCATTTTCGTTTCATATCAATTGCCTAGGTATAAAAAAATTATCTGTATACTCTTCGTCGTTTGCATAAAAGAATTTGTAGAAAAGACCATTTAGAAAGAGATAATTCATGTCTTTTGCATCACTACCACGGGTCTGACAATGCCATTATTATTCTTATTTTTTTACGTACTGTGTAATTATTATGATGTCCTTCATTTTTATTCTAATTTCAAGATATCTTTATTTCTGCATTTAATGCAGAAAATTCGCAGTTACTGATTTAAATTCAGTAATACAATTAGAGAAAACTCAAAAATCACTTTTAATAAATTAATTAATATCGTTTAATTTTATGATCATATTCTAAGTTTGAGTTCTTCGTGGTTTAGTAGTAAGATAATTAGTTTTCGAAGCGAAGGGTCCTAGGCTTGATCTCAGTCACTGTTGAACAACGAGAGATGGTTGTTGTGTTGTTGTTTTCTGCATGCATATTTGTCCGAGTGAGTGTCTGGAGTTTTTTTGAGGAATACAAGTCACTATTTACAAAAAAAAAAAAAAAAAAAAAAAAAATCCTAAGGATATAATGGTAAATAAAAATAGTATGTAAATACAACAAAATTTAATTTTTACATTAGACTCTCACATTATCTAAAATACATTAAATCCAAAAAAAGTACTAAAATACCTAAAAGAAATTCTAATTAACTTTTAATAATTTTAATGAAGTTGTTTTTGATAAAAATAAAATTTTATGCATTGATTTAACATAGAAATTATACTATCATTAATTTTATTAATAAGTAGTATATCTATGATTGATTGATTGATTGCGTACATACGATACTTCCTTATTTCAAAAGAAAAGCTGTACAATTTTTTTTTTTTAAGATGATAAATTGCACGCACAAAATTGTGTCTTAGTAAATGATAGTAAATTATTTGATCTGCATTACATATAAATAAAATCATGTATATCTGAAAATATAATAAAGGGCTAATATATATAACTAAAAAGTGCGATATATTTTAATTTATCTATAATTGCTATTGAAGCTTCATGATTTTTAAAAAGTTACATTTGTTAGAAGAATATGTTATCCCTTTTTTTAATTCTGCTTAACTCTAATTCATGTGAATTTCCGTTTACGATATTCTTCATTTGTAAATGAAAGTTCGTGATTGTGGTTATTGCTGTATCTCTCTTTAAAATATATTGAGTTATATAGCAATATTCTTTAAATATAAAGGAAAACATTTACCGTTTTCCCATCAATATTTGTCTTAGAAAATTCATCAGTTTTATAAATGCAATTGATAACGGAATGTTTCTTTTAGAATTGTAATAAAAAATCATTTCTAAATTTAGATTTTTGCTTTAATTAATGTCAATGTTTAACCTCTTAGCTTTGAAGCAAATAAGATTGAAATTTAATATATTTTAATTGTTATTTTACCTAAAAAAAATTCGAAAATTTTTACCTGAAATATAAATTAAATTATTGCATAGATCTTAAAATGAGAGTATAAGTTTTAATATATATTGATAAAAAATATAAATTAAACATTGGAAATATTTTGTATTCAAATAATTAAAGAGTAGATTGTAATGTTTTAGCAGTCAAAATTCTTTTGATAAAGTTTTATTAAAACATGCTTAGTATGTAACATTTTTAAATGGTAAAAAATTAATAAAAAACAGATTTAATTTGAGCAATATTTATAGGAATTTAAACCTATGTTCACAAAACATTTATAGAATTAAAAATATTCAACCGACATATAATATTATTGTAGCGTTTTGTAAATATTTGATAAATGAATTCCAAAATACGTAAAATAATTATGATTGATGTATAATTAAATCACTAATTTTAGTCAATCTTAGTCATTTGATTCATTGCCCACCATTCAACAAACTTTTACTCTCTTTCATTAAAAATGTATGGAGCCCTTGTAGATTTAATATGCGTTTATATTTGAAATATATATATATATATATATATATATATATATATATATATATATATATATATATATATATATATATATATATATATATATATATATATATATTTTGCTTAATACAAGAATAAACTTCTAGAAAATTTAGCCTATTAAAAAAGTGTATAGTAATATTTTTTGAAGAAAAAGAAGAAGAAAAATTATTGAATTTTCCTATTACATGTATGAAAACAATTACAAAGAAAAAAATCTTGAAAGCAATTTCTGTGCTGTTTTCTTAATCCCTTTTGGAGAATAAAAAGGGAAAAAGTTCCCTATGTAGGGATTTCATAATGAACTTAAGAAAAATAAACTGGGACTCTCACTTTTATCCATTCGCGTGCTCTTTCTACTTTCGTTCAGCAAAGGTGAAGTGAGGGAGGAAGTGACGGAATGTAATTGGCTATGAGAGATGCGATTGTTTATTTCTAGATCTGATTAAAAACATGTTTAGAAAGTCGTGTTATTTCTCTACTTCATTAAGTTCCTCACCTTTTCTCAAACTAACATAATGAAGTTGTATATTTTGTTAATTAAAAATTGTCTATAATAAATTCAATTTTCTCCTAAATTTTTCAAGAAACATTGTGATATGACCGAGTGTTTAATAATATTTGTACTGTTGATTGTTGACATTGACAAGGGATATTCAACTAAATCATTTGTACGTTGAATTTTATTTATTTATTTATTTTTATTATATAATGAAATATTTTTAAGAAAGTCAAACTAAGAATTTATCTACCTAGAGAATAAAGTCCTAAATTCTTCAAAAATTTTAAAAATGGAATTTGATTCATTGCTTCTTAAATTAAAAATAATTATATCAAAAAAATTTAATTAAATTTTTATCATTTCTTTTGATGTCTTTTAGTTATTTTGTATCTATTTATCTCACACTTATACAATCATTTGTTTTCACCTTGCTTTTATAGCAAATATAATTTAATAAATATATTTTTATACACTAAATAATTTTTTTTCCAGTTACTTTGTAATTCTGAATATGTGGCTACCTGACAGTAGTCAAAATGAGCCAAATGATTGTCCAAAGGATCAAGGTGACAAAATGAAATTTAGATCTAAATCACCACCTTTTGAAGGTGGTGAATCACTTTGTGAATTTTATTTGGATCCGTAAGTTCTAATTTTTAACATTTCTGCATCATTGAAATTATGCAAACATCTTTTCCCTTTATTATTAATGTTAATTATGTTCTTGTACATTAAAAATTTGAAATTTTTTTTATAATTCTTAATTACATTTCATTTATAACAGTGTCAATGTAATGAAATAGATAATGAATGAAATAGTCATTTCCTAGATAAATAATTGCTTTTTTAACTGTTGCTTGTTCTTATAGAAAATGCATACTTTTTGTTATGAATGATTATGAATATTTTATTTATTTGAATTAACACTGATATAATTATTTATTGTTTTGTGTGTGAGTTTACAAATAATTTTGTTTGAAGCTTTTACTTAACTGTGCAAAAAATTTAATCTTATGAATTTAATATCTGAAGAGAATTATATTATTTAGTGTTCAATTGAATTGTATGAAAAATATAAAACAATCTAGTATTACATCTTTAATTCTTTTTTTATTATTTTTTCTTCCAATAAATCCAAGTTAATCATTGTTGGATATTTTTAATAAATGATATTTTAAGATTTTTCTTGAAATTAATACAAAAAATTAAACTTTTCTATACATTTTGCTTTACATTTTTCTATACATTTTTTTCACTCTTATTCATAAATGTTAAAATCGGCAAAATAAGAAAAAAAAAAATATATTTACAATTTAAGTAAAAATTGATCAATAATTAAATTTTAAATCATTTACGGACATTCTATTAACAAATCTTATATTTATTATTGTAGAACCATCTTTTTTTTATTTATTTTTTATTCAAAGGATCTGTAAGATTACCATTGAAGTAGAGTTTATTTAAGAAATTACACTTTAATTTTAACTCTTTAGTTTTTTATTGATCTTTTTTTAAATAAGATTTTTATATTTGAATGTGATGTCATTTGCTAGCAGGTTTTATTTTAAATGAATTTTGGTAAAACAATGGAGTAGTAAATATTTTTGTTCAATTCGATTATACTTCCATAATCAATCGTCAAAGCAATGGCTAAATAGTTTCTGTCACAAATAAACTTTAGAATTTAAATAATCATTGTCAATAAATGATAATTATTTAGTTTATAAAAACTAAATAAAATGTTTGTACTTTTTTTAGTAGTTTCTAAATGTTTGAGCTTATTTAAACAATACATGATTCAAATATTTACAACAGTAATTACATTTCTTTCCCATTAGGGTGATTATTATACAGAAGTACAATGGAATTGCATCAATATGTCTTTTCATTGCATGAAACAAATGTATTTCTAATCAAATATCTTTGGGAACTTATTTTTTATCAAATTTTTCACCCTTTCTCTGATGATACTCAGAGTTTTTTTTTTTTTTTAATTCAAATGTACTTCTACTCTTCTTAAATTTTGATTACAGTTACATTTTAGAGTAGTTTTGGTACTTACATATTAACCCATCAATAACTTCCACAAAAAAATATGTCATTTAAAATGATATAAATTATTATTTTATAAATTTAAACTAAAGTTTTTATCTAGGTTTCAGTAAGTGTATACAAGTATACAACTTTTTTTTTGCATTTAAAAAATGTTTAAAATTTGTGATAATTGACAAATTTTTTTTCTTGCCAAAAATCCTTGATGGGTATACTACATGAATACCATAGTTTTAAATAGATATTTTAATCTATTTAAGATTCATATTATTTTAATTGGAGCATTTATATTTCAAATTCATCTGAATTGTATACCTTTGGAAGAACTTTTCATGTTGTACAAATTATAAGAATTTCTTATTTGTATTTTGTAATTTACATTTCAATTCTTAATGTCATTGAAGACACACTGAGTACTCATTAAATCTGTGGAATCGAAAGTCCTGTAGTCGGTTAAGCAGCATAAGTGTAATGGTCTGGAGAAAATTTCTTTCCCCTCCAGATCATTATCAAAATTGAGTGAGTGGATCTTCTGGTTATCTCCATCTATCGAAGGAGTTTAGATCAAAGTCATTCTTTAACCTTCTGGGTGCTGTGGTTAAACAAATGATGCACTCTACTGACTTAAATTTGCATAGCCAAAAGCATAGCAAGCTTGGCTTATCCAAATGTCATAAGCAACAACATATTCACAATTTTCCCAGGAAACTTGCACTGACACACAATATCTGTTAGTTACAAATTTGTAATCTAAATAGATCCTTTTGTTAATTGGGTATAAACAATAATAATTGATCCTTTTGCTATTTTTTTATCTAGGATTGTTACTAATTTCAACTTAACAATATGTGCATCAAATTTACTATTTACTCTAGAATTTAGTCAAATAACTTTAACACATTCCAATATTGATTTTTGCTTCTAATATTCTTCAATACCTTGTGAGATAGCTGCAGTTTATGGTTACGCATTTATAAAACATACATAATAAATAAACACTATGCTATTATTTATTTATTTTGTTCATCTAATGAATTTTCGAGATAAAAGTTTAAAAAATTTCCTCTGATGTTAAGCTAAGAATTGAAATTTTCAATTAAGTATTTCTAATACAAAAAATAATTATTTTAAAATGGCAAAATATTTTTTTTTAAATGCAAAAAAGATTATTCTTTAAAAATTTAAATCATTAACACAAGTGTAATGATATAGAAATTAAACAATACTTTCCTTCTCTTAATTCAGTTTATATTTACAGAAAATATATTTAATGAATACCTATGACTTTAGTCAAATCTATTGAAATATTTGATTAATCCAAAATAAAGTTAGATATTTTTATTTTATAATGATTAATAGAAGAACCAAATTTAAATATGTTTACAAAAATATCTTTTTCATGTATAGATATATATATATATATAAGTTCTTTCAATTAAATTTATCATTTCTAATCATTTGTATTACAAAACATATATATTTCATTGCAAGAAGAAAATTTAACAAAAAACTTATACATGGAGATAAATGAAAACATTAAAATATTCTTTGTAAATGTTTGGTTATTAGAATACTATTGTTAACAATAAAGTATTAAGATTGAGCTTTTATTTTTTTTATTCTTTTTTTGGAAGACATTTTGACTCAGGGGATACATTCATTTCAATATTTGTTCAAAACAATTTGAACAAGACTTAAAGATATGTAGTTAAATATGTATATATTCTTTATTAACGAAACTTTATGTACAATTAGTTATAGAAATCATTCTATTTAAAAGATTAAAACATTTATAGATTAAGTATTCTAACAAAATTTCAACTGTACTCTACAGCTTGATCCCTTAACATTTTCCTGTGTAATTAAATTAGACTTTTCAAATTATGAAAATTTAAATGAATGCACTCTTTAATAGTTCATTCATTAAAATTTTCATATAATTGCACTACATTTATACATTTATATATATATATATATATATATATATATATATATAAATGTAGTGCAATTAAAACCATAAATAATTGTTCCCTTGAAGCAGGTTTCAAATCCATAATGAACCATAACCAATCAGCCAGCAAATTCGCAAGCCCTGATTTCACACCAATCTATCAAATCTGAGGTTTGAACTGGAAGTTTTGCAGTGAAGCAGGGTTTCCATTTCAAGTGGCTTGAGTCGGTTAGCACACAGAAATTTTTGCCCGAGTTAACTGAGGATCGCTGGTTAAAGGGTTAATGACACTGCAGTTTATATGCTATGTAGAAGGAATTGCATACTTGTTACTTCTCTATTTTAAATTAAATTTCACTTTTATATTTTCTATATATATTCACTTTTATATTTTTTGTAATATTCAAAAATAATACAGAAAACCACAATGAAAAACAATAAAATCAAACTGTGTAAATTATATTTATTTTTATGCGAGGTTAATTTTTTTTTGCACAGTGCATATTATTTATGATCTACTTTTGATATTATAATAGCTTTTAATTATATTATTAGCCCTGATCAAAATGAAAAAATGAAGTCTTTCCAAGTTTCTAAATCTTTTTATAACTGTAGCAGAGAGGTTTTCCCAAACATGAGTCCTACCTTACAGGTAAAATTAGTTTTCTTTTTCCGTTAATTTTATTCTTTAGTTTTAATCATACTTTGATTGCTAAATAATTTATTTATGGTATGATTTTAGAGTGAAGTTTTTCATAATGAAGGAGAAGAAAAATTTCCATGCAAAAATTTTATATCACTTCTCAATCAAGACCTACTTCCAGCAAATACATTTACACAAACCTTTCTTCAAAGCATTTTATCTAGTGTAGATAGCAGTGATCCAGGTTTGTTTCAAATTTCCTTAATTTTGATTCTTATTAAACTTTTAAAATTCAGCATTATTTGTTATTGTGCCATATGATAGATATGAATATATTTATAATATCAGCACAAAAATATGCAGATTTTCATAAAAAATCATAATAATATTTAATTATTTTAATTGTAATATTCTTAAATTAAAATATTTATTATGTATGTTTATGCAATTTGCAGCAATAAATATTTCAGAAATTAATCATATTTTGGAATAACAATGATTTGCAGTAATATTTACTTCAAATATATTGTATAAAAATATATAAAAGAGGAAGAGGCCCCTTCATTTTACACCTTCCAATACAATGAAATGAATTAAATGTTTTCATTTTAATTAATTCTAATTATTAGGATTATATAAATTAATATAACTAACAATAACAAATATTGTTATTAGGTATTAGGAAAAAAAAAAAACTTTTATTGATTAAAAAATAGGGAGGCGAAAATATTATATGCATAAAATATGTCAAATTAACAAAATTTAATCTATTAATTTTAAGCTATAATTCCTAATTGATTCACTAATTAATCAAAATATATTTCAATTGGAACGTCTGAATAAGAACGGTTAACTTTGTATTAGGGTAATTGATTAAATAACTCAAGTCTATTTTCAAGTGCATACCAGCACTATTATATTTTTCCGTGTTTTATAAATCTAATTAAAAATGTATCTCTCCAGTTAATAATATATAACTTTAAAGTATGATGAATCACAATACCATGGTTATATTCAACTATTTCATCTGTTAATAGTTACGTAAAATCGTTACAATGACTATGCATAACAGTTTCAAGAAACAGTATTCATATTTGAGTTTTATTCCTACAATGTATACATTATATTGAACTTAAACTACATTATATTTAAACCTTTTATTGCTATTAGGGATTGGTTTCATTTACCAACAAATTTCTATTAAAACAGAGAGTTATGAATTTTAATTATCAATCAATGTTTTGTATTTTCTAATAAAATATAAATCAAAACAAACACTTCTAACATTGAATTAAATAGCTTTATTTATGTCGGTTTTTATTTAAAAAAAATTTGAATGAAATTTTTGTGACATTTAAATTTTAAATTTAATAGACCATCAATTATTAATTGATTTGTCATATGAACAATGAAAGTATCATTTTGAAATATTTTTTAAAAGAATAACAATTTTTATCAAAATTAATATTTATTGAAGAATTATGTTTTTTGTATATTCCATGTAAAAGACACTTTAAATGATTTTCTAAAGATTTTAATGTAGATAATATTAATAGTTATGTAATTTTAAAATTTTATTAGTTGACTAACTCTTTCTGAAGACATTTATATTAGAATCTTTATTTATTATAAATTTTCATTTAAAAATTAATTTAAGTTTTCTTTAAATTTCTATTTTTATTTATTTATTTGTATAAATGTGGTTTAATTTTTTCTTAAATTTATTAATCCTGTCCTATTTATATAAATCTGTGTAATATTTCTTATATTTTATTTTACCATTTTACACTTTTTTATACTTATGATTTAAGTTTTATCTTGTTCAATTGTATACTTTATTCTATAAGATCAGTTTCCACTTAAATTTATTTATATATTGTTTCAACTTCAACTTTCTGTTACAGATACTTGAATAATAAATAAGTAGGAAATATGTATCTTAAAATCCAATTTATAAAATGTTTGTGTTGTTGTTTATAAAAAAACTAATTTAAACTAATATCTTTTTTATTTTCAATAAAGTTTTTTTTTTCTTTTTAATGTTTTGTAATGTTTAACTTTTTATTTTCACTCAGAATATTCACTAAAATTTAAAAATGTCAAATATTGTTTATTAATGATGTATAAAAAAGATAGAAATAATGTGGATTCAATGAATTCTAGCATCAACTAGCCTATATATTTTTTGGCAATACTTTAAGTGATTGAGTACATGTTTCATCATTAGCTGGTAGAAATTAACTTTTTGCTTATTCTTAACAAACTTATTTCATTTTTTAATGACCAATAACAACATGATAGTGAAGTATATTATATCAATATATATAAATTTTTAGAAGCCCTGTTTTCTTTCAATAAAGTAATTAAACAAAAGAAAGATATAATTGCAAGATAATCAAAATTATCCTACATTAATGCTGATTTTGTCTTATTTTTCTATTGCTGTAACCAAATCTAATACTTTTGCATTGTTAACAATCTTAGTAGGAATTTTGACAAATTTGTCTTGACATAAAAATAACTGAATATTCTTGTTAAATCCTTGTACTAAATTTTCCAATTATTAAAATATTAGATTTATTGTTTTTAAACAAAAGGAAACTCTTTTTTTTTTGTCATCTGTATGTTATCATAATAAAAGCAGAAATGTATGATAAATAAAAACTGATATCTTCCCTCTTAAATCACATCTCAAAATAATTTTTATAAATATTGAATAAAGAACAATATTCCATTTCTTTATCAACTGAAATATTTAACTAATTGATGATTTATTACAAATTTATTAATGTGAAAAAATTTTAATTATTTTATTGAAATATTTTTAAATATTCCGCATTTTACACTAATTGTTAAGCTAGCAACCAAAATGTTATTTCTCTATCCTTCAGTTCAAGTACTTGTAGGTCAAGGAATAAAATGCACCTTGGCCTTGGATTTTTGTACGAGGGTTGCTATTTATATTTCTGGCCTTGGCAACAGTAAGTGTTCCTAGGCGACTGAAGACGATTTTAATCGAAAGTTTGATATTTTTAAACATAAATTCAGCAGACGATTTACCATTATAGCTTTATTTGTGTTGTTGACAGTAAATTGAAAAGTTCTTCTCTGTCAAAAAATGGAATTGAATCGTGAACATTTTCGTGCCATTATTTTTCATAACTTTCGACGTGGATTGTCAAGACAAGAGTGCTTTGATGAACTTAATTCTTTATACAGCGATAAAGCGCCATCCTACAGCACTGTAAAAAAATTGGTATAACGAATTTAATCGTGGTCGATGTTCGATCCAGGACGAATCCCGTGCAGGTCGTCCAAAAACCGTTGTTGTGCCAGAAAAGATCAATGCTGTGCGTGAACTGATAAAGCAAGATCGTCATGTGACATACCGTGAGATAGAGGCGTCTTTGGACATTAGTATGACTAGCATCAATAAACTATTGCATGAACATTTGAGCGTAAAAAAAATTTGTTCGGGTTAAATTCCGCATAATCTGACAAACGCTCAAAAAAAGGCTCGTGTCGATTGGTGCAAGGAAATGTTGGAAAAATACATTCAAGGTACATCAAAGGCTGTGTATAACATCTACACAGGTGACGAATCATGGATCTATGCATATGAGCCGAAACAAAACAGCAATCAACTGTATGGGTCTTCCAAGACAAGGCAAACCCAACAAAAGTTGTTCGAGGAAGAAGCACATCGAAACAAATGATTGCCTGTTTCTTCGGCATTAACGGTCATGTGGCAACAGTGGCGTTAGAGCAACGCAGGACGGTCAATTCTGAATGGTACACGACCATTTGTTTGCCAGAAGTCATCGGAGAAATTCGAAAAAAGCAGAACAGGCGAATCATTCTTCATCATGACAATGCGAGCTCTCACACATCGACTCAAACAAAGGCATTTCTGACGGAGCGAAAGATCGAACTGATCTGTCATCCGCCGTACATCCCTGATTTGGCACCCAATGACTTCTTCTTATTCCCACACATCAAAAATAAATTACGTGGACAACGATTTTCGACCCCCGAAGAAGCGGTTGATGCATTCAAAACGCATGTTTTGGAGTTACCTCAATCGGACTGGAAAAAGTGCTTTGAAAATTGGTTCAAACGCATGCAAAAGTGTATTGATCATCATGGAGAATATTTTGAAAAACAATAAAACCAATTTCGATCCTACATATTTGTTTTTTCATTAGTAGGCCAGAAATATAAATAGCAACCCTCGTAGTGGTTCAGAATCCACTTTAAATCATAGGTCCTAGGTTCATGTGCAAAAAATTACCATTGATTGGCAAACAAATCAAACTATACATTTTGGGTTTGTTCTTAGAAAGTCAAAATGTTAGTAAAATTTACTGTTTAAATTAAATGAAAATTCAATTTAAATGAAATATTACCATTAAACTAATAAATAGTACTCATAATATAACCACCAAGATATTTTTCTAATTATATAAAAAATAATACAATTTATAAAATGTATTAAATAATTTAAATAATATGCATATAAAATGCAATAACGGTTAGAAATCTAAATTTTTATTATGTCATATATTGGTTACTTGAATATGAAATATAGTCGATATCATTATTTGTATAAAATTTTAAGTGTATAAGATTGCATGAAATCAAGAAATTAGTTTTCTGCTTATTGGTCTTTTTTAATTTTATTTAGTACAACAAAGCCATTGTAATTGCATTGAGCAAATACCACAAATATATTTCATTTCATAATCTGTTGATTTATGAGATGCAAATTGATGTTTATCATTGGCATAGAAATATGCTAAAATTGTAGAATGAATTATGTATGTCATTTCAAATTGTTACAAAATAAATTATTATGAACTTAATGTATTTTTCTAAATTAAATATTTTTTTAAATATACAGGTTGATCAATTTTTTATTGTATTCAATGAAATATATGCTATTTTTATAGTTGTTGCCAATGCTTGGATGGAAACTCTTTTAGATGTTATAGATTTGCTTCCTAAAGAAGTAGTAAAGGGAGAGGTAAATATATTTAATATATTCTTAAGCTTCTTGGGGGGCTTTTAAATTATTATTTATTCATGCAATGCAAAATTTTGTATTTGTTATTTTTAAAAATAAAAATAATATGATATTATATATAAATTTCTTATATTTATAATATGAAAATTATTTTTCCTTTTTCTTAAAAATTTTACATTTTAATGAAATTTGACACTTAAATTGTAATTAAAACTCTAGTTTTAGATTTTGAATTTCAAGATTTGTTCTCGATGATCTCTCAAAGATTTGCCATTATTTTAAAATTAAAATTGAATGGATACACAGTTAATAAAGCAGAATTTCTGGAAGAATTAAGGTTAATCAATATTTTTAAAAAAATATTTTAAACATAATTGCATCAAACCTTTGTGAAATGAATGTAAGATTATACTGATATGAAACCAAAGTAATATAAATAAAATCTGCTCTTATATTTATATATTCTTTTGAATAATTATTTGTTAATTAACTATAAATTATTATACATTATTGTGAAAAAAATTTATAAGATAAGATTATTTTAAATAATTAAAAATTTGTCTTTAAATATTTAATCATTTTTCAATACATTACATTTTTTTAGCAGTTTAAAGATAAAAAAAAAAGAGAATCTGCATATTTATCTAATTCAATAAAAAGTGGAAAAACGCATACGAATGAGAAAATAGAATTCTTTTTTTTTTTTTTTTAAGATGAGTTTGTTTATCTTAATTCTGTTTTTAAAAAAAGTAAATTCCAAGGTGTTAATTATTTATTCTCCCAATGATGGGAAAATGACATTATTAACTTCACTTATTTAAAGATTAAATAGAAAACTAAATATTTCTAAGGATTGTAGTAGAGAAAAAGGTAGTAATTTGGACATAAAAATTTTGAGAAAGGAGTTATTTAAATTACTTAGTGAAAAATTTATGGCTTATCTTTATTTAAAAGTATTGTGATCTATAAAAGGGTTATATATTTCTAAGAATCAGGGTAGAAAACTAATTATTTGAACAAAAACACATAGTAATCTTTAATTCATACTAAAAAAGATTAATTTCCGATTCTTGTCATAATATTGCCTCTGTTGATATATTTTTATGTGAAAAATGGTTAGCTTCATACTGTAAATATATCTCTGATATTTTTTTTTACTCAAGATCATTAAGAAAAATCCATTTGATATCAGTTCCTGTTGTTAAAAAATTTTATATATAAACTTTTAAAATATATTTTAATAATTTTATTTCCTTATATTAATATTATATTAATCCATTATATTAAAATCCAATATTTTTCAAACCATTTATGTGAGTTTAATTTGTAGTCAAATCAACTTTTTCTGATTAATTTTCTTTGAATCTAGCAACAAAAATAGATTTTATAGTTCATAGTAAAAAAAAAATATGACTTACAATTATTAATAGATTGATATTAATTTTTTTTATATCTATGTCATATTTGTTTTAATCCAATAAAAGAATAGGTTTTAATGAATATTGAATTTGTTACATTTAAAGCACTTACAACTATTTGTGCTATTTTTTTAATTTAATTTATTTATAAGGTATTTTCTCATGTGCTTCTTTTATAAATATTTAAAAATGTATTTAATGTTTATAATTCAAATGAAGAATGTAATAAAAGTTGTGAATTCTATTGTGCTAATTTAATAGTTTTAAATTCAGATGAAAAACATACATTTTTTTAATATATTTGCATACAAAATGTATGTAATTTTTTTGATAGTAAATAGTATTGTTATTTTGAAATGAAGTATGTCTATACATCAATTAAGTATTCTTAATTTCTATGTAAACATAATATTAAATGAAAACTATTAATTTAAATCCTATGTTTGCATTTAAAAACAAAATTGCTCTACTTTCTAAATGAACTTTTGTTTAGTTTAATCTTTATTCTTATTTTGAAAACCATTGTAATATTAATTTAAAAACTTCTATAATTTACACACACACATGCATAAGTAAACAATATTTTAAGGAAAGACTTATATGATTTTTAGTATACAAAGATCTACAAAATGTAAAATAAGGTAAATGAATGTAATTATATTGTAAGAATGAAGATATACTGTTATAAATTTTTTCATTTATATTTTTTAATAATGGAGAAAGCTGTATTAAAAAATGGGAAATATAATCTACAGGACCTGTTTATGCATCAGTTGCTTCTATATATAAATAATTAGCATAACTGCCATTGTAGCTATTATTTCTTTAAAATATATACATTTATTATTTAGATTCTTACACTTGCAGTCAACAAAGGTCAAATGTCCCAACCGGTTTCTTCCCGATTACTTTGTTGTAAAATGCTTGGAAAAATTTGCTTAAAATTTGATCCTTATGTGTAAGTATAATAAATCTATTTTACTTCAATAATTTTGTTCAATTATTGACTAATAAATATTAAGCCATGTGTCAATTAAGTTTATATTTAATTGTTTTGAAGCTAATTTTTATGAAAAAATTTTTTATTTGGAGTTTATCAAATAGGATTTGCCGATTATCCTGACATTCATTCTTAATGTCCATAACTTTCTAGCATAAAAAAAGAAATTTTTCTTGCAGCAGTAAGCTGCAACTTATCTCTTACTACATTTAAGTAAAATTACTTCTGGTCAATGTCTAATAAAAAAATAAAAAGGAGACAATCAGCTTCGTTAAGATTAGAAGTTATCATAGGAAGAAAGGAACTCTAATGCAATAAGACCATGCTTAATCTATAGTTCTAGTTTAAAACCTTGTAAAAATGTTTTTCTCAATTTTTGGGATTTTTAGGACTACTGTTCAATAAAACAAAAGTTTGTTCTCATATTCTAATATGAAATTAAATTTCTATCAAAAATAAGTGTCGAAGAATTTTTTCTATTTAATTTTAAATTTGAGATATAAATTATTTCCAAGAACATAAGGGACTAATTGGGCATAAAAACATAACTCAGATAAGCATTGTGTGCTTCAAAAAATATTTTAAAATATAATGCATTTATTATATTTTACATATACAACACATATCAATGATCAAAGATTTCAGTCCAATCAAAAGAACATAACAAAACAAACTTGGCAATATATTTCCAGAAAGAGTGAAAACATTAAATTTTAATGGACTTAGAGGTTGAAACAGGTTGTAGTAACTCGTAAAATAAAATTGTGCCCTTAGTCAAGTCTAACCCTTACCTAAGCCAAGTCTAAAGGATTTTAAATTAAAAGGATTTACCTACTTTCAAATTGATAATGTTACACTCACTGGGAGGCATATTATATAAATTGCCATCAGTTCTGCTCTTTGTAATACCTAAAGAAGCAAATAATCCTAATGATTAAGTACTGAGGAAAAATCATAAGTTTTTACTAACTAATATTCCTTTTTGTTTTTTTTTAATTGAAAAAACTGGTATTAGACTTTTATATTCATTATTTGACTTAAAATTTAAAATGTCTAAGATTGTCTAAGACCCATTCACTTATTTTGTATTTGTCAACAAAAATTTAAATTTAAATTTTTAGTGAAGTCCACAATTGAACATCATGATTTCACTATGCCTTAAAAATATGTTAATTTAAAAAAAATGAATTAAATTTTTATGATGTTTTTATAATTATTTAAATTTTTGAACCATTGCTATTCTGTAAGCTTTAACTGTTAACTCTTTAAATTGTTATTTGTTATTTAAACATTTATCTTTTTTTAGAATTAAAAAAGAAGTCTTGCCAGTTGTCCTTTCACTTTGTCAAGATGTAGATTTTGAAGTTCGGGGCTATATGTGTAGGCAGTTAGATGTTATTTCTAAAGGCATTGGGTAGGATTTCGCTCCATTATTTTTAGCCGATTGTTTTGCTTTAAAGTTAGCAGTGTGCTTACATGTGTACTAAACTAAGCTTTATAAATGTAAAAGCTTTCTCTTTTTTTTACCAATATTAATACTTTTTAGCCTTGAAGCAACAAAAAGTGCAATCTTACCTGAACTTGTTGAACTGTGCAATGATGAAGAGACATTTGTTCGTTTAGCCAGTATTGATACAGTTGTACAAATGCTTCCTCTATTAGATGATGGTAATTTTTTCATTTGATAAAATTGTTTTGTTATTCTTATTAAACTTACAAAATTTATTTTAATGGGAAAAATAGATGCTTGATCTAATGCCTATGATAAAAATTTGCTTTATTAAGCGATTAATTAATGAAATGCAGCTATGTGTTTCAAAAGAATATACTAAATAAATAATGCAGTATCAACTTTTTATATTATCTTAATTTGAACTTGTACTAACAAATGGGTATTCTTATATTTTATTTACTATCTGTTAGAATAAGAAAAACAGTGCATATAAATTTGAATTCTTCAAATTATTTAGAAATTTTGATTATGATTATTGTTTATATATTAGGTAAAGATAATTTTACTATATCATTTACTTTTAATTTTCAATAAATCCCAAATTGTTTCTTCTAAGTAATTAATTTAAGTGTTCAGTTTTTATAAAATTTAAAATTAAGGCACGTTTGATATTTTAATAATAAATTCATTTGTGTATTAACGTTTGATTCATTTCAATATTACAGCTTATTACATCTTGAAAATTCTCAATTTTGGCGATTTTGTTTTAAAACATCTCGAACATGAAAGTCAGCATCATTGAAATTTATATCTTTATATTAATATATTTTTCTTAGTATTTATTTTAGGTATTTTAATTAATATTGACATTTTCTTTTAAAACTAGTTACATTGCTATAGTTGTAATTTGGTCTCTTCATAATCTAAACTGACAGCCAAATGCTTAGTGCTCTGGTCTTTGGTTTGACAATTTGTAGGTTTGAATCCCACTTCAGGCTTGGATGCTTATAAAGGTTTTGAATCCACTTTAAACTGTAACTCTGGGTCAAATTAGCCCACGTATGCCAAAAATGATGCTTGATCAACAAAACTTAGTCATTTATAAATGTGCAAAACTTTAATCTTCTTCAGTTGGAAATATTTAAAGTTCATATTTAGCTAATTCATTGAAATTATTCACTATGAGGACAAAATGAAGGAAGCTTATTTTTTTCATTATGTACTTTTATGGTATATTATTTGTGTATAAGTTTTATAATAATTTACTAGCTTTCTTTAACTACTAAATTATCATTTACTTTGTAAAGTGTCTTATTGGAAGTATGATATATAATTAACTTATGAACAAATCTTTACTTGGTACAAAATTATACCGGGGATAAATTTGCAATAAAAAGTCTCTAAAATATTTTTTTAAAAAAAGGTAATTATTAGAGTATGTTTGATAGAATCCTTAGATTTATTTCTTTTAGAAATTTTTAAAATTGATACACAATTTATGTATACTGAATTTTTAATATATTTTATTAAATTCTTCAGGAAATAAATCCTATTCTTGCAATAAAATGTTTTCAGTACACTGGACTTCTATATTATCTGTTTCTGTATTTCATATCATTTGTTAGTAAAATTATGGCCAGTAAACTTACAGTATGATAAATAGTAGTTACTAATTGCAACAATTCTATAACAGTCATAATTTTTCCATAATGTTTTACATGCAGGATCATGTTGGATCCAATGTAGTATCAAAATTAAGATTAGATTTAAAAATTTCAAGTCCATGCAAATTCGTTAAGATTAATCCACCTTGGGCATGGATGTTTATAGTGGTTCGGAATCCACTTTAAACTGTAGGTCCCGGTCTATTTAACCCTCATGTGCAAAAAAATGACCGTTGAGCGACAAACAAACCAATCATTAAGATTAAACTAAACCTGTGGCACGACAGCCCAAATATGAGCCAAGTCCTATAGTGTTGATATTTACTTTCCTAACTGTGGGCCTAGGGTGCAAGAAGCAGTGTCCAGTTTATGTGGTCATCCGAATGCAAAACCCTTAGTATTTAGTTCTAAAACATGCTTGGTACTCAGTTTGTCCTCCCATTAAAGGGATGAAAGGCTGAGTCAACCTTGCCCAGTCCGAGAGTTCAAATTCCTTATATAAAAATGCATAAAGATTATATTCATTGAAAATATTGTTAAAACCAAAATCCATTTTTATATTTTATGAGACATTTGAATACATTTTTCCATCCTGATAGATTAATATAAGTATTTGTGGGTAATTATTTATGTAAATTATTCCATTATAATATTAGTTTTTTAAAATGATTAGTTAGAATAAAGATTTGCTGTTATGAAATTTAAAAGTATCAAAATTGGTATACTATATTTATTTCTATTTTCATAACTAACAACTTGTATGATTATTTTATT
The DNA here is from genome assembly GCA_030067965.1 of Latrodectus elegans. Taxonomy (NCBI): domain Eukaryota; kingdom Metazoa; phylum Arthropoda; class Arachnida; order Araneae; family Theridiidae; genus Latrodectus; species Latrodectus elegans. The sequence goes on from CM057819.1 coordinate 69,761,956, forward strand.
ATAGCAATTCATTGTTGTTTTCATTACAGTTTAACATTTTAAGTATATACATCTATTTTGTATGATTTAAACTTATTTTACAGAACTTTATGTTTAAAAAAATGTGTTTGCTACTAATGGAATGTTTTCTTGACTTCTATTGCTTTTTGTTTTGAATTTCTTGTTTGATGCTTCTATGAAAATAATTGCTTTATATATTACTTATTTAATATTTGAGCAAACTATTATAATGTCAAATTTCAATTTTTTTATTTTAATTTATGTGAATGCTCTAATTAGTGCCTAGTCAGAATAAATAATAAAGACACTTTACAATTTATTCATTCTCCTGTGATCTTTATTTTAAAATTTTATGCAAAAAATGCATTTATTAATATAATGTGTTTAATTTTTCATTTTGCTAGAACAAATAATACAAAATCTAATAATAGCATTTTTATTATTAAATTTTTAACTCTGAATAAAACAAAAAAAAAATTGTCTCCTAATTTTTATAATTTTTTTTTTAATCCAAAACAATTTTAAATAAACTTCTAAAATAGTATTTTGATAGCCATTCAGTTTAAAATTTTATGTAAAATTAGTTCTTTTGATAATAAAAACTAATAATTGTTTTAAATATAAAATTCATTTATGCAAAGTCCCAGTACAATAAATAAAAGTATTTTTGAATTCCATATCAAATTGAAAAATTTAATAAAAATAGTTGTCTTATTTGTCTCAAAGAAATGTAACGAAGAACAAATTTAAAGCAATGGACCAGTTGCATAGCACTGTACAAATTATAAAATGCTTAGCATTTTTGAAATTGAATAGATTATTTTTTATATATTTTAAATAACAGTTGACCCCTGATTTTGGTGGACCTAGTAAAGAAAGAGGATTTTGAATATTTTAAAAAATTTATCCATGCTGTTATCTAATTCCTTTTTATTTTTATATCTTTTTTTCTCTCTGCCTTCTTTATTATTATTATTTTCATCTCATGATTTATTTGGATTTGTTATGTAGTACATTTGTTGTACTTCCGGGCCCTGTGTAGTATTCCTTGGTGCACAGGGAGATAGCTTTGTTTTCACCCCAAATAAAATATATATATTTTAAACTTAAAACAAAGTGAGTGATGAAATAGTCTCTTGTGAAATATTCTCCCTGAATTTAACTATTAGGAAATTCTTAAATCTTTTCAATATCTTTTTTTAAATTTGTTTACATTCTGCAAGTTTTACTGTGAATATTTATGACAAAAAGATTTCTCCTCTGCAAGGATTTTTTCAGTTATAAAAAGAAGGTAACATTTGATAGAGAAAAATAATTTCCTAAATATATATTTAGCTAATTAAATGATTTCACAAACTAAAATAATCTATTATTTCTTCTCATAACTATAGATTGTATTTTAGCGCCATATATTATTTTATTTTATAAATACCATAATGTATGTTTGAGAAATATATTTTATCTTGGCTCCTGTGCATAAAGTTAAATATATTGTGAAAAATTTACTTAAATCTCTCAAACCTCTTATCATAATATTTTCAAATATAATGATAAGAGGTTTGAAATGAATGAATATAATCAGATACAATATGTATGTAAAATAAAAATTTCAAAATGTGCTTAATATTTATGAATTTTAGTTTAAAAAAATATTAGATTTTATTAAAGTTTAAATATATGGGTCTAAAAATGTAATGCATGTAATGTTGCATGCAAGGAAAGCTTTTCAAAACATTTCTAAATTAGCTGCAATTTAGGGAAATTATTTATTTTACCTTAAAAGATAAAAGATGTTAGTTGCTTTATTATAACATAAATTTGATTCTGTTATAATATCTGCTTTATAAAAATATGTAATTGTTTTGATACCTGAATAATTTGTTGATTATTTTTATTTGCATATATTTCTCATTTGTTAAAAGTTGTTGCTATTTATGTTCTGTTGTTTTGCTTAAGCTTCTTATTTTCTTTATCGTTTTCTGCTGTTTCTGCTTCTTCTTGGCAATTTTCTTGGTAAGTAAGAAATACAAACTTTATAATATGAATCTTTTCAATAACTACTTGTTTAATTTTTCCCCTTAAAGTATCATTTGTTAGAGTTATGTGTTATTTTCCCAGATACTTGTATCCAAGCTATAATCCCTTTAGTGAAAAAATTGTGTGAAAATTCATATGCTTCAAAAGATTCCACTCTTGCTGCAGTTTCGAAACAATTAGGGAGATTATGCTATGGATTAGCAGGTATGATTTATATACATACTTTATATCTTAAGCATTTTATGTTTCAGAATTTTAGAAAAAAGTTTTTCATTTGAAATAAATATAAATTTTCTTAATTGTTATTCAAAAGTGCTTTTTTTAAATATGAATTCTTATTTAAGAAAACTATAAGGTTAGCATTATAGCATCTTCATTATTCATAGAAAATGTGTGCTTCAAATTAACATAATTCAATTCTTTTGTAAAAAAAATTGGAAAAATTAAATTTTAGTTTAATTTTTAGTTAATACTCAGGAAAAAATAATAATGATAAAATTTTTATCTTTTTACTTGTTCAAGATATTCATCTTAAATAATTTCTCAATTCATCGTTAAAGTTAGATTGTTTTCTCACATTTGGTCATTCTTAACAAAGCAAACTTGTGTTTTTAATTCTCATTTGGAACTTTTGCAAAGTTTATATATAGATATATATACACACACACATATATATATATATATACATATACATATATACATATATAATATATATTTACAAAAATTACTTCGAAATATTTATTTGCGACATTTTTATAAAATTGATCACTCCTGTAAATTGCTGTTTTATTGGATATCTGTAAAATATGTATCTTATAATGGATTATAAGTATTATTTTTCTTAAATAAAATTGTTTTAACAGGTAAATGATTTGATAGTTTATAAAAAAATCAAATTACTGATTTATATTTTGAAAAATTTTTATTTTCATGCATCTTATTAAAATTTAGGCCATCCAATGTTATTGTGTTTATTAAATTGTTTTATGAATTAAAAGGTACTGGATAATATGACTCAAATTTTCCTACTCTTGAAAAGCATTTTATATCCTTAATATTTCATTCATTCAGTATTTACAAAATCACAAAAAATTTCTTATTTCTATAATTATTTTTGGAAAAGATAATTTAGTTCCTTACATATTATTGATATTTTATATTATGCAATGTTATGTTAATGTTTGATTATGAGATTTGTGTTATCAGTGTTATTAATATAGATGAAATATGTATGCAATGGTTGAGCAAAATTGTACTTTTGCATGCACATCTGTCAAAGTGTGTGCTTGAGAGATTTTTTTGCATTTATTCCTTGGCAATATGTGAATAAATATAACCATCTGTTCTCATATCAAAAGGTATAAAATGCTGGTAATTTTATCATAATTCTTTGAATTTTATTTTTACAATAATTTATTAGGTTTTTCTGAAAATGATTTTCCAGAAACGTGATAAACCTTTCTTTAATAATTAAATTATAAAACTTTAAAATATATTCAAATCAAACTTATTCTAAAAAATGTGGTAAAATATTTCTTTACCTTAAAACACACATTGCATTTTTTCCGAGAAAATAAATTCCAAAAAAGTTATTCATTTATGTTTTGTTGTTAATCAAAGTCCCTGTGTTTTTATTTTTTCTATTACAATATTCTAGATATTTTCACATCTGAGCAAAAACAGTGGTTCCTAAAATTTTTTCAAGATTTAGCAAAATTAGGTCTATCTAGTAAAGAAAGGAGACGCTCATCTTTATGTAATCCTGTATGTATTATATTTTTGGTATAATTTAAAGCTTCTTATCACTTTATCCAACAGAATTTACTCCTCAAACAAAATGCAATTAAAATTTAATCTTTTAGCTTCCTGATTTGCTTCCAGAAGTAGATAACAAAGACCGTTATAGAGAATGTAGACAAGCTTGTGCCTACAATTTTCCTGTATGTATATTCCGATATTTTTATGAATGTTCTAAAATATTTATATTATATGATAACTTTTTATTGCAGCTTTTTATATGATAGCTTTTTGTTACAAATTTTATATCGAAACTTTTATAGGCAATGGTTCTATTTATTGGACCAGATGCTTTTGAAGATCAGCTTTACTCAACATTCAAAAATCTATGTACTGATCCATTTCAAAATGTGCGACAGACAATGGCTTGTGGCTTCTATGAAGTAATTTTCATTTTATTTACATATTTATATTTTTATGCATTATTTTGCAAGGAATTTATATTTGTAACATTTTAATACAATCATTACTTTAAAGATTATATTTTTAAACATAAGCATACATTTATATAACCTTTGAAAATATGCAAAATGTACTTATTCAATGGTTCTCATAAAAATGTTATCAAAATCTTTTATTTCCATACTTTTAAAATAAATAATAACATATCCAGCTGACTTAAGAAATTCGAATATAACATAAATTTTATTTCTGTCGCTGTAAATACATTTGTTTTGATTTTGTACTTAATTTTTGCAATTCTTTATACATCTTTAGATTTACTTTAAAAAGAAAATTTGAAGATGTACAAAGAATTGCATAGTAAAGAGCAGTTTTTGTACAATCTGTTAGCTTATTGCTATCTTACCAAACTTAGAGAAATTATTGAAAATAGTCCACATTTATATTTTTATATTGCTTATAGAAAAACTAATCACATTATAAGCTGCTCTAGTTGAATAAATCTTATCTATAAGACAATTTTATTGGAGAATTTAAAAAAAAAAATAGTTTTATATTATCTTCATGTTGCAAATGCTTTCTTTTTTTTTAAACCTATTGATGGTTAAGCTATCATAACAAGTAACTTATAACTTATAATGTGGATAATGTAATAGCTTGTGGGCTATTTGTTTTTTTTATTACAGATTGTTAAACAAAAAGATTGAAGGTAGTATCTTACTACTAGAAAAATTGCCAGATATTTATTATTACTACATGAAGTAAAATACTTGAAAACATTTATTTTCTAAATATTGTGAAAATTGTCAAAATAGAAAAATATTTAATTTACTTCAAGGCATAGTGTGATAGAGTTGGCTTCAAGGCATAGTGTGAAATGTGATATAGTTGGCTATTTTATGCAAAGCAGTTATAAAATATGTTTATATATGAGCTGGCAGTAATAAAAGAAAGTAAGCAAAATTATTATGTTAGTTAAATAGTTAGTATTTGAAAATTATAAAAACATACAGCTCAAGTTTTAGTTCCTGTTTGTGTATATTTTTATTTATAATTTAATTCTAAAAATATTGTAAAATTAAGCAGTTAATTATGTAAAACAAATTTATAAGAATGATAATGATGGTATTTTACAATATTAGTTTTATATACGTGTCACACATATATTTTAGTAATTTTTATTTTCATCATACTATTTCAAAAGCTGCATGTAAAAGCAAAAATACCTGTTTTTAAAGTGCCTTTTCTTAATAAATCCAAATATCATAAAATTTATTTTCAGGTTTCAATATTCACCTAAATGTATTTTATTTCATGTCTGTAAAATATATTTTAGATTATAATGAGTTGAATTGAATATATATTAATATACAAGGCTCCATTAAATAATATAAAGGAATTTTGAATGTATATGCACTTATAAAATATCTTTAATTTTATGATTTTACATTTTATAATGAAAATATTAATTTATATATTTTAGCTAAAAGTAAATTAAAAAAATATTTGTATGTAATTGTCATAACTGTTAAAAAAAGTAGAAAACCATTTTACTTGGTCATTTTGTGTAACATTACCATCCATTAGTTTTTCCAATGTGTATTAACACTTAGTTCATTAATTTTTTTATCTATTTTAAATTTAATATAAAAGTGTTTAAAAGATTAAAAGAATCTTGCCTTTTTTTTAAAAAAAAGGGTTTTTAATTGCAAATTAAACATTAAAGTATGTATGAGTAAACAGGAAATTAATTTAAAATATTCTTTATATATATTAAAATTTTAAATTTATGTAACAAAGTTTCATAATTAACAACTAAGGTTTTTAATAATTTATAGGTTGCTAGACTATTAAATTCAAAAGCATGTCTGCTTGAACAAGAGCTTGTAAATTTACTTCAAGATGAATGCATAGAAGTAAGTTATAACAATTTTATTTATGTAGTTAATATGTAAAATATTTATGATTTCACTATACATGTAAAATTTTCTTTTTATACTGCACATGTTCATTTAAGTATAAGGCTTAAATTAAATTTAAATTTACATTTTCTTTGCAAAATGTCAAAAAGTGAACTAAAATTTCTGTATTTAAAATAAAAATAAAAGTTTGTAGAAAAGAATTCAATTTGAAAAATAGCAAATTGGCTATGCATAGTAAATTGAAGCAGTCTATAGTTTAGTTTCTTCAAAATATTTTTTATTACTTAAAAAAGTTAATAAACTATTTATCTATTTTATGTGACAAGAATAAAAATATTTATTTTTTTAACAATGCATGTTTTTCTTCCCCCCCCCCCATTATTTACAATTTTTTACTATATATTTTTTTAAACTGGTAAAAAAAATTTATTATATATATATTATTTATAAAATTTTAGGAATTTATTTTATAATGATAAAAAAATTGTCACACACACACACATAAAAGAATTATTTACTAAATATTGAAAGAGCAATTTCAATAAGCTTCTGTTAAGATTTCTTTATTCTGTATTATTCTAAAATTAAAATTTTATTTAAAAAGATAATGTATTCTGTCTTGCTCTGGATAATTACAAAGATTTACTTTGCAAAAGCATCTTGCTCTTGCTTGTACTAATTTTACAGTTTTAAATTTTTATACACATTTCTTAAGTGAACTGAGTATTTTTTAGAAATATTAACAATATTATAACTTAAAGCTATAAAATTCTGGGATTTTTTTAAAATTCTTGTAATATAACATATTAATTTTTCTGATCCCAAAGTTAGATTCAGTTTGTGGATTTGCATTACTCATTATGTTCGATTGTTTTTAGTGATTCAAAATCTATTTTGAACTGTCAGTCCTAAATGTGTAAAAAAATTACCATAAAGTAATAAACATACACTCGGTAGAATTAAGGTATATCAACTGTTAAATTTCCTCTTGGATTTTTGTGGGTAAATTCTTTTTTCGTGCAATAAAAAAAAAACAAGTTTAAATTTGTGTCTAGTGTTGTTATAGCCATGTTTTCTACTTTTAAAAATTATGAAATCTCTTAAAGTTTGGTTTGCTGATTTTAAAAGCATCTGAAAATTAGTGACATAAAATGTTCTAAAAGTATTCAGTAGAATGCAGATATGGGAAATATGGTCACCAAATGATATATCCTGCACATCAGTTCTACTTCTTCTGTTTCATTGTTGTTGTTACTTATGATACTTGGACAAGCCAAGCTCACTATGCCTCTGGCTATGTGAATTTTAAATCAATAGGGAGTGTCTAATCAGAGTATCACGAAAGTGAAAGTACATCTTTGCTCTTTAAATCCTCTGATAGATGGCACCACCAGAGGACCCACTGCCTCAATTTTGAGATTGATCTGAAGGGGATGGAAATTTTCTCCAGACCATTGTACCCATGGTAACTGCTCAATGATCGATCACACGACTTTTGATTCTACAGAATTAACAAGCACGTATATTGTATATTGCATGTAACTCAATGGGTTTTTGGCGGCATTAGGAATCGAACCCCGCTCTTCTGGATGAAAGGCAGATGCCCTAACCACTAGGCTACCCCAGCCTAGGATATTTCTCAATTAAGTATTCAGATAAGATATTTACAAATTACGCCATAATGCCTACTAATCTGAAAAGTCCTGCTGATCAACGCTTACAGGATTTTTTCTCAATGGTGTTGATTTCTTTCTTTCATCTTTAATTTCTTGCTATAATGTGATGTTTCAGTCATATCTTTGTATGATATGAGATTACCATGAAACAATTACAGTGGTTTGACTGTGTTTCAGTATAAGTGCATATATATACTTTACCACAAAATAATTTCTGATAATGAAATGCTTTAAATTGATATTCTTCTAGTTCAACTATATAAATGCCCATTTTTAGTTGTGTTTTCAATATTAAAACCACACAGGATAATTTCAGTATTCAATCAGGTCTAGATTAAATCTGCTTCCCTCCCCCCGTGTGCATTAGAGTTTAATATTAAATTTAATGAGCAATCAATGATTTTTTTTCTGGAACAGAGTTCGTACATTTCCTTGAAAATTGTGAATTACTCTTAGAATTTTTACTTACCTTGATGCATTTATTTCATTGTTATTTTTTTGTTTTCATATTTTAATATTTTGTAAAAATTATTCAAAAGCCAAATTGACTATTAATTGCAAGATTCACATGGATTCCATCTTATGTGGGACTTTTCCTCTGATGAAGAATTTTATAAAATTGAGATTGATCTTCTAAAAAAATAACAAAAGGCTGTTATATGTCTCAGTATTTTTTTATGTCAAAATGTATAAAAAGAGGAAATTTGGTGCGAGATTCTTTGACAGACACTATGTTTCATTATCCGAGAAAACTTTTGTCCAGAAACCTAATTGAGTATTTCTCTTGATGTTACCACTAGATGGTGATCATTATTAAATTATTGTATTCATAACTGTTGGCTGAAATAAAGATTCAGTTCAGCTATAATAAATTCATTATAATCCAGTGTAGCCATGACCAGATGTAATATTTAAATATATGTATGTGAAATGAAATGAAGTAATCATCCACAAAATTGTCTTTTGTGCAATCAGATGGATGTTTTTAATTGATTATTTTTCTATTTGCTTCTGTTTTCTTTATATTATATAAAATTCATGTTTAAATATGAAATTTTTGAGTTAAAATATACTTTTTACATTTCTTTGCTGAAAATTCGTATAATTTCAATGAATTGCTTATCAATGAATTTAAGGCTAAAATTAAATTATTTAATATGCCTGGTGAAAAGTACCTTTTCAATAATCAGTAGACATTAGAAAAGTCATGTAAATATATATATTTCCTATATTTGTGTATATAAATAACTGAGAAATGTTCAAATCTATTGAATGATTAAAGAAATAGAAAAGAGCCTGGAATATTGATGTGAAATTGTACAGTTTTAAAAGAGTTTGAAAATAAACAAAAAACAAATTAAAATTGCTTTTATTAAATATTAATTGGACAGAATTCATCCTCAAAATTTTATTTAATAGTTGTATTTGTTTAAGTAAGTATGCTTAGAAAGAAGTTGTTATACACAGCTTGAACTACTCAATAAATTAATACATAGAAATCTTTTGAAGATGTTTAAAAATTTTAAAATTACCATTTTATTTTATATAATGTATAATCCATTAATATAAAGAATATTGATTATTCAAATAAGAAATTTTTATTTTATAGCTGTAAATTTATTAAGTAATTTATTTTTTAAGTATTCATTAAGTATAATTCTATGCTTAATTCTTACTTATGATACTTGGACAAGCAAAGCTTCCTAGCCGATGACTATGTGAAATTAAGTCTGAAGAGTATGTCTTTCATTTAATCAGAGTACCACTAAGGTGAAGTTACAACTTTGCTCTAAGACTCCTCTGCTAGATAGCTCCACCAGAGGATCTACTCTCTCAATTTTGACTATTATCTAGAGAAGGAGGAATTTTTTCCAAAGAATTACACCCATCGTAACTGCTCAATGACTGACAACAGCACTTACATTTCCACAGATTTAGCCAGTATGTATATGGCATATATTTGCTGGGTATTTGGCAGCATTGAGAATCGAACCCTGCCCCACCAGATGGAAGGTCAATGCCTCAACCACTAGGCTAACACGACCCTAAAATAAGGGACTTAATTTAAAAAATAACTTTTCTTCAATGAATAACATTTATAGTTCAAATTTATATAGTGTATTACTTCCATTTATCAGATAAAATGCAAGACACTACAACTTTTAATAATTGCACCTTATTCTGTAAATTATAGACATTAATTCATTCAACAGTTTTTTCAAGCTATTTTTAGCATTGATGTATTTTTTCTTTTTTACATAAAATTAGCATTATAGTTGGTATTAAGTATCCAAAGAAATATTTTAGCCTGGTTATTGTAAGACTGGAATATTCTTATGAGTTTAAGAATTCTTATCATTGTTTTATTTATTCTTTGAATGTTGCTTTTAAAGTGTAATTAAAGATTATATAAAGTGTTTTCATTTAAACATTTTGTTCATATAGGTGCTGAAAGGACTGATTCCTTACCTTCCAGAATGCTTAAAAGCTGTTTGTTGCTCAATGAATTCACAGGTTTGATTGTTTAATCAACTTAAAGCATTTATTATTTTTAGATTGCTTTTTTTTTATCATAATGTAACTTAGTTCTATATTAATAAACATTCTTTACTATATTTAGAAATCATGGTTGATTTGATATTATTTTATGTAAACTTTATTTAACTTGATTTTATTAAAAATATTTCTATTTTTTCAATTTTAGACTCTTTATTAAATCAATATCAATGAATAAATATTTTATCAGAAATGTGAAATGAAAATTCCTTCACCTTATTTTAATATACATATTACTTATTCTCATATAAAAGTGAAAATAATATTTAATCATATTTTAGAGGAAAATATTTTATAAATTAGTCAAGATTTTGTTTATTTAAATAATGCCAGTGTTAAATATCTTTAAAATTTTATTTTAAATCGGTTATTTATCAATCCATTTGTTATTGATATTATTCGTGTTTCTACTTAATATGATCAGACCCTTGTTAATTTGAAATTGAAGAAACATTGATAATTATCTCTTATTAACCAAATTAACCTAAAATTTAATTAAAACTGAAATTAAATAAAAACTTCATAAATTATTTATTTTCTAAAGTAATTTTTAATTTCTATTAAGGGAAAATAAACTGCTTCTATTTGCTTAAATTTTAACTGTTATATAAAATTCACTCTCTTTTTTTAAGCAATTGACAACACATACCAAATTTCTTTTTCCTGAGACAATTCTGTAATATTTTTTTTAACATTTCTTAAAGTTTTTTTTTTTTTTTTTTTTTAATAAAATATATTTTGTTTATTTTCAAAATTATTACTTTTTTCCATCATTTGATAAGCTGAAAAATTCATTATTCTAGACTTATGATATTGTAATCCTCTTTTATCATGACATCTGATTTGGCAAATCTATTAAACTACTAGCCATACCAATATAATCATGGAAATAATCTGCTTTCGGATTTCTTCTTCATTTCTCTTTGAAAAAATCCTCTGATTTGGATACATCTATTTATTTACTAATATTTCTGTGTATACAGAATTAAATTCTTCATTTCAAAAATACTTTTCAATTGTTGACTGAGAATTAACATTTTTTATATAAAAAATCTGAAAAACATCAGTTTTTAGTTTATCTCTGTGAGAAACATCATTTAAAAAATATCTTTTCTAATCTGCATTTTATTATCATTAGATATTAGTCATATTTCTGATAGTTTCATAAATTAAATAAATTTTATTTAATTTAATACAAATTAATTCAAGTTTTGGTAACTAATTGGATATTTCGATAACATCAAAAGCTCAATATTTCAGTTAAAATTCCAAAAACATTATTCATTTTTTTTTAATTTAAAAGTATAGTAAATTGCAACTGCTATCAAAATTTAATATGAAAAAAAAATTTTTCCCTTACCATAATAGACATTTTAATCCAAGTTATTTATCTAATTTGTAAAGAGATTTCCTGATTTATCCAGGCTTTTGTGATAATCATAATTTGAAGACAATGCTTTGAGCAAGTTAAAACATGATTTAGCAAATATCCTAGTAAAAATAACTTTTAGTAAACCCATTCATTTGTAACAGATCAAAACTGAAAGTTTTGCCAAGCTGAATTTTCCATAAGTCCTATTTAATTTAGCTCTTGCACGTGAAAATAACTTGTGAATCATCAAGTCATTGTGAATGTTCCTTTTTTCATTTTTATAAAAACAAATGTAGTTTTGAAGAGCTTTCGAAAATACATGGTTTTGGTATTTAAAATGGCTAAGTATAAGTTCTTCATTCAGTCTACATGCTCATTCAGTCATTTAAAAACAAAATGTCACTACACCAAATTTATCAATAGCAAATAATCCATGTCTTTAAGAGGCTATGAAATAATCTTGACCTTAGAACATTTGAAAAATTCTTCATAAAACAAATTTTATTCTCCTGCTTCAGCCAATATTTTAATCTTTTTTTACATACTTCACTAATTTTTTAAAGGAGATTATACACTCTTATCCTGCACAAATAATTCACAACCAACAGTGCCTCTACATATTCTTTTCTTCTATGGGAATTTGCAAAAGAAAAGAAAAAACTTTCCAGGAGCTCTTTCATGTGTGAAATTATTGTATAAAATATCATTTTAGATAAGTTTTGTTAATTAAGTATATGCTTGATTTATATATATATATATATATATATATATATATATATATATATATATATATATAGGATGAGCATTTATTTTACTCAAAATAGCATTTTAGCTGAAGAATTTTATACATCAAAGTTAAACTGCATATTTTGCTTAATTAGGATTGTGAGGAATTTCCAAATTGTAGCTAAACATTCCTCCCTTTATAAACTGGCATCTGATATTGATTTTACATTACCTTTTTAGATGTTTCTTTAAATGTAGAAAGCATGCATGTTTTCTATTTCTAAGGATTTCAAAAAGAAATTACTCATCTTCCTAATCTTTTTTATTAAATGCAATTTTCACGTATTGGTTTAAAAAATATATTACATTCAGAAACATGGTAGATAATTGTCCTTATTAATTAATGAATATTTTTTTCTATTAATCTTTGCTTGGTTGACCCAAATTTCTTTGACCTTGTATTTTATTTTAGGATAAGAATGAAAACAATTTAGTAAAAGCTCTTATTATGTGTGAAGAAGCAACATCAGTAACCAGCAGTTGGCGTCTTCATGCAGATTTTTTATCTTGTCTTTCATGTTTGCCTTCATGCATAACAGCAGAAACAATTTTTACAACTTTTGTGCCTTTACTATTTGTAAAGCTGCATACAGCAGTAAGTAATTTGCAAAATTTATAATTCTTAAGTTCTCTCTATAATTTACATCTACAGTAGAACTATGATTATCTGAGTCAATTTGGATAACTAAATATTCAAATAACTGTAATTTTCGAAAAAGGATCTATTTTAATTAAATATTGTATGTTAAAAATGAGAGAAAAAAAACTACATATTTTTAAAGAAAGAGAATTTTTAATCAATTAAATTAAAATACAACACTTTTGCATGTTAAGTTACTTACAAGTTCTGTAAATTAATACAAAATCTATGTATAGCACTATAAATGAAAGCTATTGCTTCTTAAACATCTTGGTCAGGGTCTTGTCTGTTTCACTGCCTTCATCTGTTTTTAGGCAGATAAGTCACATATCTGCTTGAAGTGAGAATTTGGTCACATTTAGGCTGATGATTTATCCACTTCAAAGAAGGCAATTGCTTTATTAGCTGGTTGTCTTGTGTCTGCTTCAACTTTGACAGTAAGATAATCTTCCTAATCAGCACCTTAAATAAGTTGACCATCATTTAGAGTTTGAAATCTAGGATCTTATTCATAATTATTCTGCATTAACTTCTGAATATCAAGAAATTTTCAAAAGAAAATTTTTGTATTCCTCAAGTGGACGTATCTTATTCTCTCCTCCTTTTCTTTTCTTGTGCTATTTCCTTTTTCTCATTTTCCCATCTCTTCTTCAGTCTAATTTATTTTCCTGAAATTCTGATAGTGATTCAGATAATTGGAGTTTTACTGTAATTCAAATTAAAGCAATCAATTGCATTAAAAAAAGAATTGTTCACATGTGCTTAATTGGATTATTGTTTATTGATGATTATTGTCACATAAAATAAATTAGCACATAATAATTATTAAAATAATGTGTAAGATATTCTTAATTAATGTTGATCAGTAATTTGTATAAGTGTTTGGGAAAATCTTTAATGAAGAAATTTTACTAGGGTGAGTCAATAAAATAATTTTTTTATACATTTATCTTCATCACATCTACTATGTGATTCTACCTCTTTGACAGTTTGTGCATGAATGTATGATTTCATTCATGCACAAAATTGCATTGTGCAGAAGAGGATAATATTTGGTTGAGAATGATTACATTTGTTAAATAATGGAATTAGTTAATGATGATGTTGGGTTGTAAAAGTCAAAAAAAAGTTATTAATGAAGCATATGAAATTGCATTGAAACATATGAAAATTATTAGTTTTTTAATTTTAATATTCTAAATAGGAACATTGTAATATAAAAAATATTTTTACTTATCTTATATTCATATCTTATATAAAATATATCATATTTTTTTCGCTTCTTATAATTCAGTTATTTCTTTAATTAAATAGAATTTATGTTAATAAAGGAAATTCATTTTTTAATTTAAATTCATCAATTTAAATTAAAAAATGGCTTTTACCTTTTAATTCATGTCGTTTTAATTCTATGCTATTTTTATATGGTGTGATAATTTTTCATAAATTATCTCTTCAATTATAAACTTTAATTTACATAAATATATATTTATGTAAACATTTCATATACTAATAAAACAAACTTCTGTTTTAAAGTTATTTCTCAACAATATCTGTTGAGTATCTACTTTTGCATATAAACTATATTATTGCATATTTTTATTGACAAACTTGTAATTATTTTAATTATTACAATTTAATAATTCTATATGTAATTTAATTATTTTTCACAAGAAATATTCCAGTGTATATTATAATTAAAAATGCACTTTAATTTAAATACTTGTTATATATTGTGTTTTAATACACATTAATTAATTTTTAAATTTAATTTTTATTATATTTATTTTAATGAAAAATTATATATTTGAATGTTATAATTATATTGTTTTTGTATTGTTCTACAAATTTATTCATAGTTTTCTTTATTACTTAATATTTTTATGTAAGTAAATAAGAATGAATTTTTTAAAATCTTTCTCGAAATATTTTAGCGTCCAATTCCATGTAGAACTGCAGCAGCTTATAGCTTACTAATATTTTTAAGAAATATGCCAAGTCTGGAGAGAAGAAAAGGCATTATTAATGAATTAATAAGAGGTAAATCTAGTTTTCTATTTTTCCTGAAATCATAATTATTTTCCTGAATTCTAAATCTCATATTTTTAAAAAATCAATTCATGATTTTATCCAAAAAAATTTTATTTTTAGATTGCTTGATAAAAATTTTCTTTTTCCTTTTTTGATAAGTAAAGTTTCTCAAATTTTCCTTCTTCCATTGATCTTCAATTTGTTTTACCTCTTATTGTTATATTTATGTTGGAGTTTTGAGGGATTTAGTATTTTTCTGAGCTAATTTTTCTTGTTTTGTTATTAGATATAAAATTTACTATGACAATAAGTTAAATAATTCATGTTGCAAATATTATTTTGTTAAATATTTATTTCTTGATATTCATTCCAGTAAATATATATATATATATATATATATATATATTTATATATATATATATATTTATATATATATATATATTTATTGTTAAAATGTTATTTACTAAACTATATTTTATATTGTCATTACTTTTATGATAAACTATAAATTGCTATTTTTTAGAATTATGCTATGGAAGAAGTTGCCATAAGCGGATGCTTTACATAAGAGTATGTGAATTAGTAATAGAATTATTTTCTAAAGTATTTTTCAAGACCTACTTCTTCAAGCCCCTTCTGAGTTTATCAGGTGGGAAATGTTTTAATTATATAATTACTTATTTTTAATTTGTAAAACGTTTCTGTGAAAAAGTTAATGATTAATTTAATTTCAAACAAAAATTTAATCATGTTTACTAATTATGTTATCACTTCATTCTTTTATGATCTGTTATGAAATGCATTTTTACTATATCATTACTATATACTATATATTTTTACTTACTCATGAAATGCATTTTTACTACATATATCATAATACAACATCTTTTATCATTTTATCATATAAAATGGTTTTAGTTTATAAATAAAAAAATTGTGAAATAACTGTAATTAAGATATTTTCCTTAAAAATCTTCGTGTAATTTATCAAGTGTTTAGTCACATTTTTGTTTTTTATAATTAAATTTTCATACTTTCATAATTTATACATTAGGTTATTAAAATATGAAATCATTGCAATGCTTCAAGGAAATAATAAAAACTATGTCCCTATGTAATTAATAAAAACCCTGTTAGAAGTTGTTGGGCGACTTCAAGTTTTTTACTTGTTGGGTGCTTAAAATTTCTCATTCGTAGAATGTTCTAAGAGAGATGACTATTTTCTGATATCTTAGGTTATCTGCATTTTCATTTCTGCATAAATTATGACCAGTATATAAATTGTGAAATGCACTAATGGCACATTCTGCCAAGTTCTTAAAATTTGTATTATAATACATACAAATTATAAAATACATATAATAAAAATTTGTCTGAATGTATAATTTAGTAATACATTGCCTAATTTTTGATTAGGAAATTAGTAAAATAGAATACATTACCAATATTTTTTATTTTTATAAAGGAAATTCATGTATTCACTGAAGCTTTCACAAATTTTCTAATTATGGATTTTTCTTTAAAAAAAAAAAAAAAAAAAAAAAAAAAAACCTTTAAAATTTGATTTCAGTTTTACATATTTTGCATATTTAACTTAATTCTACAATACTTGTATGTAAAATATTTTGTGTTTTCTTTCTCCAAGTATGTATAATCGAAAACTTACTCATTTTCCCTCGAAAATTTCATTTTAAATTTTGATTTGGTAAATTTCTAAATTCATCTTAAATTTCTTACCATATTTTTTTAATTTTAATAATTCATTGAAATGGAAAATTAAATCCATTATTTAACACACTTATTTTTTAAATCCTGGATGAAACATGTTTTCTTTTTCTGGCTTTATTTTTCTCTTAAAGCAAGATCTAATTTAATTTAAATTTGCTTCATTTTATTTCTGATTAGTTTAAGTAGTGAATAATTTAATTTAATAACTGATAGGTAATATATTCTCTACTGTTCATTAAAAAAACCATTAAATCTTTCATAGTGTAAATAGAAATTTTATCCAAAATTTTAGTTATCATTTTCATATTACAAATAAAAAAAATATTTTGAAATTAAGATAGCTATTTTATTTACAAAGGATCAATTAAGGCAATATAATGCTTTACGGATTATTGTATATACATTTAGAACTTTGGATTTGTGGTAAATCAAATTGTTTTGAATCTTGAGTGGTTGGAAAATTTTCTTAGCTACTAAAATTTTGTATTTGGTGTTAAGTATAATAAAAATGACTAATATTACTTTACATAAATACCATAATTCTTACATTAATGAAATAATGTTATGCCAATTATTTACTTTCAGATGATCCAGTTCCAAACATTCGCTTAAGGCTATGTGCAATTTTACCTCGTTTAAAGAGCTTAATCAAATTACCAAAAGACAGTACTCTTCTCCAAGAGTTAGAATCTTGTGTTAAAAGACTTATGAGTAATGAAAAAGATAAAGATGTCTCATATTCTGTTAGCAAAGTAATTTTCTTTTCTTATTTAATGTATGAAGCATTCAATTTTTTTTCCCCTGTTTTTGATGTTACATATATCACTTGAATTTTATTGATGGTCTTAGAGTTTTACACATGATTCATAAATATAAGGATGATAGATTGTGCTTTTTAAAAAAATAATGGTAATATGATGTTTACACATTTAATTAATTTTAATTCTAAGCAATCGCTTGTTTTAACATGTTTAAGAAGAAAATATCTGATATAAAGTTTGGCTCATAAATATAAAGACATTATTATATTTTGTTGAAACTTCCAAAAAAAGAATTTTTCATTTCAGCATTAGTTGTAAAAATCGCACATGAAATTGAGTTTAAGAAAATAAACTTAGAAATATTGAATTTATAATATAAATGTTTATCAATTATAAATATCATCAAATTAAAAAGATCTAAAGGTCTCTGTTGAAAATCTATTGGAAAAATAAAGATTAAAAGTAAAATTCAAAATTTCAAGATAACATGACTGCATGCAATAACATTCCCATTTAGTTCAGTAAAAAACAGTCTTCTAAGAAAAATACAAGTGAATTTCATACAAATATTTTTAGGTGTTTTTAATTATTGTGATTTCACTAATGTTGTAAATATTGGTAGAAAGCCATATTTAGTGAAACATAAATTGTTGCACAAAGGAATTGTTATAAAATTGAAACAAAGAAATATTATTTAGAAAAGTTGTAAATTAATATTCTTTATTCATTCCAAGTTTGTCTATATTCAAGTGTTTTTAATCAGAGAAACACTTCAACTTAAAGGAACTTGATGGTATTAGTCACTACTAGCAGAACTGCATGAAGAGAAAAAGGCTTTGATTCGAATTATCGTTTTAGAAAAGGATTTCTTTTGTTTTGGGAGAGATTTCTGTGAAAAACTGTTTTAGTACTCATTCAAAAAAATATGAACTCTAAAATGAATAAAAAAGTATCAAAATATCAGTAACTTATATTCATCTTCTAGAAAGCTTAAACTTCATGTTCCATTGAGACTATATCTTCCAACACGTCTTAAACTTCAAAAAAGGTTTGAAAGTTTGAAATTTTCTCATCGATTTGAATCCTCTCATCGAATAAAATAATTGTATTGAACTGCCCACCAACTAATCATTTAATTATAATTTAAATTATTCAGGGGATGTTCGTAGAAAAATATATTACAATGAGAAATATTTAACTGTAGAAGAACTATCTAATTCTAATGTGACTGATCTATGTGTGCTATGACTAAGATGTAAATTGCTTAAAAAAGTTTGTAAATGTTATTCAAAACAAGAAGGCACAATGCCTGCATAAAATGTTCCTGCAAAGTATTATATATTTAAAATGTCCTTTAAATATTAAATATTCTTTGTGAATCCTAACAATTGTTGACCAGCACAATTCATATTTCTTTTACTTGGATATATTTTTTTTTAAGTCCTATAATTGCAATTTTAAATGGGATTTTAAATAAATTAGCTTTTATATGAATTTATATTGACATATTGAAAATTAATAACTGTCTTTTTAATAATAAACCACAG
Organism: Latrodectus elegans; assembly: GCA_030067965.1. Taxonomy (NCBI): domain Eukaryota; kingdom Metazoa; phylum Arthropoda; class Arachnida; order Araneae; family Theridiidae; genus Latrodectus; species Latrodectus elegans. Next base: position 69,781,211 of record CM057819.1, read on the forward strand.
TGCATAAATACATGTTCATAAAAATATTTTAGATTTTTAAATAAAAGTTAAAAGTAGGAATATAATTCTTTAAAATTACTATTTATCTGTCAACTTTTTTTAGTTTTAAGGTTCTCATTCAATTTTATTTTTCGTCTTGCAGACTGTTATATTTATTTTAAATTACTGTTGTCAAAGCTCCCAAGTGAGGAGAATGGCAAATGTTTGCTAACCATTGGTACACACCAAACTCCTTCTCAGTCCCCTATCCACTATAGTCAAAACTTTATTTGAAATATTTTCAAAAGAGCAAGAGTTGATATCTCACTGAATTTTAACATCTAAAAAATTAAAATGTTAACATTTCCTATATTTATTATGTATTTAGAAATGTGCATGGGAAATAATATTTGTTATTTCAACAATTGTTGATAATTCAATTCACACAAATATAGTATGTATGTGTGTAAGCAGGTATGTATATATATTGTCTTAGGAGTCATAAAGCCTCACACAAATCTTTATTTATTGAATTTATCTTATATAATTATCCTTAACTATATTTAGAAAGCAGCTGGTATTTTATTCAAGTATATGAGAATTTCTCGTCAATCGCATATTTTAACATAACTTTAAATCTCTTTTATTTTATACATATGCTGTTCAATGTAATCAATACTTGTTTTTACCTTTTTGTTTGAAATTTTTATTAATTGATTTTCATAATTTATTAATGATTATTAATGGTTGTATTGTTTTTCCAGTTGCATAAAAAACACTGTAAATGTATGATTGTATATTTTATAATAAAGTTATATAAGAGTTACTATTAAAAATGTAATAAATAATGAAAAAATTAGTTTATAACTGTATCTTTTATTCTTAAGAGTAGTAAAAGTAAATTAAATAATGCTCACTTTTATTTTGGAAGTATTATTTATTATGTTGGAATTCTTAATTTTAAGATACTATGGTAATAATTCAAATAAACTTTTAAAGATTATTTTACCTAAGTAATGAAAATGTTGGTATGTTGAATAGTGTAATTTTTTCTACTTTGATGAATTTTTTAATATTTTTTTTTCATTTATAGGCCATTGAAGAACTTGATAAAATTGAAGTTACTGCTGAACCAGTGAGTTATATTACTAAGATTTTCAATAATCTTTAATTATTTTTTCTCAAAAATACTGAACAGGTGTTCATTTTACATCAGAATAAAATAGCATTGTTTTCTTTTTACACTCAAACATGTTTTTATAAGTGGTATATGAAAATTTCTTTTAAATTGGAATATAGTTAATGAAATCGTCTTATCAAACCTATTAGTTTTTTATTCGCATTTATTTATTTTTTTATATATATTTGATCACACATATTACATAAATATTGCATCAGCAAATTGCATAACATATATATTATTGTGAAGTCATATATGTGTTATTGTATTATATAATTGCATAATTTATTTGTTTGAACGTACGACAATTTCCATGCAAATAAATAAAATGTGCAATATACATTTTGATGAAATTCTACCAGAGCAAAGCAAAAATCTAGTGATCAGAAATAAACGATGAAAGGTATCTATATTGTGTTAGTTTAGAAGTTTTCAAGTAGCATGTCTTCATTGAATCACTAAGTTTACTCTCTGCTAATGGAAATGTAAAGGATGATGACATAAATTACATAAGATATTAAGATCCTGAAAGAAGAAACTGATTATATAACAATAGATAAAATCAATGCTCTAACTAAAGGTCTAACTTTGCTATAAATTAGAATGTCATTTTCTTATGATCAGTGCCACTTTTGAAAGTAGTGTGAATCTTGTATATCCAGCCTGAACATACAAACATCTAGTGAAACAACAGTCATTGCTGAAACTAATCACAAGATCAAATGATGTAAGAGATTTTGAACCAATTTACCACAAGAAATTTCGCATATTGTCAAACAAGGAAGAATGATGGTTATACATCTTGGAAAAATGTTTTGTATGTGAAAAATAAGTACATATGTAAATAAAATATTTAAAAATGTTTGCATGTGTATTTTGTGAATCAGTTTCCATGGGATTTGAGGAGATTCCAATTAGCTTCCATGCTTTGTGTTTTGATTTCCTCTAAAAATCAATTCCTAACTTACTTCATAAGATTTTAATTTTTTTTCCTGTGAATTTTTTTATATGGCTTCTATTTATGGCATAAATAAAATAGTTTTTTTATTGTGATGTGAAAACTATTTTTTATAACTACTCATGAAGTTTTGTGTGTTTTTTTATAATGCCCCTATTAACCACGCAAAAACATGTCTGAGTATATATTAATTTTCTATATTTATTTAACTTTAACAATTATTACTTAATTACAATTCCTATTTTTATTAGATTTCTCGACGATCATCTTGTATAGAAATAGCTTTAGACATAGAAGATAGACTTAAAGAAGAAGAAGAGAGGAAGCAGTTAGAAATGGTTTGTGTTATTATATTCTGCAAATTTTTAGTTGCAGTTGATAATGTATTATATTTTCACTACATTATTTTATAAAACTAAAATGCTTTGCTGGTAATTATTTTAGAATCCTTCTTTAATTTTTAAAATTCTATTGTTTATTAATACCGAATTTTCTTCACTTTATAATTGTATACACTAACCATTTAAATACTGATTTTTGTTTATTGTTCCCAAACTATTTGTTCAAATATTTGTATTTTAAAATGTTGCATTTTCTTATTAAATTTTCAACCTGGCTTCTGCTTATTAAAATTTAATTATGAAAATAATTTAGTGTTGACTTGATATTTAAAAGTGGCGTTTTATTTACTTGATGAATGAAATCTAATTTCTGAGATTGTGCCCATTAGGACCAAATAGCTTAATGCAGCAAGTTCGCTTTTGTTAAAAATACTTATACATTACATTCATCTAAAGAAATATAAGTAATTCAACTTTTTATGTATTTCTTGCACACTTCATTAAGTTGATCATAATGGGAATGTTATTTAATGTAAATATTTTTTGTTTTACGCTGCAGCTTCATAATATTTTAGTCAATTTTAGTTCTTTAAACCTCCTTAATAAAATGTCTTTTTACTTGCTTAATTCATTTTAAAAAATCATCTGCCATACTAAATAAAGAATCCATGATCTTAAAAGTACATGTTTTTTTAAAATTATCTAAATGCATATGATTTCAAAATGTTTAACTTGTTATCATAATAATGATCCAAAAAATAATTCTGGCATTTTAATATACACCAATAATCTCAATATGTCACTTGTAAATGGATAACCAGGTGCCATATCAACTGAAAATCAAAAACAATTTAATCAATTTGAACAGAAAAGTGTGTCTAATCGAATATTTTAGAAACCAATTCATATGTAACCAAGTTAACAGCTAAATTGTCAACACACTCATCAAAAGTATTAATTTGTATTTCAATTTGATTATACATGTTTATAATAGATTCTTAAAACTCTAATTTCTTAGTAGAATTAACCTTTGTATCCAAAACATTTACAGTAGAGTAACAAACCAAACCATTCCCATTTTATATACATTTACTTCTTAGATAATTAAATTACATCCATTGTTTCAAGCATTGTATATATTTCAGAAGCATAATGAACTAACCTCTATTTTTTAAATATTTAATTATATATACATATTTCCTGTATAATATTTTGTACTATGTGCTGTAAACTTACTTGCTTTTATAAGAAAAGTAATTTTTAAAGTATGAAAAATGTACTTAACAAAATGTAAATTAACAGTAAAAACTTTTGAATTTAATTACCCTGTTTTTTGAAGTGTAAAGATACAATATCTAAGTTATATTTTTAAAAATTATTTAATACTAGAAAAAAAGTAATTTCTCACTTTAATTATATTAGTTTATTAAATGGAATTGCTTAAAATATTAATATTTATATATATATTATTTTAAAACAATATTAATGTGTTTTTATATTGCAGGAATTCAACTCAAAATGCTTACAAGAAAACATTCTTCCTCAAATTCATATTTCTGTGGCAAATGTGCATAAAAGTGGTAAAATACCTGTTCGGAAGAGTAAGAAATTTTTTAGTGATTAGAAGTAAAAATATTTGTTATGAAAAAATTTTTCTTAAATTTTTAGAATCAAATGTGTGAAATTTGGCAGTTTCTTAATTTTTTTTTTAAATGTTTATTAACTGTAATGTATCATAAATTATAAATTTACTATTGAATGCATTAAATATATAGTTTAATAGTGTGTCATAATATAATTGGAAATATTAATTAGATATTTACATTCATAAGTCCCTTTACCATACAGTAATAAAATAGTTATATTTTCTATTGTTAATCAAGTTTTTGGATATCTAAAACATTCCCTTCAAATTGAATTTTAAAAAAATCTAAGAGATGCTAATATTTAATACTTTTAAGCAGAAAATTGCAACAAGTAAATGCAATCCAGTATTTTTTTCTCTATTATCATCATTCTGTATTAATGAATTGTATAAGGATTTAAAATATATACTTTTTGGAATTGTAATTTTGTACTTATATATTTTAATTATTTTAATATAAATTGACATCTGGTCATTAACATAACTAGACATTCTTGACTATTATTATAGTATTCAATTTTTTTTTTTTTTAATAGTTGTATTATGTGCCTAATTTTTTAAACTATTTACTGATCAGAATTCTATTCCGTTATAAATTTTTTGAATACTTAAGATTATAAAAAACAATTAAAGGTGTTTAAGTGAAGTTTTACAAGGTGTAATTTTTGCAAACTGATTTTTTTCTCATTCTCATTGTTTTATCTTATTACAGCTATTGTTTAACTTTTTAAAGCACTTCTTATTGATGTGAAGAAATTACTGAATTTTTGTCTCCTTAAGACAAATTCTAACATTTTCATATTTTGCTTTAAAATATTCTTTAAAAAGCGCTATCAGTGTTACTTACATAAGTACATAAATAAAAGTAATAAGTAAACTAGCAAATCGTGTGATTCCTATTTTTATAAAAACTTGTAAATTTGATATAAAGTATTTCTGTTTGATATTAAAGATGATATTTTATTATTAATTTCTAATAAGTTTTAAACTCATTACTACAGTTCAAAATTAAGTTGTAAGCTGATCTTTCAATTTATTAAAATTTAATTTTCAGAATCTTAATGATATTTCAGCTCATTTTTATTACATTAATGCATACATATTATTTCCAAAGGTGGAACTCTTCCAAAGCAATCAAAACCAAAAACTAATTCAAAAGAAATTACTGGGAAAATACCTTTATCTAGTCAACCGAAGTCTGTCAGGCGTAAGTTAAAATATTTGTTAAAGATTTCATATTTGTCTTAAATAGTTTGTAACTATTCTTATTAATCTTTTTCTTTGTGAAAATGTTATTACATTTGTTTTACACAAAGAATACCTTTTTTAATTTAATTTCTGCACTTTATAATTTCTATATATTTGAAATTCATTATCTGTAACTTAAAAACTCACATTTTTTATTATTTTATAAGAAATAACTATAATATTTTTTTTATTTTTTGAATCATCATTTTTTATTAAAAACACTAGATACTTAACTTTAAAAGCATTAAAATAGTGAAGGTAATTTTATTTAAATATTCAAATTTGGTTGTCATAGCGTTATTGGGAGATGACTGATCTGTTGAAATGTGTATTTGTATTCATAATCATTACATTGTTTAATTATTTTCAGAGTTTTCAGAAAGTGTGTGGAGGGAGGGAGTAAGTGAGTGGAGTGAGCGAAAATTTGTTTCTTAATATGCATAAATGATATTTTGAAAGTTTATTTATATCTCATTATTAATTAAAGATATGCAAAAAATATTTTTATATAATTCTTTCGGTTATTTATCTATATATATACACACACACAAATTCTACCTGTGAAATAAATAGAGCTTCATTAATCCTGCTTTAAGGTAAAATTTATATAAGAAATATAAATCATGAGTTATGCATTTCATATACACATTAGTCCCATTCTTTTGTCCATTTTCTGGATATTTTAAAAATTAACTTTTAATGGAAAAATTTTATTTTAATAATTAAGAATTCTTAAACTTCCACAATTTTGCTTTAAAGCAAAATTTTTCAAATTTGTGACCTCATTACCTGTGCTAATTTAATCAGGATTCAATTCAAACAACTTGAAATAGGTATGTGACCATTTATATTAAGCACAACATCCATTCATTATTTATTGTTTATATTGTGAGAGCTACAATGTAACATCATATTTAGAATTTGTAACTGTTATTATTTTTTGAATTTGCAATTTTCTAAAAACAATTAGTTGGAATTAAAATGGAAAGAATTGATGCCTTTTATTTTACTTATTTCATCTTGTGTGGATTTTAAGTCAGTATTGAACACATAAATCATTTTTTAAAAAACACTTGTAATTATTAATTTTTTATATTATTTTGTGAAGCATCATTTCAGTAACAATTAATATAAAAAAGATGTAGATGTCAAAATTTTAGATTTGTTTAAGTTTAAGAAACTAAATATGGTAACATAATGTAATAAAATTATTCATTCAAATAATGCTGGTCCTTTTTTAAAAAATAATGAAATTTTTTATATATAACTACTGGAAAAAGAATCTTCATATTTGATGACTAATTATGATGAGGATTAAGGATTTTTTTCTTAATTGTGACTTTTATTTTTTCATTAAAAATGTTTATATTTGGATAAAATATTATCGATTGTTTGAAAATGTGTTATACATTAAAAAAAGTTACTGATCTTGATGTGATTAGCTTAGCTTAAAATATTTTTATGTATTTTAAAATATTTAATGTACTATTAATTTTATAATTTATATTTTTTATCTCCGTAGTTAAAATAAATGGACATCTATGTATACAAAAACAATCATGTTATATTTTTAAAAAATTTGTCCCAACATTTTATTTATTTTTTATTCTAGTTATATAATTAGGGACTAACTACCTAGTTAAAAATTTGCTTTATTAATGACTTATATTTGAAATTATTGTATGAATTAACTGGCTATGAATTAAAGTACTGTTGCATTTTTAATTATGCATATTTTAGCTGTATTTTTTTTCAGTTTTGAAGAAAGAACGAAGAATATCTAGTCCAGCACTGAGTGTGAATATACCCCTGTCTTCCGTATTAAATAAAGATAATACATCAACTCCCACGTCTAACTGCACCTCATCTAAAACTCCTAATAACAAAGACAACAATTTAAAAATTAGGTATGAAAATAAATTGAATATAGTACATGGTTGAAGTTTAATGTGCATGTACTTGTGTATATTAACTTACAAAGTATTTTTAAAAAAGTATTTAAAAAATATAAAATACACTCTGTTGAGTTCTTTACTGTTCATGTAATCTCCCTCTTCTCTTCCCCCACTTATGTACATATGAGGCAATTATCAAATAATTTCCCATTAGTTATTTCTTTCAAAATTGTATTCAAAGCAGTTTGAAATAGCTAAATCTAAAAAATAAGGCTGATGCAGTTTAGATTTTCTCCTTCAAATGTTGCTGCTTTTATTTTAGTTTGCCATTTAACTGATCAAGCTCTGTGTTGAATGCTGCTATCCAATAATCTTTCCTTTTAGGTAACGTTAGATGAATATGAAATCACATCCATCTTAAAAGTTGCTGTGTTTTTTATTTTATTATATTTAGCTTTTTATCTTCTAAATCTTTTATGCTTATTCTGCTTTTCTTTTGCTTGGATTTCCACTGCTATAAATGTTCTTGGTTTCAAGGTAATTATGGGGGATTTATATAGTGATAAAATATCGTACAGTTATTGCAAGTTTTTTCCCCAAAAAAATTCTTAAATATTTTTTATAGCAATTTAGACTAGTATTTTGCATTATATGTTAACAAATAGGGCATTTATCTTGTGGATAATTATTTTGACTATGCAGATGTTTTTTTAATATTTATGTAAAAATTTCCTCAAATGATGTTAAAATGATTAAAACTGCATTTATACTTAAATAAACATCTCTATTACTAAATTATTTATAAACAGTATTAATGACAAAAGTAGAGTCAGCTCTTAAATCAAACAATTGATTTTCTGAGTAACTTTTCTTATTAAAAAGTTATGTTTGATTAACATTTCCTTTCATTCATTATTTGAAAATATACAAAAGGACTAAGATTAATTCAATGAATTCATAATGTTGGGGTTTCAGAAGCCATGTATAGAATATAAAATGCCTACTTATTGTGTTATCTATCATTGTGTACCATATTTTTCAGTATATGATCAACAGGGGCATGTTATCCGTAAGATCTATTCTAGCATTTAAAGAAAAAAGCATTGGATTTTATAGTGGTATATAATCCAATACAATCTTTTTGATAAATATTTGAATATAGATATATATATATATATATATATATATATATATATATATATATATATATATATATATATATATATATATATAGATATATATATATACTGCTGAAATATATATTTTCAACTATTCGCCAAAATAATAAGGTGATGTATCATAAAATAAAAAATACATATAATATGATTAAAAATAATTGATAATAAATTGCACAGAAAAAACATTAATGTAAATCATTTGTTTGGATCCACTTCATTGTGATAAACTAAGATGAAAACATCAGATCAACTTTTAGTTTTTAATAACCTGTAAAACAACATTAGACTTATTTTAAAAATAAAATATGTTTGTTTCATTAACAATTAAATAAAAGAAATTTATTAGATATATAGGCTTTTGCACTTCACATGTCACTTAATGTAAGATGAAAAAATCTTACATTAACATGTTTGTCACCATATTTTTTTATTTCCCTTCACTGTAGCTTTTAGTACAAAATCTGCTGTGTAATTTATATACTTTTGTTTCCATGTGACGATATTTCAACTTGAATATTTTCAGAACAAAACAGGTCAAGACAAGAGGTAAAATGATGATAGTCAATAGCAACTGTAATATCTTTCTGCGGAACTGAATTCATTCTTTAACATAGTTGGTCAAAATGATTATAGCTGAAATAAGTCAGCTGAGTCATGGCACCATCTCTGTTAAATAGTTGCATTAAATGTTACTCATTTTTCTCCGGGCGTACTGGGGTATAATTAATCATTTTTTAATTCATTAAATATCAGAACAATCTTTTAATGTTTCGTATGTCTTACAAAACTTCGATTCTTTTATTAATTATTTATGCATATATCATAAATATATGCCACATTTATGTATCTAAATTTCAGTGCATTAAACCAATTTTTCCAGAATTTGGATTTTATTTTGCTTTTGTTAATATATTTGCTATTAAATGAATGTACATATATTATAAAACAATGTATTTTGTGCATTTTATTTTACATTATTATAAATATTCAGTATGTTATATTTTAATATGTTTATTATTCTATTAATTTGATTTCATTGATTACATATTTACTTTTAAAATGTAAAAGCTAAATTGATTTGTGTTCTATAAAATCTGAATTGAAATTTCCATTGATGCTGTTTTAGTAGAAATAAAAACATCAGTATTTATGATATTTCTAGATATTTATCAAAAAATAACACAAATTTTATATAATTAGTTATTAACGCATAATTAAATATTTGTTATAAGTAATAGTATGTTACCACTTATGCTTTCTATCAAAAAATAAATTAAGAAATTGTAAATTATCAAATAATCTGTATTTATTAGAGCCCAGAGTCCAGCTCATCAACAGAGAACTTGGCCTCGCCAGAAGCGTTCATCATTTATTCCAAAGCAATCACTTGATAGATGTCCTTCTCCAATGCCAGCACGCCGTCTTTCAGATCTCAGTAATAAAGAATTCTCTGCAGAACAGGCAAGCAAAATTCAAGTTTCCTCGGAGAAGACTATAAATAATCATTCTGTGACAGTGTCTACCAAAGATAACACTCCAAAACCAAAATGTACTTCAAAGATATCTTCTCCCAATAAAATTTCAGAAATTAAAAGAAAACAAAAAGGGACAATTTCTCCAGGTATGAAACTAAATTTTCATTTAAGTTAAATTCAGTTATTTAAGTATTAGTAATTTTTAAGTATATGAATATTAAAGAAGCTGCATAAATTTAATCTCTCTTAAAGTTTTTTGTAGTTATGTATTTTTTTAAAAATTACATTCCATTTTATTCACTAGAAGTATTTGAAAAGAGATAAGTAGATTTTTAAATTTTTTCTTATTATTACTCTTTATTAAAATTTTTGTGCCTTTATTAAATTGGATATGTTTGTGTTTCTTAAACATAATTAACTTTACTTGCTTAATAAATAAAGCATAAAAAATATCTAATCCTTGTAAATCCAAAAGAAATATTAATACACCCTGTTGTAAAAAAGTACTGTAAAAATGAGTCATATCATAAAGATGGATTTTGTGCATACTTTTTTCCTAAAGTATTTGAATGTAACAAATATTTTCTTGTCTTTTAGTAGCAGTATTATAAATTGACTCTTGATTATGAAACCTGATACTGGGTACAGCAATAAATTACTGATATCTCTGATAGATTTTAAATGAAAATTACAACTGATCAACTAATATTGGTGGTAATCCAAAACAATTCAAATAATTCTTTCCAATAAGGTGTATTAGAGATTTGTTGTGATACAGTAATCTAACATATCATGCAGATTATTTTATTCTTGTAAACATATATATATATATATATATATATATATATACACTTATGAACTATCACAAAAATTTGTGATTCATATGTACCCAAAACTTATTTTTTGGCATGTATTGGTTGTCCTAGTAAATTGTTTCACTGATTATTTCTAGTTAGTATATTAATATATTTCTGAATAACAAATGCTATATTGAATCACTTATCTTTCTGTCTTTATATGTATAGTAATCATCCTAACTGAAAAATTAGAATTCATCACTAATCACATTGCATCACTCAAGCACTGTTCAGCTTTTTCAAGATCGATTCAAGCAACACTTATAATATACAAAGCTTATGCATTTGTATATTGAGAAGTCTTAGTCTTGGAGGCCTAAGTCAATTTACTATATATTACTTTCTAGAAGATTTTTCATAGATAATGGACTGTATTCACATAATGCAGAGGGGGGGCACAGAAAGCTCCCAAAGATTATCTCTGACAGCTGTACATGCAGAAGGCAGAAATTCAGTATTCATCTCCAGGCATTCAGCACTGACTGGAATCAAACCAGACTTGTCTCACTGAAGAGCACTGTTCTACCACTAGGCCACAATCAACCAAAATTTAATTCAGTTAGCCTGTCTTTGAATGATAAATGGCAACTGCCAGAACTGAAATAAAAATCTTTTATTGATAACATCCTGGACATTTCATATTAATAGACAAATGATATTAAACAGATGATAAACTTTGTTACTATAGCTCTGAATTCTTTCTTGATTGGGCTTTATTGGGTATTTGGTGGCATTCTTTTGTCACTGTGGCAGTTAGTTGAACATTTTTTTTATCCACTACTGTCAACTACAGCATCAATTCAAGGATCATGCTAGTTAATAAGGATGTTACCCCATTTTACTTCCGTGTGTGTGTATATATATATAGGATGTGTCATTGGTTTAAACCAAAACACAGTTTTAAAAAACGGACACACTTTAATTCTACAAAATTATTGCACCTACTCACAGTACATAAGTCTTCCTTTCTATAAAAACACTTACTCTGCTGCTGTCTGGAACTGTACATAATGCTCGCTGTCCTCTAGCGATATCTATTAACAGTTTTGAATCCTATAGCTCAGCATCCTGACCCACGTTTTCGACCTCAGAAACATAGATCAGATTCAATCGACATCCTTTGAAAATAGAACAAAATAAAAAAATATATAAATAAATGATGCGTGGGAAGTACACAGTTCTAAACAGGAGTAGTTCAGGGTGTATAAACTAGTCAGCAGCTGTAGATGTATAACCTGGACCTTCATGATATCCAACTTTCTCCACCTGATAACGATCTTTACCCCTTTTTCCAGTTGTTCAATATGGTCCAAAGAACTTGGACTTAAATTTAAACCATTTCCATACTACGTGTGTTATATGGCTACTAAATCATTGATGCTGTCTGTACAAATGTGCCTTCTTCTCTTCTTGTTATAAGTTCTTTTATTTTCTTGAATTTTTAGAATTTCTTTCCTTGTCTCTTCTTGCATACCTTCTCTGTTCTTCATAAAAATTTTAGGAATGTAAAATCTTGCTTGAGAAGATCTTCCATCTTAGATGCAGCAAAATGTCCTCTGTTATGAACTTTTCGAATGATGTCGTGTTCTAATGTTTCTGGTACCACAAGTAATTCTCGAACACTGTCATACTTGTATAATACTCCACTTTTCATAATGTAATCTTCCTTCAGTCCTTGCTTGACTAAGGATTTCAGCAACTGGAGATGTTCATCACTGTTTTGTGTAGCTGCAGTTCTGGCAGTCAGTTCTCCCTGAGAATGAGTAACCATAAAATCGGCATTTCTTCTTAAGGCATCTACATGTCTTATTTGTTTCCCAGATCTATGAACAGTTTCATAATAAAATTCTTCCAAAAGTAATGCCCACTGAGCTATTTTAGAAGAGATGTCTTTTTTAAACATTGTTTTTTGGAAAGTGTCACAGTCTGTTACAATTTTGATTTTGGATCCCAATAAATAATTTCTAAATTTTTTAAGAGCTTCCACTATAGCTAAAACTTCAAGCTCATAACTATGTAGCTTTTTTTGCTGGGGGTGGTTTTTCTACTCATGCAATGAATTGGATGAAATTGGCCATCGTCAGATTTCTGTAGCAAAACAGCACTAAATTCCAAGCTACTCTCATCCGTATGCAATTCCAGTAGGACTCCTTGCCTGAAAATATGTAGAAAAGAGCTTATTGTCAAAAGTTCTTTTAATCTATAGAAAGCTTCTTCTTGCACTACCCCAAACTTAAATTCTACTCATTTCGAAGAAGATCACTTAATGGTTTGGCAATATTTGCATAGTTAATAATAAATTTTCTAAAATATTCAGTAAGACCTAAGAAGCTCTGAATCTGCTTAAGATTTTTGTGCTCTGGAAAATTTTGAATTGCAATTGTCTTTTCAGGCGAAGGGCAAGTTGTACTATCCTCAATAATGTATCCTAGAAATTATATTCTTTTAAGAAATTGACATTTTTTAAAATTAATCTCTAACCCATATTCTCTAGCTACTGCCAAAACATGTTTTAATTTTTCTACACCTTCCTCCTCATCACGCGACGGTATAATAAAATCATCCATATATACTACAACAGTATTACTTCTCATTAAGTCTCTAAACACATTGTAAATAAATGTTTGAAATACACTAGGCGCTGTACACAAATCAAATGGAGCTTTCAAAAATTCATATAGACTTGCATGACTTATAAATGCCAAGTATTTAGTACATTTTTCCTCTACAGGAACATGAAAAAATTCGTTCTTTAAATTAACTTTGAGAAAACCTTTGCTTTCCCTAAATGATCTAAAACTTCCTCTATTTGAGCCATTGGAAACCAGTCTTTAATCACCTTCTTATTCAATTCCCTAAAATCTACACGTAACAGCAAAGTTCCATCCTGTTTCTTACATAAAATAATTTGTGAAGCATATTCTGAACAAGAGGGTTTTATTATCCCATCCCGTAACCATTCATCAATTTGTTTATCCACTACTTTTTGTTCCGAAAAAGGAATTCGTCTACAGCACTGTAAAACTGGTAAATCATCTTTTAATATTATATTCATTTTTAAATCAGTTTTAAGTGGTCTGTAATTTTTAATTAAATTCAAAACACTATCGCGTAATTTTTTGTTAACAATATGAGCTAAATTTATATCCTCTCCCTCACTAATTGCAGCAGAAATAAAAAACAAGAAATTATTCTCAACAAAACAAGAATCCTCCTTATTCAGTGAACTGAGCGAGCTGATGTTACTTGACCTTGACATTTTTGCTAAATCCCTCCTTTCTAGCATTTTCAAGTACCAAGGGGGGAAGATGCAGTCAACAACCAGTGGATCACATATTGCCGCTTCTAACTCTACTTGGGGATTTTCGCCTAAAGTAAAACAACACAGACACTTTGGCGAGAACTTTATGGCTGAAACAAGTTTGAACTTCAATATAGATTGCTTATGCAGAAAAAGAGAACTCTTAACAATAATAAGCTCACTTTCTGATCTTTTAGGCAACTTAATTTTTTGCCATCAATCAAAATTCTAATTGATTTTCCTACGCTGTTATCTAATTTCGTTTTCACTCCTGATCAAGTGTTTTTCTGACTATATTTTAAATTTTCATTTTCATCCTTGCGCTTAGGACAATCACGGGAATAATAAAAATTTTCTCCCTTTTCCCTGCAAACATAACATTGTTTGGATTTAGTGTTCTGATAGGTGGAGTCACATATTTGTTCTCTTTTGATATTTTTATTAAAACTAGACCTTTTATTTTCATAGCTTTCAGTTCGTGAGCTCTTGACTTCCGGTTTTGTTCTTGATGAAAACAATAAATCACATTTTCTTCCCAATTCATTTGGAGTGTACCAATTTTGGCCTTCACGAATGCTAATGTTCCCTAGTTTTAAAATCGTGAGTTTCGTATAATTTATCGGACACCATAAGATCACAATTTATCACCTAGTAAATTAATCAATATTTCCGATTCGAATTTAGTTGGAACATTTTTCGTTCTATAAGCTTTTTCAAGGGATTGAAAAAATAAATGCAGAACCTCTGGCCTTTCAGTTACAAATATGGTGAGAGTTTTGATACTTTTTATCTAATTTTCTATGCTTTCTGCAGCCGATTCAAAATTGTTCTCTGCATGATTTACATTTTCACTAACTGATCGCAGATTTAAGTTTTGTAGCTCAATTTGACTTTCAATTTGAGGTGATTTAATCCCTGCAAACTCGATTTGAGATGGCTTTTCTGATATTTTATTCTTTTGATCTTCTGTGATCAACTTAACTATACCTTTTACAAATTCGGGATCAGTTTTCAAAATATTGGAATTATTAAATATATACATTTCAATAAGTGGTGGAAAAGAAGTGCACAGTTCAAATGAGGAATGACATTCAGTAAACCAGAAAACAAGAGTTGTAGCAAATTTGTAATTGACAAGGGATTCCCTTTTAGCTGGTAGCCCAGAAATATTGATTTCACTAATGCAAGAAACACTTATTGTATTTAACTTGAGATTTAAAAAATTAGTTTTTTAAAATGTATGTTCAGAACATTTTCTTTAAAAATTCTGATTTTAATAAGATAAACCCCAGTCATAAAGCTTATATGAAACTGGATTTTGAATTGTACTGTCTTGTCCTCATATACGAGGGTCACTCTGAAATTTTTGAGATACAGCAGGGTTTTTAAAGTTGTACTTACAAAATTTTATGTGTGTTCAAAGTAGTCTCCTCCAGCAGCAATGCACTTTTGTAGATAAATTTTCTACAGATTAAATGCCTCAAGCCATTCATTTCTTGGAATAGATGAAAAAACTGCATTTATAGCCACATCAATCTTCTGAATGAAAACGGCGTCCACGTAAGTTTTCCTTTTTTTTTAGATTAAAGAATAACCAAAAGTTGCACATAGCTAGATCAGGTGAATACGGCGGATTTTTGATCACTTTAATTTGTTTTTGTTTAAGAAACTCAACTGTTAATCCGGCTGTATGTGAAGATGCATTGTCATTGTGAAGCATTAGTCCCCTAGCATTCAGTTCTTGTAGAATTTCTGGAAGACATTAAGTGGTATAACAGTTTGCTGTTACTGTATTCTGTCCTTCCAACTTGATGGCTTTGACCAATCCCGTACTTCTGAAGAAAACGGCTTACATCATTTTTTTCAGTGCGAGTTGTTTTTTCACCATGGTCGGTGTGGGCTCATCTTCAAAGACCCATACATGGCTTTCTTGATGTCTTGGAACGTCAAAAAACGGTATGAACGTTTCATCAGCTGTTACAATTTTAGAAATGATAGGGTGGCCACCATCATTTAGCAATTTAAGAGTTTCTTTACTGATTCTGACACGCTCCTCTTTTTGGTTCTAAGTTAGATTATGGGGAACCCAACGGCAAACTACTTTTTCATATGTAATTCTTCATGAATGATTTTGTGTATGGCTGCGGATCCAATGTTGAGTTCTTTCTGTATCATTTGATAGGACGAAAAATGTTAATTGATGATCATCCATTAACATTTTTCGTTTGGCAGACACATTATCGGCGATTACTGCCGTCGACCGCCTTCCTGTGTGTTCTTCATCCTGAAGAAAATTGCGACCTCTTTTAAATTCTCTAAACCATCTGAATACAGTAACATGAGCTAGAAATTTATCACCAAATACTAATTGCAACCGTTGAATGCATTGTTCTTGATTTAATCCTACTTTAAAATTATAGAAATGTTTTCGTGTCAACTCTATTTTCTCTTCTGTTTAAAATTTATTCTACGCTAAACAATTTGAAGTAAGTCAATAGAAAATCGTCTTCTGTGTTAAAATACTTTGTATTTTAAAACTAAACCGATATTTTTATTTTGTAAATTCTAGTCTGCGCGTATCTCAAAAATTTCAGTGTAACCCTCATAGAAATATCTATGCATAAAAAGCTAAAGTATGAATAAAATAAAAATGTGCTTCAAATTTACTGAAATATCCTGAAAAATGATATTTCTTACTGAGATTTCTTAAAAAGAATGTTGGAGTGGAAAAATTTTGAAAATTTTATGCAATGTATATCCAAATAACTTAAACATTTATTATTGCTCTCCCTAAAGCAACCTTCAAGTTTTCTACAAAAATGTTTTTCAAAAAAGGCATTAATGTTTTTCCTATAATAAAAGATAATATTACTTGTTTTTGTTAATTTACATTTTTTTTCTTTCTAGAAGTGCTTCGAAGGTCTGTGACTTATAATAATTTGAATATTGATAGTAAAATCCCAACAACATTTTCAAAGTAAGTTTTTTTTCCCCTGCATATTCTGTTTTCAAGTAGTTACCATTTTTGCTGATTTCAATGCTTCTAAAATTTACACTGATCTTATTGCATTAATTGTTTATCAAAATTAGCAATTTGATACAATATTGTCACAAATTATTTTTTCAATAATCTAATAAAAATCACTAAAATCATATTTTAACCTTTCCATTTTAGCATATTTTTAAACACTAACTAAATCGTTTGAAAGGAAAACATTTCTTATCTATAGGAATCTAATTACTAATTCATTTCTTTAATATCCAAAAAATGTCTAATAATAATTTTTTTTAAGTTATAATTTTATTCTACAATCAACTTTAGATCACTTTTATTAACATTACTTTAAATAATGCTAGAAGTTTAAATTTAGAATTTAAGTCAATTTTTGTAAAGCATACTATTATCTCATCAAATTATTCATAGAATTACAAAGCCATAATTGTTACATTTATGCTTAATATTGTTACAAGTTTAGAAAATTGCTAATATAAACTCCTATAATTTAGAAAATTTGTATTTCTAAGTTTCTCTGCATAATTACTTCAAATAAATGGCTCCATATTTTATATTTCATGTTTTAAAAATATTGTTATTGAAATTAAAAATAATATTTTGAAAAAAAACTTATAATCAACCATAATCATCAAAAATTTTCAATCAGATATCATAAATTAATAATATTATTTGAAAGAGTATTCAAGAACTCTAAATTAATAGAAACAATTCAAAAGAATCCTTGATAAAATTAATTGATGAAAGTCAAATTGGCTTGTTTTATAAAATATATTCAGAAATAATAGTTTTTAAATTCACACAATATATATCGCAAGAATAATTTCTAAAAATAATTAGTTTATATAGTATTAAAACATTTAAATACAAAGCTATCTAATTTTCTTAGTCTTTAAGTTACTAATCAAAGAAAATTTCCTTTTTTAAATACTTTATAAATAGCTGTAAAATTATGTTCTAGTAAATCTTAATAAAATTTTTCAAAATCTTACTAACTTAGGAGTAGGAAAACAAGAAAAATTTATATCTTAAAATATAATTTATGCTTATATTTGCATTCATACTCTAATTCTTAAGATATTTGAATAGTATATAAGTACAAATTTGTTTGTGAAAACTGTAAGAGATATTTTCTTGCATAATTTTTAATGAAATCATTTTTAACATAATTTTATCATTTCTAATGTATTTCTTTTTTTCAGAAAAACTACAAAAGAAAGATAACATTGCTCAAATTGTTTTGTTGATAAACATGGAACACCCTTCATATAAATAGTAATCATTTTCTTCATGATCCATTTGAACTAATTTCAATTTATATTTTACAAATTGTATTTGTTATTCTAAACAGAATTATTATCAAATGTTGCCACTGTTTTGTTGAATGGTTTGTTTAAGTTAGTAATATTAAACTATTTAAAATATGTATTCAGTAAATATAGTATAATTTTTTCAATAATTTTGTTAAATAAGAATTTATATATATTAACCATTTTTTTGCCACTTAATAAAATATATTTTCTGTTATAAGTCATAAAATTTGAATAAATTGATCTATCAAATGTCTTGAAGTATTGAATGATAAAAAGCTGCAATAGTAAAAGAATTTTGCAGATTTGATTTTTCTATAACTGTTGATCAGTATCATGATAAATGATAATTGTTTGACTTGTTTAGAAATAAATGTTTAAAAAAATATGGTATACTAAAAAGTTGAATAGATTATTTAAGCCATCAAATACATTAAAAAATATACATATATATTTATTATAAAATCAATAGTCTCAATAGGATCATTTTTGTTGTCGATATGAATAGGGATTAGGTAAAACAATGGTTTTGTTTAAAAACAATGGTTAAATCTAGACTAAAAATAATTATCAGGATTTGAACAGTTTTTAAAAACAAGTTAATCGTTGCTAAAGACAATGGATAATGCCTTTATCTATCTAGGTTATTAATCTATAAATTATAAGAAGATAGTGATAAGTCAAGATCTGTTCCTTTTTCAATGATTTTTTTAATACAAATAATACCTGTTCATAAAAACAATTTTTTTTAAAATCCTATTTTTAACACAAGTTATCCAACGAACAATATTTATTTTATTAAAATCAATGCGTAACTCCTATCAATCCAATTTTATTTTGAAATAATGATTAAATGTAATCGGTTATTAAAAATTTACATTCATTAATATATAATTACTATTTTAAATTTATATTTTCTTTTTTAATGTGATGAATAAAGAAAATAATACTGTAAGGAATTTACTAATTGTGTGATTGAAATCTTATTTATTGCAACAATTCAAACATGTGACATTTGGATTTACATAATACCTCTGTTGACTTTAGCTTCATTTTAATATGTTCAACAAGATGCCTTGATTTGTACAGATAATATCAAATTATATATGATTTTAAATGTGATGTTTTTATATGAATGTTGTATAGCATATATAGTTCTCCTGTGTTACAGTTGAATTGTGTTGAAAAAAATGTATTAGATTTCAAATATAAGTAGAATTAAATAGATGTTTTTACCTGTAAATAAATAAATTAAGTATCACTTGGCAAGAAATGCATAATAAGTTGATTCCTTTTTTATACAATGAAAGTAATTTAATAAAATGAAATATAACAGAAATGAAAAAACTAAGAATTTTATATTTTAGCACATTCATAAGAAAAGTGTTCAAAAGGATAAAAACATTTGAATCAATGCAATTTTTGGTTTGCTCATTTCATTGATTTTAAAATAATTGCTGGGAAATTTACACCAAAATTCTGTAATGTTTGAATTTGACTTCTTCTTTTAATGTGCTTTATTTATAAATCTAATTCCTTAACAAGCATTATTTATTCTCATTAGATTTTTTCATGCATGCTGTGATAGTAGTAATTTATTTGATCATTCAGTTTTATTGCTTATATCATGACCCAAAATTTTAATGTGCTTTCTTTAGAGAGTATAAATTGTAAAATACTAATTGTTGTAACATAATACCATAGACTTGTGCAATTTTTTAAGCATTTTTAAATCGTTTAAAAAATTTTATTGTAATTATAATAAGGAACAATTTAATTTTACCTCTTGTTTTACCAATTTCGTAGATTTTAAAGTAGTTTATTCTTCCTTTTGGTTTTCAGTTCAATAGTTTGTTATGATTATGTTTGTTAAATTAATATATATATATTTAAGATTTATGTACTCTTTTATGAGGCCAAATGTACAAATTAGACAGCTCATTTTTAAATTCTAGCATTTATTTTTGTTATTAATACAAATATAAATTTTAAAAATTTGCTATCATTATGAAGGAAATCAATATTATTTTGCATTTTTGTAATCGTTCTAAGGAATGAGAAATAATGATGTAAAATATAAAAGATATCTCTTTTATTTTTTATTAGATCTTTTAAAATAAATGAACATTTAGTAAAATCTGAGAGTTGTTAATAAAATTAAAAAGATTTTTCCCTGTTATCATTTTTTGAAATAAATAATGAAAGTAACTGTGTTAATATATTATAATGAAATTGAAGTGATAAGAGTAATAATTAAGATTTCCGAAACGTTGCAATATATTATGTTTATTGTTAAGTGCATCCTTGTGAAAATAAAATTATCTCAGTAGTACATATGTTTCTAATTTAATTCTAGATACAATGAATTACAATCTTAAAAACTAAATACAATATATATTCAACAAGTTGTCAAATATAAATCATTCTAGATGTATTCTTGAGACTCTTGATGTATTTTATGTACCATAATATCATAGAGCACATGTTAATATCAAAAAAATGTTTGTACAGCATTTATTATGTTGCATTTATTCTTAAAGATACGATGTATTAATCATTAAAAACGCTTAAATATTTTTTAAATTATATACCTTTAATTGCATACTTGTAAAGCCTATATTTGTAAAATGAAATTGATAAGAAAGCATATAGTACCTGAAACAGCTTAAATTGAGATTAAACAAAATTGTGGAGTAATATGGTGTATAACTAGCATTTGGAAAATTTGCACAGTAAAATTCTTTATTTTTATTTATTTAAATATATACAAATGTAATGATTTATATAATGAAAATGTTTTGTACAATTTTTGTGTTTACATTTGGACTTTGTTAAAAATAAATTTATTATTTTTATGTGAACACTTTCTTCAATCCTTTACATATGTCATCCATTACATGTATTTTACATGTTACATTTATAAATTTGTACAAATAATGTGTCACAATAAAGATCTGAAGCATTTTAAGATGAAAAACTAAATTTTTTAAAATAACTTTTGTAATAAAAAAGTAAGCTTTAATAAAAGTTAAGATTTCAGAAAAACAAATTAAGCTGTTATTTTTTCTTTGATTAAAATTATCTTACAATTTAATGATTTTTATATGCTTTATGTGAAAAATGTTTTCGAATATAATACTGAAAAACTTTTATAAGCTCACTTTTTTAAAATGTAGATACTATAAATATTTAGAAATTATCACAAGTACTTTCCATATAAACATTTATTAGAATTTAATCATTTCATATTTTGCTAAGGATATAAATATGACATATTTCATTTTAACTTTTTATACGGATATTTATCTGAACTTAAAAGCTCATACATGGTTTTAAAATTTACAAAATGTTTGTGCAAAACTGAGACTTAGTATTGAAATTAAATTTGATAACTTATTAAACCAATGCTTCAAAAAATTAATTTAAAAGATCATTAAATATTATATGCATTATTTTTAGACCTGTATAAATAACCAAAAATATCTGAAAATGCTTTAGAAAAAATTTTTAGTTTTACATAAAATAAAAACCAGAAAATTTTTAGTTTATGCATTAGAATTATAGATTTCCTAATTGACAATTTGAAATAAAACACCTACAAAAATTAGGCACTTCAAATTCAATGTAAAGAATTTGTGTGTGTTTATATTTAAAATATTTGATATTGAGAGAGAGAGAGAGAATAAAAAGCATTGTCTTGTGATGCAATTGACTTTTTCACATTTTGACACTCTATCATTAATTTTTATCCTAATGTCTAAAGAGTTAAAAAGATATATAAATTTTAAAAATGAAAGATATTTGAAAATTCTCTGTTTCACCTTTTTGAAATTGCATTTTTGACTGATGAAAGATTAAACATCCATGCAATATGTCGGAGAACATTTTTAAATACTAATAATTGTCTTACAAATAAGGTTCTACGAAAGTAATAAAAATAAACCACCTTTTGTGTGAAGAAAACTGTTTTATACACATATAAAATAAATACATGAACACAAAAAGGAATTCTATGTATTTAAATTAAATGATTTTGATCAATTCTCACTAACCTTTATTTTTATTTGAAAAGTTTGGGTTGATTTTTTATCCTAGCTACTTTTAATATTGGCTCATTTCTTATTCAAATAAAGCATTTGATTTAATAATTACTATATATTTTGTGTGATTCATCATTAATAAAATATTTTTTGTTATACAATGATTCTTATACATTTTCAGAAAAATTTTAATTTCTTGATAACTTAACATTTTATCATAGTATTTTTGACAAATGGATATTTCTCTTGCCAAATCAACTCCACTTTCAAAATTTTAATTCTAAAACTGTATATAACAATACATTCAGGACAAATTGCAGTTGTAATAACACCTCAAAATCAAATAAATATAATAAATTGATCTTGGGAAATATGTATATTTTTTTTATTATTCTCAATTAGTTTTATGGAGTTAATCTATTTGGCATTCAAATAATCGCATGTAAAGTGAATAAAATGGGGAAAATGATAATTTAGAAATTTCTTCCACATAGAGTTAATTTTAAAAAATTCCTAAAAAATCTTTAATTTGTAAACATTAAACAGCAATTTTTTTTTCTTTTGCTGAAATTTATAAAATATTTCCTTAAAATTACAAGTTTTAATAAGTTTCTGCAACTTTTTTTAATCAAATTGATATAACAGGAGGAAGCGTAAGAGAATGTAGAATTGTATGAATACATTAAATTAAAAAAACCATTTTGTTTGTCAAATATAACTGTAAATTTATTCTATCACATTTATTTTTTTCTAATGTTAATTTTTGTTATTTATTAGAATTGTATATAGCTCTTACTCTGCATATATAATGAAATGTATCACTGACATAACTTAATTTACTATTTCATAATATCCATGAAAGTTATTCATATTCTCTCAGCAATGATTTTGAACATTTAAACTTCCCTTAAAAATTGGTATTGTATAAATTCATCATTGTAACTCAGAAAAAAAAATTTAGCATTCTAATAAGATTACAAATTTAAAATATTATATATTAATTTTTTATTTTCACGAAGCTTTTCAAATATCTTTCATATTCATATGAAATTATCAATAAAAGGGAAAATTATATATGAAATTTGTATCAAAATTAGCTTTAGTCCAATATTAATTTTTCCAGAAAATCTAAAATAGTGATTAAAAATAAGACAAATGTAATATTTTTTAATTTTATTGTACAAATACTTCTTTACATGATCTATTTAAATGTGCTTAAAAACTATTTTTTAACCCGATCAGCTATTCCTATAATTGCATCCTATTTTGCAAATACTTTATGCATCTTATAGTTTTTAACAAAATGTTTTAGTTCAAGTGACTCCTACATCTATACATAATTTATACCGATGTGTCTGAAACAATTGTTAAATAGTTATTTATACTGAATTTCAGTAAGATTACAGTGCACTTAAAAATTATTCATAACAATTTTTAACAAAATGCAAGACAAATTATAAAAGATATAGAGAAGAAAACAAGATTTTAAGTTATTCCAAAAGGGAAAAAAAGATTTACTGAATTAATGTTAAAATATAAAAAAAATATTTTCTAAGCACATACAAAAAGGTTTGATCCAAGATAACTAATTTATATTCTACAACATAAACTTGTCCAGGAATCTAAAAAAAGTAACAAAAAAATTATGTTAGTACATACATAAAGAATAATTCTATTTTTTGGCACTAAGTGAACAGCACAGCAGCTGAAAACAGTTTTAAGGCTTTTTTAAGTGTATGTACAAGAGCAACCAAGCACCCAGCCACATAAGTGCAAAAAACAGACAGTTCTAATTGTTTAACATAGGTTATAAAAACCAAATCTTAGCATTTCTATCACAAGGTTAGTGACACCATTTTCTGCATATTGAAAGTTATGTCAATATTGAACAGTACTCTAAACTGTATATCATTTCATTATAAATCTGCTCTTACCTTAAGATGCACTTCCAAGTTGTTTCTTTTAGTTATCATACGATGGTAACTGTAAGATAAAAAAAACGCCTCGTGACCCAGAAAAGTTTGCCCACTGCTGCTATTAGATGTAACCTTTATATATGTTGAATAAATATTACTCTCATTTTCAAATAAATATAAACACTTTTCATCATCTTTCAATAAATGCTTTGAATTTAATTAGCACTAAATATTTGTATTTAAGATACAATTAAATTTAAAATATATTTTTTATTCATTTTTTACAGAATTTTTCAATTTAAAAAAATAGTAAATTAAAGAAATTTCAGTTAAATATTTGAAACGTTTTATAAATTACTTAAAATAATTCACATATATTTTTAAATATCAGTTTTATTCATCTTTTTTATTGATTTTAAAAGAGATGTACAAAACTAAATAGAAACCTTAGTTTTAAAAAATCTTTTCTAATCATTACTAAAAAATTTTCAGTTTCTTCTATTTTCAACTCCTTTTTTAAAATATATAACACACATCCATAAGTACTATTTACTAAATTTTTGAGATTTGGTTTTGTTTGTCCCTCAACAGTCTTTTTTAGCACACGAAGGCTAAGACCAAGTTTAAAGTGGATTTCAAACCACTACAAACATCCATGCCCAAGGTGGGATTTGAACCCACAAACTGTTGAACTGAAGGCAAGAGCACTAACTATTCAGCTGTCAGCTCAGCATTAATTAAATTTTTGAGATGTGTGTATATCATTCCTTTAGCAAGTTTCAAACTTGCCCTTTTTGAGTGTACATTTAGGTTAATTTTTGCTTCTCTGAAGCTACAAAAGGGCAAGTACAATCTTGCAATTAATATTAATTTAATAGTTCACAATTTTCTTTGGTAAAACCTGGCTTTTAAATGCTTCTTTCACATATCTAAATTCTTTTTAATTTAAGTAAAATTTTTGACATAAGCATTCTGAAGTGACTTGAGCATAAGAATAAGCAAAGTCATTACTTTCTATAACAATTATTTGGTCCATTTATTAAGATAAATTTTAAAAAAATAAACCTCTTTAATAGGATTGAAACAGATAATCAAATACTCTTACACTGCCCAAAATCCCTGTGATTTGGCATTTTACTCAACTCTTATCACAATTTAAGGATCTAGACTTGAAATATTTCAAGTCAACACTTTTATATTATTGTGCGAAAAAACTATAGATTTCATAGAAAATTGTTTTTTGTTTGAAGATTTTGCCTATACTTAACAAATACAGAAAAAATTAATATTAAACCAGTTTCTACATTTCATTAGAACTTGAATTTTCTACAAAAATAAATGGTTAAAGAGGAAATAAAACATTTTCAAGTCTTACAATTGTTAAAGAGTAAAATCAAAATTCTTGTACTTTTTTTCAGAGCAAATATGGATCTTATGTATAAGTCTTAATTTAATGAAATAATCTCTTCAAATATTTAATATCATTTATAACTAAAGATTTTAAATCATGTATCATTTTTTGGATTATCAATATTTATGATCAAAGCCTGTTTTTAATATAACTGATTTATCTCAAATACAAAGCAAATTGGTAAAAGTATTTTTTAAACATTTTAATGAAATTTAGATTATAAGCTTAAACATTAATTTGTAAATAAGAGTATTAGTTTTATTAATCTTTTCAGTCTTAAGCAAAAGTAGCTTTATTCATAAATCTATATTTTAAAATAAAAGCAATGTATCATATGCTTAGCTCTAAAAAAATATTAAGTTTCATAATTTAAATACCCTAACAATATTAACTGAATACTAGCTTGCTTTGCTTTCTTAAAATTTGTCAATACAAATTGTACACAGATAGCATGTCTAAAAACTTCAGTAAAAAAAGAATTCTAGACTAAAAAATGCTATATTTAAATACAATGTTAGAACTTAGTGTTTACATGACTGAAAAAGACATCTTCAGGTAACAATTACTAACATTTCAATAACCAAGTATTCATTAATAATTTTCTAACTGTTTAACTTTGACAAAAGACAGTTAAATTTATTCTAAGAAAACATTTACATCATAAGTGATTAATTATGAAAAATGAATACACAACTAATTGTGGGAGGTTTTAATTCAGCAAATATAAGTTTTACAAAATGAGGAATGTTATAATACAATGAAAAGAATTAGTTATGATTTAACATATAAAAAGTACTATTTTGCTTTCAAATAGGCATAAAAATCTGAAAACCCCAACTGCAAACTCAGCACAATATAAGAAACCGTGGAATGGAGAAGCACTAACCGAACACTTTACCAGCTTTCATTACTGTAAAATATAAAAAATTACATATTAACATATTTAAGTGAATGAAAAGAATGCATTTTCAAATAAATAAAAATAGAAACAAGTAAATATGAATTACACTTAAGATTTTACAGTGCTGAAAATTACACAACAATGTAAATTTTAAAACATTTAGACCTATAATTTAGCTAAGCTGCAAAAAATAGTATTGTCTTTCATAAAATCACAGTACAAAAACAAGAATCTTATAAAAATTTAAAATAAAATATGGCATTTCTGACTAGATTTAAAATTTAGACTAAGCTATTAGAAGTCAAAGATTAATTCATTACTACCAGCTTTGACTTCTTTTCAACAGATTGATCTAGTTTGTCACTTGATAAGTTTTTTTGTGCACAAAGGATAATTAGACTGCCATCTACAGTTTAAGGTAGATTCTATAAATACCAAAAATAGACTAATATTTTTATATTGTCAAACAAATTTTTACTTTCATACTTTAATTAAACATAGTAAAATGCACAACTGTGACTCCTGTCAGTTTTTGCTAAGAAAAGTTAGACTAACAGAAACAAACTTTTTACAGATTTTACACAAAAATTAATATTCTGATTCAAAGTGAGATTCACATTTTTGAATAGAGGTGGAACTTTCATCATTAACAGTTTTATAAAGCATATAGCTTTGTCATGAGCAAGCAATCATGATCAATAGTAATTAGCACTAATGATTCTATACCGTAAATAAAACAATTTTAGTTAATTTAAGAAAAGTATTACTAAAATTCTTTATATAAACAGTAAAATAGCATGAAATCTTATTTCTTAATAATATTTCTATCATTGAATACAGATAAACAGAAAATTTTTTCCCCAAAATTAACATTGGTAATCATGTTTCTCATGAAGTTGAGAAAAATTTCAAATAAACCCCATTCTGTTACTACAGAAGGATAATTTTCTTTCCTCTCTAAAAAATTTAATATTAGAAAATATTTTCTTGGTTGTGAAACAAAAAGAAATTAAAAAAATCCAAGTTCTTTATAAGCATTCAAAATTTAAACTGTTGTGAATAATGGTTGAACTGAATGCAAAATCTTTTAAGTCTTATAATTTTTGTAGATTCCTTTTATATTTTAAAGGTGCTTTTATATTATAGTTTTAGTTTTCACACATACTTATATGTGGATACTTATAATTATTCATAATACTAAGAAATTTAAAAATTTTAAATGAATAATATTAGAATATAAATTAATAATTTTTCAAAATATTGAAGGCTAAATTTTTTATACATCTCAATCTAAAAATTTTTAACAATTTTACCGTCGACCCATTGGGGATCTGCTGCGGTAGCCAGAACCATAATCATTTCCTCCACCACCGTACCTGGAGCCACCTCGTCCTCCACGAAATCCTCCACCACCTCTTCGGAATCCAGAATCATAACCACCACGACCACCGCGGGAGAAGCCACCATCACGGCCCCTGAAGCCGCCACCTCTTCTTCCTCCACCACGACCTCTATTTTTAGAAACATCAACTCTAATTTCAGTACCATTGATTTTAGCACCATTCATTTCTTTAATAGCTTCATTTGCATCGTCGTCATTTTCAAAATCAATGAAAGCAAAACCAGGGGGATTTCGGGCAACCCATACTTTTGTTAAATTGCCAAATCTACTAAATTCTCGTTCGAGATCTTCTTTTTGCGTATCTTCACCTAAACCTCCCACAAATATTGACATAGGAGCCATTTCAAAATCTGTAAAAATTATAGTATATATTAAAAACTTGAGTTGAAATAACAGCATAATTTATTACACTGATTTAAATAAAACTCAAAAGAAAAATAAATAGTACAAAGCATACAGAGAAAACATTTTTATCATTAGATTTTAATTACTTCAAAATAAATTTGTTTTTGCTCCAGATAATGTGTTTAAAACTCAGTGTAAGTCTATTAAAGTTATAAATTTTTTGGCAATTCCATTTAAAAGCATATTCCCTATATAATACATTTGATAACATGACATTAACTTTAACACAATTTTTTTACACCAATAACTAATACAACTTAATCTAATTATTTAAAAAATGAAAATTATTCAAGCAACTTTTATGTTATTAAATAATTAAAAATGTTAAGCCATAATTAAATAAAACATGCACGATCATTCCACTAAAAATCATTCATATATAAGTTAAATATTTCATTTCACTTTAACTTTCCAGCAATTCCCAATGTTTGTTTCAATATAAATTAGTTAATTTAACAAAAAATCGCTTATAGTAACATAAAATTTCAATATTTTTATATGGTTTTTGTTAAAAAAAAAAAGTACCCAAGACCTGCATACAGAAATAGCATGAAACAATATTTAGTAGACTATTTTTAAAATATTTCAGCATAAGCTACTATAGCAAATGAGACGATTATTTATATTAAGCATGTGCAATGAAAGTTTAAAAAATTTTCTTCCAAAATTGAAAGCCTTCAATATTTTAGCCACGTTGCGGCAATTTTTTTTATCAATTTTTTGGACAAATTTCGAATCGAAATAGACATTATCAACCCCAGAATATAAATATATTTACATTCGTTTCTTTCATCAACTTAATTTAACAATACTTTAAAAAATTAACTTTTAGAAAAGTGTAATATACCATATACTTCCTTAAAACCCTTTTCCTAAAATGGAAGAAGTATACTTTTTCTAATACAAAACAGACAAATTTGAGTATTAAAAAATAAATCAAAATTTACAAGATTAATTCCGTTAACAATAAAAGCTTTTATGCATTCAGTTTATAATACCGGCTATACTTAAAATGATAATATAATGACACTAATACCATTGAATTACATGGAATTAGAAAGTCTAAATAACAATATAATAAATTCAACAAAGCTAGAAAAACACATACGTTCCTTAAAGAATAGGTTTACCAAGAATGGCGGGTCAATATTGAAAAAGGACAATGAATTTTATAACAAGATTAAATAACTTAGTATACTACTGTTACAAGTAAAAATTAATGAAGAATAAATAGAAAGGTATATTATAAGATAAATAATTTTAAAACAGAAAACCTACAAAAAATACTCACTTAATTAATAGATAATAAATTGGAATTAGAAATGGCAAACTTTCTTCGTGTTAAACCGGTAAAGAAAGGATGGTGTAATTGTTGCCAATTGGACATTTCAAATTTTTCAAGATATTGTTGCCAAATTAGAACTAAACACTTTGCATATTCCTTTTCCTTAATTCTTCCACCAAGAAACTTGGTGGCAACGAGAAGATAAAATTTGGAATAAATTCGCCAGAAAACTGAAGCCAGAAAAATTCGGTGAACAAGTGACGCAAGACAAAGTCAAAAAAAATGCGTTCTGAAATAAATTTTTAGTTTTCCAGAAAGTTGGAAATACTTGTCAGGGCACCGGCGACAAAGAAAAAAAATTTTTTTCTCGATTCGAAATAATGTTTGTGATAAACTTATATCATTATGTTTTTGCTGTAGATTAATTCATGAAAATACTTCGCACAGACCATTAAATTAATTCTTAACTATTAAATATTACATTTTTATTAAATTAATTATTAAAAATCAAATTATTTATTAATGATGATAAAATAAAGAAAGCTCATTTGAAATTAAGAATAATAATTTTTTTTATTTTCCTTATTTAAAATGAATTTTATTATTAAAATAATAAAATTTGTTTTAAATAAAAAAACTAAAATAAATATTGTATAAAAATTTTATTTATTATAAAAATTTATTTATTATAGAAATTTATTGTATAAAATTTTTTAAATATACTGTATTAAATATTTTATGAAATTTATTAATTTTATGAAATAATAAAGATCAAAGATATCTCTGGGATTCAAAACACAGAACTTAAAAAATAATTATAAAAAAATGTTCCATTCTAGGAAATAAACCCTATATTTCACAAAACATTTGAAAATTCTTAGATGGGTTTTAATTTGTATTAATTCTAACAATGGATTTTTTTATGAGAAGGAAAAAAAAAATAAATAGAAATTCAAAATCTTTTTTTTTATATATTCATATATATCTTTAAATTAATTTAGATAAAATACACAGAAGAACGTATTCTGCATTTAAGTATACTACATTTAATATTTTTGAAAACACTAATTCTTGTGTTTAATATATATAATTTAAACAATAATTGTGATACAGATTTTATATGTTGCTGAAGTTTCTTAGGTGGAATAGATATGTAATACAATTAATTTAATTTAAGATTTAAAATATTTGGATGTAATATTTGCTAATAATTCATGTACATATTTCTGAGCTAAATTAAGTTTAAATATAAAGAGATACAATAATTTAAACATATTTTGATTGAGGATTAAGCACTTGGAAAGAATTTATTGAAGCCAGTATGTGTCACTGCCATTTATTTTTTACATTATATATATATATATATATATATATATAGATATATATATAGATAGATATATAGATATATATATATATATAGATATATATATATAGATATAGATAGATAGATATTAGAAATTTAGTAAAACGATTTTATATAACGATAATCAGATGTCATAACAGATGACGATAAATAAACAGTCATAATTTCACAAAACTAATATTGCCCATCAGTCAAAAGGTATTTAAATAATTCGATATAATGTAAATAGTTTCATTGCTTCAATTGAACAAAAACATCACATGACATTATAACATTATTTCTTTTCCGTGAATTCACGTAAAATTCTCCAAGCACCGAAATTTCCAAATTTTACCAGAGTCTCTAGTAGTTTGCACCACATTGGCCTGTCTCATCAAATAACAAGACCTGAGCGACTGGACGGGAAGTGGCTGTGATATCACGAAAGGAAAACCTGTTTCCCTAAACTAGAAAGAGGAAATTTTTACATTTTATGTAAAACCTGTTAAGATACGAATAACGTGGTGCGGTTTTTATAATTTTTAAATATTTTCTTATTCAGCATATTTGATTTTTATACTGATTCCTTTTGAACTTTACCTTTAATGACTAGTATATTTTCCGAAAATACTGCTGGATAAATCCCTAGAATTAATTTTTTTTAAATCTAGATGCTGATTTCCTAATTGCCATGGAAATCACCACAGAAGTAATACTAGTGTCGATGTATTTAAATTTCCAAGAGATGAAGAGATTTAAAAAATTCATTTTTATTATTTCAAAAAAAGTATTTTCAATCAGCGAAGTCATCAAATGTAAATTTCATACATTTAATTATCATTCCTGTTTCGAATGCATAAGTATATTCGTATTATATTAGAAATAACTAAATACAAAAATTAACTTTTTAACGAATATTTTAAAGTTTAGAAGAAAGGACAGTATAACATTGTTTTGTATAAAATTATTTTATAAAAGAAAAAAATTATATAAACGTATAAGTAGAAATGTAAAATATCAGTTTAATAATAATTAAATGTTTAATTTCCTGGTATATATGTCAAATGTATACAACGCATTAAAATGAAATTAATGTGAAAGCTATTATTTCCATAAAATATATTTTTAATGAAAAATCTGGCAATAATTATGTAATTTAGAAGTATAATTATTAAATTACATAATTATCATTTTATTTATATTTCTATGCTAATTCTCTTATTAAAAACTTATACAAATATTAAAAAAAAATTTATATTTGTATAAGTTTTCAATGAAAATATATTTTTAACTGAAAATAGGATTAGTTAAAACATTTCTGCATTCATTTAATTTAGTAATGTTTACACGAAGATTAATAAGTTATATATATTATATTTCTTATAAATAATTTAATCAGTGAATGTAATAGAATAGATAATGCGCTGTACTGAGAATGGGTTTCGAATGTTCATAAGGTGTATGATTTATGAGAAATTTGACAAATATGAATTTTATCGAAACAAATTGTATATTTCATTAAGAAGTTTGCAGAAACTTGAATTTTATATAATTTCCAATTCGATCATTTAGTCTAAGTTCAAATCATTAAAAAACATGGATAATTTTATTTGAAAAGTAATAAGTTCTAAACTATAAAAAAGCTAAAAATTCTTAACAATAATACAATCCCCCTGCTAACAAATCATGAAAATCACTATTAAACGATAATTATTTCAATATTTTAACGTATGACTATTTGATTGTAAAATGCTTAGATATGTATATTAAAAGTTAGAGTTACTAAAATACACCTTTTAGTCTGAACTAAGTATTACGGTCTCAGCTCACGAAGCGCGAAAAGTCGCCAAATCTGGTCAAATTTGGTGATTTTTTTCCTCTGCCAATTTATTCGCAAAACATTACCAAAAACGATAAGTCGCCAATTGTGTCACCAAATACAATGTTGGAATGTCTCACCTCCGCACATCCCGGAAATGCTGGAAATTTTTATTTTGGATTTTTTTAGCGGATGTAAAACGCGGTAATTTAAATCCTGTTTTTTTCATATTTATGTTTTATTTCACTTCGGATGTAGCATGGCATTTGCATGGGCATCTGTACCTGTACATGCAATCCAATCTCTGTTTGACTCAATGCCCAGGCGTATAACTGCTGTTATTACTGCCAGTGTTGGTTGTTCTGGGTACTGATTTCTCAGGATCTATCCAGCCAAATTTTTTGAAAATTTAATCACTTGTTATTTCTAGTATTATATATTTGTCCAATAAATATCATTTTGTTATCTGCATTTCTTCCTGGTGTAGAAATTTTAATGGCCAGTAGTGTATATATGGAACAAATAAGAATGTAAATATTGTTTTTTATATTCTCATTTCTCATTTCTGTTTGGATATAGTGCCGGAATTTCAATATATTCTTTTAATGATAATATTTGTATTTCGCTGTGAATATAGCACCGGAATTTCAATCCTGTCTTTTATATTCAATTTTGATATATGTGCTCGTTGAATCTGTGGAATTGAAAGTCCTATGGTCGGTCGTTACCATGGGTGCAATGGTCTGGAAAAATTTACTCCCCCTTCAGATCAATGACAAAATTGAGGGAATAGATCCTTTGGTACTGTCATCTGTCGGAGAATTTAAAGAACAAAAACTCGTACTTTCACCTTTATGGTGCTCTGATTAAACGAAAGACCCTCTCAATTGACTTAAATTCGTATAGCCAAGGCATAGCGAGCTTGGCTTGTCCAAGTGTCATTAGTAACAATAACAAGAACAACATATTCAATTTGAATTTTGCTATATAGAGTGCCGGAGGAAAAATGAAGTTTAGAATTTTAATTCAATTATTTTCATCAGGAATAGAATTTCTAGAATTGTATTATAATGTATTTAAATTTCCAATAATAAACGAAATTATAGAATCTATTTTTTAAAATTATTCTACATTTGTTTACTTTTATGTAGTAATGATTTGTAACATTCTAACTTTAATAACTGAATTTCATTATTTTATTTATTTTTAATTAGATGCTATTAAATGTAATTATAGTTGCTAATTTATTTCCTTTGATTTTAAGTCTGAAATATTTTTAAATAGAATCTTTAATCAATTCTTATTACGATTAGGGTTTTCTTGCATGCGGTTAGGCTTAGCAATGTGAAATCTGGGGGAAACCCCGTTTTATTTACATGGTTGTTAGTATTGTTTTGTTATTTAGTGTTAGGTGGAGGGAGGGAGGATCCCCGATTTTTTATGTTGATTGGCGCCTATTCTGGCCAATCAATTTCCAATACCCCTCCACTTGACGAAATTTTTTATCACCATATTTGCCAAAGTGAGACCGTAATACTCAGTTTTACCATTATCTCCTTTTATTTTACGCTTTGCAAGATTTCCCAGTATGCTTATTTTCGGTAAAACTGAGCATATCGCCAAACATAAAATAAAAGAAGAAAACGCACTAAATGTGCTTTACGCCTTGCCTGGTGTGGAAATTAGCACTATTTTAACCAATATAAAAATTTAACATAATTTGATCATAAAGGTAAGTGAATAGAATCCAGTCATTTAGTCCAGTTTAGTCCAGTCATTTAATTTAGTTCAAATCATTAACAAAATGTCTATTATTTTATTTAAAAAAATGATCAACTACAAAACAATTAACATTTGTTTTAAATTCTATTAATATATCAAACAAAATAATTTCTGTCAGTAATATTCGAAAAATACTTTATCTTAATATCATAAAAATATATTCTGTCTTTTCCAATAAAATTTAGTTAATATTCAAAATTACTCATTAGACTGTAACTGAATAGAGGATCCATTTCCTTTTAAAATAAAACTATATGTGTAAATTTTAAATCATGAAAAATATATTCTATTTGAAATTAAATTCTATTACTTTAAAATTAATTCTTATTATTACACATTTTAAAATACATTATAATCCTTAAACATAAAAATTCCATTTAAAATGACTACAAAAATATCTAAGTCCTAATCACCCCTTTTAAAATAAAGCATAAAAATCATTTTTGAGCCAGGTTCGAGTAGCTCAGTGTGTGAGCTAACAGACCACAACTGCTGAGGTCTGAGGTTCTGTCCTTACAGTTCCCGAAATTCATTTTTTAAAATAAAAATAAACTGTTCAATATTATACCTATAGAAAGCAGCATTAATATCAAAAGGAAAATTAGAAAATTTCTCGATAGATGGCAGCACGACTCAAGACTACCAATAATGTCACACAATCTGCTCATTGATAACACACCCTAGTATAAGACTACAAAACTAGGACGTCACTGCTAATGGTGATAAGATTCATACTCTGCTTCACGTGTCGCAAAAACGTCCTTTTCTCACTACTGATATGTGATCGATGGATGCAAGAGGGTACGACGGAGCGACGTATTCGATCGTATCCATATCAGTACACCATTTCATGTGATGGCAGGCAAATTGCGCGCATGGCACAGACGGATCTCTCATTAACATCACGAACCATAGCAACTCATATTCAGTCTGTAACGCATCATCCAGTGTTGCGCGTACCATTCGACACCATTTACAGCAGAGTGGTCTGTCCGCAAAACGTCCATTCCTTCGTCTACCTTTGACGGAGAACCACAGACGTCCCCTCCGCCAATGATGCGATGAAAGAAGAATGTGGCTGGCAGAATGGAATCAATTGTCTTTACTGAAGAGTCACGCTTCTGTCTGCAAAATCACGATGATCGCATTCGATTCTGGAGACACCGTGGTAAGAGGATTCGGAGCAGCATTATGCATCACCACTCTTGTCCTGCACCGGGTATTATGGTATAGGGCGGTATTGGATATCACTCTCTCACTCCTCTAGTACGCATTGCCGGAACTTTTAACAGTCAGCATTAAATATTTCCGAGGTGTTGGAGCCAGTTATCCTTCCTTACTTTCAGGGTTTGCTCACAGCCAAATTTCAACAGGATAATGCGTGACCACTCGTGGCACGCATTGTCCAAGGGTTCTTCGTCAATCGCCAGATTGAATTGCTTCCCTGGCCGACTCGCTCTCCGTATCTTTCGCCGATAGAAAACCTGTTGTTCATGGTTGCTCAATGATTGACCCAGATTAAACCCCCTACTACCACACCAGATCCTTATATGCGTGACCACTCAACTAATCACACCAGATCAACTTTGGTTAAGTGTGGAAGCTGCTTTGTCTACTGTACTCCAAGAACATATCCAAAATCTCTTGAAATCAATTCCACGGCGTTTGGCAGAGGTGATAAGACTCGGTTATATTATATTTGTGATTAGAAAAACTAATTATATCTTATTATGTTTAAAGATGCTGTACAAAGCTTGACTGGCTGCAATGGAAAGAAAGTAAAGTAAGAGAATTGTTATCTATGTTTATATGGAACCATAAGATCGCTTATAAAAAAATAAAAAAAAAGCAGAATGTGTTATAAATTAACATAATGTAGATAAAATAAATCACAAAAATTATAAATTTTTTATTTAATAAAATTTTTTAAATAAGTTTATAAGCACAATAAATCAGTGTTTTTAAAATTCCATTTTATCACTGAATCTATTAACTTTTTTCCTTTCATTTGCATATAATCTTTAAATAATAAATTTAATATGATATTAATTACACATGATATTTTTAGATTGTATATTTTTTTCTGATTTTGATTTTGTTCATACAGGTATTTTTAATAATAAATTTTACAATATTATCGGTAGACAAAAGAAAAACACCATGTTCTGCAATTTTTCATTGGAATCAATTTTGTATTTTTTTTTTTTTTTTTATTTTTTTTTTTTATAAAATTTTACCGAAAAATAGAGTTAATTATTCTTAGCTATCTTAATGTCTCGTATAAATTCATAAAGCAATCATTAATTATTAATGTTATCTTGAAAATTTTTAAAAGAATTGAAAATAATTATTTGTTTTTGTTAAAAGTGAAACTATAAGTATATACTTTATTTAATATTATAAAACTGGTATTAATATTATTAAAAAAAAGAGTTTTTTTTTTTCTTTAAACATCTTTTTTACATCAAGCAAAAAAAAAAATGCAATGTCAAAAGAGAATTATATTTTATTTCTTTTTTGATACACAATGAAAGTGTAATGAATTAATCATTAAGATTTTTCATTTAGTTAGCACACTGATATTTATTATGCATTAATTTTACTAAACAATTACCTAACAGGAAAGTACTTTTTGTATAAAGTAAAATATTAAAATATTAGATTTATTCCGATTAAGTTATAAATTTTTTCAATAAAATTTTATTATTTTCTTTTTTGATAAATTAGCATCCAGGACCCACACAGGGTTATAGTGCCATTGTTGATTGATTGATTGATTGATAAATTAGCATGGGATTGGTTAATGAAAACATCTGCATAATAAATTTTAAGTATCTGTAAGTAGGTTATGGCGGACACTTTCGGAGCTCCCATTGAAAATAATATTTGATATGATTTACAGTCAATCAACTAACAATTTCTATAAGGAAAGTTAATATAATTCTCTATATCTATAGAACACTATGAAATATATCTTTACTTTATCAGATTATTCAGATTAACGAAAATTATGCTAGAGGACCTCTCAAAGATTTAAACGCTCTCAAACTTCACTATTTATGTCATCAAGATTAAAAATGTTTAGGTAGTCATATAAATTCACAGCAAACAATAATTTTCTTTTCTGAATTTGAAGATAGTTCAAATATCCAAGAGAATGATAATGCTCCTTTTCTTAATTTTTTTCCGCAATTAGTTCCGCAGAATTTCCTATAAAAGACAGTCTTGGAAAATATGATTTATGGTTTCAGATTAACTGCATTGACAGTGATTCGCATGCCCGAAATTAAATCTAAGTAGAACCGAATTGGGAAGGAAAGATCTTGTTCTAGCTCTGGCCAGCCATATGTCTTCTAGTCGGGATTTCGTCAATAGCCTATGATTTTTGGGAATAAAAGTGAGATGAGTGAATGCTTCAGCGTATTTTCAATTTTTCTATTGATCGAGACTTTCCTTAAAGAAAAGTTTTCTAATATGTTGCTTCAGTACTTCATGAGAAATGGATAATACAGCATATTGACTCATAGTTGCTCCTTTAGCCAATGAATCAGCGATTTCATTCCCTGGAACCACAGAATGTCCAGGGACCCAAACACTTTTGTGTAGATTACAGCTTTTGTGATCGATGCAGTTGAATAATAATTGGTAATATCCTGGAACAAGCAAAAAGAGCAGAGATGCAAAAAAAAGAATCTGTGAAAATGACATTTTTTTTTTTTGGTCCAGTGCAGATTTTAGAAATTGCAATAAGTAGTGCCATAGCTTCTACCGAGAAAAATGGAACTAATTTTTCCTGTTAAT
The DNA here is from genome assembly GCA_030067965.1 of Latrodectus elegans. Taxonomy (NCBI): domain Eukaryota; kingdom Metazoa; phylum Arthropoda; class Arachnida; order Araneae; family Theridiidae; genus Latrodectus; species Latrodectus elegans. The sequence goes on from CM057819.1 coordinate 69,819,695, forward strand.
GAAACACTATTTGCAAAATTAACTATTGCAGTACCTAAATTTGATCTCTGTTTGGAAGCATCAATAAAAATCGGCATGTCCTCCATCCATGATGACTTACAAACCTGATGAAATAGCTTACAAATTACATCTTTTGGTAATAATTTAGTCTGAAAATTAAAAACCCAAGGAACAGATGGAAATTTTTGTTGACATTTCTGACCAGTCTATTGGAACTTTTAATATGCATAACTTAATTATTCCTGGTTGGTTGAGCCATCATTTGACTTTAGTAATACGGAGGAGCGATACGATTAACTTGATTGTAAGTCAGCTTTCCCCAAACTGATGCACAAAGAGATAGTGATGACTTGCTTAAATTCCGAATGTAAAAGTTTAAGGAGAGCATTTCATGTTCGGAATGAAAAGAAACTTCTCGTGCTTCTTGTAGAAGTATTGGTATGGGGGGTTCACTTAGGAAGATCTGTGGCAATTCTTAGGACAATGTTATATATAGTTTAAAGGAGCTTGTGATCTATTGCGCATGCTGAAAAAAATATATGGCAGCCATAATTAAAACTGGAGACAATAAAGGACTTCACGATTAGAAAAAAATGAGCAGTACGAACACCCCATCTATTTCCTGCTACATCTTTTAAGGCGTTCAACTTTTTGATACCACTGATCTCTTTTCATGAAAATGATCATAGAAAGATAATCCCAAAATTAGGATACTTTTACTCTAGGAAATGATTATTGATGAGCCAGTTGATATTAGGTTGTTGTCGTTTTGAAGAAAATTTATTCACAGAACATTTTTGTGAGTTTATCGACAATTTCCACTTTTGACACCAGTTTTGCAATATTCCTAGTGCGGATGTTAGTTTCAGCTGAAGTTTTCCTAAGTTAATTGAATCATTCATTAGAAATACATCATCTGCGTACATGAAGTGTTTGATGTTGGGGGAAAGGACATCGTAGATATCTGCCAAAAACACTGAGAACAGGAAATGCGATAACATATTCGCCGATCTGAAGTGGCTGATGTAGATAGCTAATTTTTTTTACTTTACTTGAAAAAGCGAGTTGTGGAGAACTGTTTAATCCACAGTGCAGCATTTCCTTTGATGTTTGCTTGAAGTAATTTATAAATAAGGCCGTTCGGTCAAACTGAATCATTGTCCTGGGAAGTATCCATTGCAACCAAAACAAAAAATTTTCTCGAGGTTCTAGCTAAATAATATGATGATGAAAGATAGATAAATGCTGTCACAACCTTGATCCGGTCGAAATCTGTGATAATTAGAATGAAAGTAAAACATGGTTGATATATGAGCAATAAATCTCCTTAAAATCTTAATTTCTATTAATTTACACATAACACTAATCAGGGATATTGGACATATCGTCCAATTCCCTCAAGATTGGACAATCAGATGATGCCTCAAGATTGGACACCTTTCCCGGTTTTGAAATTGGTATCACGATGGAAGATCTCCATATTTCTGGTACAATACCTGTTAGCTATGACTTATTCGTCAGGTTATTTAGGTTAGTAGCAGTAATACCTGTCTCTCTTTTAATAATTTAGCAGATATCTTATTTAGGCCAACAGACAAGTTCTTGTATCTTGCCAAAACTTGATGCAATTCAGATGCAGCAAAGGGCTTATTTTAAGAGAAATCTTCACTTGTACCTAAATCCAGTGGAATACCCTCTAAAATTGGTGAATGAGTATACATACATACATAGCGGTGCAGGCGAGCCCCGAACTGTACCTTTAGGTTAACGGGTTTGGAATACTCGCCCATCATCAAGTGCCTCGTAATTTTGAATCACGATCAGGGGAGGAGGTCACACCTGAGCTGGCAACCTCCTCTCCACATCCATGCCACACCAGCGGAAGGACTTTGGACGTCACATATTAACGGGGACACATCCGCAGCCCACGGAGCTCCAAGAACCCAGTGAAGGAGACTAAACGTGGTCACCCTTCCAACCACTGCCCGCCAAATGATGCTTCACTTTGTTGAACTTACGGGAAGCGACGTGAAGCTACTGAACCACTCGAGCTCAATGGTAGGCGAGTATAGAAGTCAGTAAACATATTAGCTATATGATAAGGATCTGTCACTGACGAATAATCATGAAAAAGGATGAAATGTGAAGTTGGAGACACTGTAACTCTATTTTGGAGATTTTTTAAAAAATTAAAAATATTTTTTTATGTTCCAGCTGAAATTATTATTTTCTGTTAGCATTTTCGAACGCCAAAGTCCTCTTTTTTAGCCCAGGAGATCACTATATCTAGAAGACCACACTGTGGAATAAGGAGAAGACAGGCATATTATCCGCATGGCCGTAATGGATCGTGCAACCACGTCACGAGATGTGAGTCAAGAAACGGGGTCGTTTGGAAGACAACAAGTGTCTGCACGAACAGTTCGACGACGTTTGCAGCAGCATGGACTCTCAGCTCGGAGACCATGGCTGCGGCTTCCCTTGACGCTGCGTCATAGACAAAAGCGCCTTCAGTGGTGTGAGCAACGACGAACCTGGGCGCACGAATGGCGAACAGAACCTGGATTCATCTTTTCAGATGAATCCAGGTTCTGTGTACAGCATCATGATGGTCGCATCCGTGTTTGGCGGCATCGTGGTGAACGCACACTGGCAGCGTGCATTCGTCATCGTCATACTGGCCCATCACCTGGCGTGATGGTATGGGGTGCCTTTGGATACACGTCTCGGTCATCTCATGTTCGCATTGACGGTGCTTTGAACAGTGCACGTTACATTTCTGGTGTGTTACGACCCGTGGCTCTACCCTTTATTCGAGCCCTGCGAAACCCTACGTTTCAGCAGGATAATCCCCGACCGCATGTTGCCTGTATTGTACGGACCTTCCTTGATACTGAACATGTTCGGCTGTTGCCCTGGCCAGCACGTTCTCCAGATCTTTCACCAATAGAAAACGCCTGGTCAATGGTTGCCGAACGACTGGCTCATCACCAAATGCCAGTCACTACGGTTGATGAACTGTGGCATCGTGTTGAAGCTGCATGGGCATCTGTACCTGTAGATGCAATCCAATCTCTGTTGACTCAATGCCCAGGCGTATAACTGCTTTGTTACTGCCAGAGGTGGTTGTTCTGGGTACTGATTTCTCAGGATCTATCCAGCCAAATTTTTTGAAAATGTAATCACTTGTTATTTGTAGTATAACATATTTGTCCAATAAATATTATTTTGTACATGCATTTCTTCCTGGTGTAGCAATTTTAATGGCCAATAGTGTATTTCGTCTGTTGTTGTTACTTATGACACTTGGACAAGCCAAGCTCGCTCTGCTGACAGCTAAGCAAATTTAAGTCGGTAAGGTCTGTCTTTACACTGTTTGGCTTTTAGAAAAATGACCTTTTGAATATCCCTGATAGTTCACTCCGTGAAGTTGGGGCATAGTTTAGATTCCTAACGGGTCTCGACTGTCTGGTTGAACCCTTGTACCGCATTGGTATCGTAAATTCAACTGACTGTTCACTCTGTAACTTGACAGAACCCATGAATGGGACTCAACTGGAATGGGACCCATGAATGGGCTGCACTGAATGGCAGCTCTGAATCATCGCTTTATTGGCAAGCCAGAGTACTTTTGGGGTGATGATTCCGGTCGTCTCGTTTACGTTTATGTACCGTATTCACGTGTCGTGTCTTCATCTCGTGTCTATTTTGGGATTTTTCATGTGTTTTATTTGTGTTATTCCTTGTTTTTGCCCTGTCATTGGAATTAACAGGGTGCATCTTTTGTTTAATCAGAGTACCAAGAAGATGAAAGTACGACTTAGCTTTTGAGTGATTAAAGAAATAGAAGAGCCTAGAATATGGATGTGAAATTGTATAGTTTTAAAAGAATTTGAAAGTAAACACAGAAGAAAATTTAAAATTGCTTTTATTAAATAATAATTGGGGAAAATGTCAGTCTGGAAACTTTATTTAACAGTTGTATTTGTTTTGAGTAAGTATATTTATATTTGAAAAGAAGTTGTTATACATATCTTGAAATACTCAATATACATAGAACTATTTTGAAGATGTTTAAAAACTCTGAAATTACCCTTTTATTTTATACAATGTATAATCCATTAATATAAAGAATATTGATTATTTAAAAAAAAATTTCTCTTACAGCTGTAAATTCATTGAAGGTTTCTGAAGTAATTATTAAATACATTTCCGTTGTTTATAACACTCAGACAAGCTATGCTCGTTAGCCAACGACTATGTGAATTCAAATCAATAGGGTGCGTCTTTCATTTAATCAGAGCACCACAAAAATGAAAGTACGGTTTTGCTCAAAGACTCCTCCGTTAGATGGCAACACTAGATGATCAACTCCCTCAATTTTGACATTGATCTCCAAGGGGAGGAAATTTTCTCTTGACTATTACACCCATGGTAACTGCACGACGTCCGACCACAGGACTTTCGATTCCACAGATTTAATGAACACGCATATTGCATGTACTTGGTGGATCTTTGGAAACATTGGGAATCAAATCCCGTCTTATCGGATGGAAGGCCGATGCCCTAGCCACAAGGCTACCACGGCCCATGTTTTGTCTAAATATATCAATGTATGAAAAAGTTTCCCTTTCTGTTACCTTCACAATTTAAAAAAAAATAATAAAACTAGTTCTTCAGTATATTATTGTATTTATTTACTAAATTTATTATCTTCTTTCCTCATAATTTTTTTAAAATATAAACATACTTATTAGTTAACATTTTATAATTGATTTTGCCAATTATATCACATTTTCTGCTTCTTTTAGCAATAATTATTTCATAGTGTGACAGGATACAACTGTCTGAATGTCCATTTTTTTTTTAAAAAAAATTACACTTAGACTTCCGTCTGCATTTTTTAACTTTGGACAGTCCATGGATAAGAAATATTCATAAATACACTGCGTATAATCCTTGATTAGTGAAGATTTAGAAAAAACTATGAAAAAAAAAGTGTAACTGCAATTTTTATTGTTAACAAGCATTTTTAAAAGTTCAATTAGATATTTATGTCTAATTATTGAACAGTCAGGGATTAATGTGATTTTTAAATTTATGTATTTTTAACAAAGCAATTTTATTTTAAGTTCTTAAAGAGGCTAAGTATATGTCCGCTCTAAATCTAAATTTGTTGTTTTAAATTTGGAAATTTCTCGATAGCGTTGGATAATACTGAAGTAAGACAATAATAATGAAAATAAACAAGCATGTACTATTTCCGTTTTGTGAAAAAGAAAAAACTTAATCAGTTTTTAAAATATTGGCGATATAATTTGCTCGAGTTGCTGGTGTAGGCACAAAAGGGTTGCTGATTTTCAGCAACTTATTATGCCAATAACTTTCATATGGCATGAAACTTAGCGAAAAAGAATAATTTCAACTGCGCAGCTGTAAAATAAATCTTAAACATCATTGGACGATGAGAGGGATTGCCGCAACTAGAGCTGTAACATCACGTAATGTTAAGTCTAAGGGAGTTGCTCCCATTGGAATATCGGCAATTCTAGGGTCTTAACGCAGAAGCAACACAGAAGGATTGTTGGAGACTCAAATTAATAATCAAGTATGAAAACTTGATAAATAATTTGTTGCGGACAATACTTTTAGAAGACATTTCAACTGACGTTTTCAATCTTAATGTTTCACTTGAAATATAATTTAATTAAGTTCAGAATTGTCTTTTAAATTTGTAGAGGCTCTAAATATAAATGTTAATTTTTGAAATAAGGGATTTTCTGATAATTTTCTATTATCATCATTTGTTTGTTATCTTGATAGATTTTACACTAAAAAACTGTTTTGAATATTCTATGTTTTCTTCAAAAATATTATTATTTAATACTAACTCTTCAATAATTTTCTTTTGCAAAAATTGACAAAAGCTATCACAGACAATATGTTTTTTTACTTCGCTGTAAGCAAATTTCTTAATGATGTAAATGGGTAGTAAGAAGTTTTAATTATACTACAGAATACGTAGCTAATAATATACGAGAGAACTGTTAAATTAAAACATATAAAGCATAAATTTGAAAAAGCAAAAAACATTTTTGAGATGCTTTAATTTTTCGAAAATTTGATTGAATTTAATGATTTTAAGGCAGTAGAGACTCGTTTTTTAAGAACTCGTAACTATCAGTAAAACAATTCTTAAAATAGAAAAATAATGTTTTAGATTATTAAGATCTGATTTTTTTTTACCAAACTTTTTTTTTATAAATAAAGTACTGTTAAAAAGAATAATTTAGGATGCATTATAAGAAGCAATAACAAAATAAGATTAATAGACAACACTGGTTCACTGGTATTGTTTCCCTTTTCAATATTTTTTCTTTCGAATTTTTAAAATTGTCAAGAGGCTGTTATTTGGAATTCCAAACTTTTAAACATTAGTGTTGGTTTCTTTCGCTCCAGTTGAGATCATTACTGCACCACTTTATTACAATCCCTATTGGTTTAAAATATTTATGACCTAAGATAATGTTTTATCTACATCACACCTAATTAATTATTACATGTTAATACTGTGTCGTAAATTCAACTTGTCGACAAATTTGCTGCCTGCCTTCAAATCGCATTCTTCGTGTGGCAGCAAACAAGGCGAAGTTCACTATCGATGTCGAAGATTATTCTCAAAGTTCATTTTGTTAATTAAATTATTTCTGATATGAGGACAAAAGCATTGGTTTGAGAAGTCGTTTTCCATTGATTCGAATCATTACACATTGGCAATGGAACAGAAGAAAGAGCAAAATGAAAAAGATAAGACAAAACATCAATTTATAATTAGTTTAAATCAGATAGAACGATTTAAATTTTCAAAAATTTTATTAATTAATAGAATTCTAAATTAATAATTGCAATATTTGTAAACAATCTCTTTTAAATTTTAAAATTAATGAATTCTTTCACCAAAATTAATTTTTTTTAATAATTTTCGTCTGCTTTCAAAATTTTCTTTTTTACTGCAACTAATAAATACGTTCATTTTTTCATCTGCTACAAATCCTCAGCAGAATCGGCTAAATCTCTTCCTACAAACAAAATTTCATAAATTGAATTGTTCAGATCAAAGAATTCAGTTCCCCTTTTATATATTCTAACATAAATGAAGGCGAGACGAATTTTTTTCCTCTTTCTGTGTCCTTAAGTATAGGAAACACAGAAGCTAAATTCGGCACCACAGTTCTTTCCCATCAAATATCTGATATCCAAGTGTCTTCAATTATTCTTCCCAAGATGTCTGGAATGTTTGAATATATCACTTCTCTGTTCTAGAATGAATAGAATTTCATGGGGTTACATAAAAGCAATCATAAAAAAACTGAAATAAAATCATATTATAAAAAAATAAAAGAACAGAAAAGGAAACTATTTGTCAGAAACGAAAGTTCGCAAGCAAGAGATTTTTCATAATTTTAATGCTTAAATGGGAGTTAGAATTATCATCGTGTCTATGGTATCATGGTAGGGACTAGTCATTAGTTCGCAAAACCGTGAACATTCGTAAATTAGGGGCTCCTAAAAACGAGTGTCTACTGTATAATGAAATACTGCTACATATAATATTTATTTACATATCTTTATTTCGAGGACAGTCATCTGTTTGATCATGGAATTAACAAGACTTCTGGGTTCTGATCTTAGAACTTTCCTCCATTCCAATTAAAGATCCAGTGTATTTGAAGAATTTCCCTTCTGCATCGATATTTCTTTTGGTATGTTCTCAAAGGTGTTCTAATGATTTACTTGGTAAATATAAAACTTAATGCTTCCCAGCTGTATACCAATTTTTTTATCAGTTTCAAAATGTGCTTGGAATCACGATGTGTAGAGACACCACAGGACATAAGAATTCACAATGAATAAGGACACTTGCAGCATTATTATATGTACTTATCCCTGAAACAAACCTTTCATCTTTTCTAGGAAAATAGAAGGAAGATCTGAATGAAATTTGATAAGAATTGCTAAATCTAAACAACCAAATACTGGATATAGGTCCTTTATAGCAATCAATAAAAATTTATTTTGTATGGAAATTATGACCTACATTATATTCCTTTTTTCGTTATCACACAAAAGACACTGGAATGGATCTTAGGTACCAGCGTCCGACATTGAAGCAGAGGAATATATGAATAATAATCTCGAAAACTTTCCATTCAGCTGGCGTCACTCGTATCATACACATCGAAAATGTGAGTGTTATGGAAAATGTTTATAAAATCCTTTTTGAAAATTGTATGCTACCTTATGCTCTTAAAAAGGAGGTACGTTTCAGCAGGATAATGACCTCCAAAACGTTTCCAAAATGGAGATAAATTTGTAATAATGAAAATTTTTAGCTAAAGATTTGGATTAGCTGTCTGTCATTTGACTTCAATATGATGGAACACTTTTGGGGACACAGAAGGGAAGTCCTCACTTGGAATTATTTCTTAATAGCAGAACTTCTTCAAAATTTTCAATAGTAATGGGCGAAAATCTCTAGGTCAATCATAGAAAACCTTATTAACTCATTCTAAACCCAGATCAATTGTTGGTTTTTCAAGATTAGTATTGAATATTGTTACATTATGTTAATTTTAGTTTTAATAAAATTTTTGGAAAGTTTTATTATCTCAAAAGTTTAATTCCAAATTCTTAAACTCATTTTCTTAAATCGATAATTTTTGTACACATCATTAGTTGTACATCATGCAGTTTGATTAAAGCTATAAATTACTCATTAATATCGTAAAAAAGTTTTACAGAAAAGCAAAGCTTTTTTACCATTAAACATGACTTAATATATAAATATAAACAAAACATTTCAGTAAATTATTTTATCATCTTGTAAACCACAAACTCTGATATAAATTTCTTACAAAATTTAAATCAAGAAAAGAAAGTAACGTTCTTCCAAAAAGAAATTAAAGAAACATCATATGGAATGCGTTCCGCGATTAATTTCAAATAGGAAAAATATTTTAGTCGAGTAATGTTAACATTTTTTTAAAGATTTGAAGCAAATTGAAATTTTTATCAAAAAATTATCTTCATCAGTAAACATTTATTCATGATATCTTGAAGCACGATCAAAGCTGATTCAGATTACTGGAGTTAGGAAAGCAACACCATTTTGATAGAATGCTTGAGTGAATTTAATTAAAATTTTCAAACAAGTATTATCTTACGCAATATCTTTTATTTAAAGGGAATTGAGACTAAAATGAAGAAGAAACTATGAGTTTAATCGAAAGTATGGTTGTATTGAAAAAAGATTTTTCTCATAAATCACACAGTAGAAATAATTTGTTCCACAGTATTAAATTAAGAAGCTCGTCTTTGATACTATAAAGGATGTTTAATACATTATACTTATTGAATGGCACGTGTTCTGTGGTAAAGCAGAGAATTCTGACATTGCTGAATAGATAGACAAACTGTTGAAACCATTATAAGGTAATTAATTGAGCATTTACTGCGTGTTACCTTCTGGAAGGTTAGTTCACAGACATTTAACCACGAGAGAAAATATTCGAAAAATTCCCAAGCAGTCACACCGATAGAAGTGTATGGAGAAAGCAGAAATTCAACATCCTCGAAAAAAGAAATGCAACATTTATTATCTCAGGATTTCTCTTCTTTTACTTTCTTTAAAAGCTAGATGACGTCATTATGAAAATCCTACTTTATCCTATACACCAATTAATAAACAAAAGGCAGTTTTGGATCTCGTGACCGTATTCATTTAGAAAAGTTTATTTATATTTACTTTTATGTTTGATGGATATGGTGCAGTAAACATTTAAAAACACGAGTGAAATGTCGAATTTAATATTTTGTACTTAACGTATCTTTCAGGTAAATTCTAGATAATTGTTACTTTATAACAATCAATAATTTGTTCTTGTTATAAATAGAATTTATGTTTTTAGATTTTTAAAAACTCAATTTTGAAATGCTAAACTGAAATTCTACACAATTTTCGAAATATTATTATCTATTTTAATATTGAAGTGACTTAACATTTTTAGATGATTTCTCAATAACATGTGTATGTTTCTTTCACTTATTTTTCCAAGAAAAACATTTAAATAACAAATTAAAAATACATTATCGAATAAAAATTTGGTAAAATGGAAGATCATGGTGTCTCATTATGTTTAGCTGTAATATATACACGTAACAGCAACGTAAATAGAATAAAATAACACATGTTATCACTATGCACAGAAATAAAGATAGTTAAAAACACAGAATAGAAAAACTGCATTCATAATTGAAGTAATTAATGACAGAGCAAGGATCATATTCTACCCTGAATTGCAATGAAGTCAAATGTTCTAGCAAACTTTTATATCTTTAATACAGCAAGTAACTCTATCTTATTGGATTTAATTTAATTCCAATTTTATTGAAATATATGCTTAAATTTCATGTGCTGGTGTGTGTACAAATTAAAAAAATATCAAAATTGTAACTCAGATAGGTCAATCTGGTAAATAATTGGTTTATGTACTGTTCCTTAGTTCACCCTTTTTCAACTCTCATCTTAACAAATGATATCCAGTGTTGATAATTTAGGAATGGCTTTTGTTGACTGTAAAGTGATTAACTAAGTTGAGATGCCTTAAGCATTATAAATTTTTTATGATCCTTTTATGTGGCAGCAAAAATATATTCTTCAGGATTCTGAAAGTGTTCTTTTTGAGAACTAATTCTTTGAAAAATTTTCAGATAAATATCATTAAACTTTCTGTTGGAAATTTGAAAATGTGTATAATTTGTCAGTTTGTTTCAAAGGAGTTCTCAGTTAGTCTATTTAACACAGTAAAAATGGATTAAGAATCATTATCAATAAATGCTCAGATGAAATTTCCTTTTTAACAGAGTTGATATTCCAAGTTATGATCATTATAAAATACATCTTTAAATGCTTCCAAGAAAGATTTGTTAATATGTTATTATCAAAAACCAAATTTGTAAATTCTAATTCTTGTTCACATTACTATTAAATAATATCTAGATATTTAAGAATTTTTTGTGCTGCATAAAATAATAAAAATAAAATACTTATCTTTTTTAATAAAACTTTTTTTCTTAATAAAGCTATTGTAATATTTTCATTCTTTTTTAAATGTTTAATTTAAAATTTGCATATTCAATCTTTTTTGTTGTTAAATGTGTAGCTAAGCTGTTATCTGATTCATTAGTATTTGCACCTTTATTTTTACAATTTTTGGATTTGAGTTCTATTTTGAGGGAATGTTTGTTGCTTAAGACCTACTTTAAAATACAAATCCTGCTTTAATTAGCTTTTATTTCTAAAAAAATCAAGAGACTTAATTTCAGCAGTATGAAAATGTAGATTTCAAATATTGTGATCGCACATAGCATAGTTAATGTAGTATCAAATATTTTGATGCAATAAATTGCATTTCTCTGTCAAAATTCATTTTTAAAGTTAGTGGATATAATCCAAAAAAATTTAGGAATAAAAGTAAATATTACCAAACTCATTATTATAAGCAGTGAGAATCTCAAATACTGTAATTCAAATGTGGACTTACTTATTTTACTTTAACCAAATGTTTTTCAATCACAATTATTGAAAAATAGTTCATACAATCCAGGTATAGAATAACTGCTGAAAGAAAAATTTCACAATGTAATTTTTGTTAAATAAAAACATTTGAGGAAATTTTAAAAGAAATAATCATTAAAATAAGTATCCTTGATTTCATTATGATCCTTGATCATAAATATTAATTTTTCCAAACAAATCTACTGATACCATATATAAAATATGACATTTATAAATATTTTCATTTTCTTAAAATATTAAGAACAAACTTTTTATGTTAAAACATGGAATATACCCCAAAAGTAATAAAATATAATATAAGCAACTATATAAAACTGGTAGAAATTTGATAATTTTTATAATGGTTTTAATTTATAAAATTCATAGTGTGAAGTTTATTTGTGGAATAATAGAAATGCATAGTTTTTGAACTGAAATCAATATTTTTTCAGTAGCAGTAAAAATATTTCTTAACTTATAATAAGTAAATTATTGTATTATTTTTTTAAAAGGTGTTGTATTTGTAAAGCAACTGCTGCTTTTTCTATTTTCTTACCAAAGTAAAGAAAATGTCTATAGAACTAAGTATTTCTCTAAAAAAATTTATTTTAAAACAACTTATCACTCTATCAAATAACAGTTATGCAATATTCAATATTCCAACTATAATAGGACATGGCAAATATTTAATTTTATTTGAAATTAAGTATTTATCTTTAATTAAAAGTTTTCATTGTTTTTATATAAAAATTAAATGTATTAAAGAGTTTCATAATAAAATTTGTTCTATTCATTAATATTATAATTAGTGTAATAATTTTAAAATCTTTTCATGTATTAATTTACCATTGTAAATAAGTTTGTATTAAATACTGCTTATTTCAAATTAATTTTCTTTTTTTCAGTTCATTTTTCTTGTTTGTTACCTACTAATGCAAAATATTTGCATATATGGCACAACATTATTACATTGCTACCTCTGTTTGTGTTTTTTTTCTGTCCCTTCTGTTTTTACACCAACTTTGTCCAGACATTTCATATGAACAAAAAGAAGAATTAGAAGATTTGCTGAAGGTGTATGAATTAGAGAAATTCAAACCTGTCCTTTATTATTATGGTAAATATTATATTTATTTATAAGATAATATAAGATAAATAAATAAATATATATAAAATAAATATAAAAATAAAAATGTTTTATAGCAATTAATGTATAATTTCCAAAAAAGTTTTGGAATAATTAAAACTAATTATTAGATGTAAAGATTTTTATTTGCATTGGGAAGAAACATTATTCATGTAAATGTTTCCTAACTTTTAGATTTATTTTTAAATTAACTTTGAAAATACCATAATATTTTCATCTGAATGTCTTTTATTAAAAATAGTAATTATAAAACATTTTAATTGGTGCAATTACAGATGTGCCAGACAAATTTTATTTTGTGTAATTTGGTAAACACAGTTGATAAGATTATCAATTTATATGTAGCTAAAAATTATTTCTTGCCAACTATTTTAGTACCGTAAAGGTATGTTTAATTATTAAAGTCATGTAAATTCATTTAAAATTGAATATTTTAAAATATGTAAAAAATGTTTCTCTGTATTACAACTCTTTGTTTATGTATATATGTATATATACATTAAGAAATTTCTATTGGAGAAAATATGTGCTAACAATGAAGATTTGCTGAAATTATATTGTGAGTGGATCAATAAACATTTCTTTTACAGCTTAATAGTTTACTATGGTGAAATATATTACACATGTTGTAAAATGCATTTTTAAATCTTTGATATGCTGAACTTGAAAAACATTTCTGACTGCATAACTTATTAAATAATTACAATATCTAAATGTTAATCTAAATAATATGATAGACAATGCAGTTGCTAACTTTATAAACTTTTAAAACAATGGGTTTGTATCAAGATATTGTTATTGTAAAATCCTTAAAAGTAATGTTTTGCTTGGAAATTTATTGATATTGATTAGATGATTAATTTCATCCAAGCCACAAAAAAAATAATAATAATTAAAAAAAAATAAAAAAAAATGAGTGTTTAATTTTTGGTGTATTGTTTGAAAAAGACAACATTGATTTATATACAAGTTAGCTATTTTTGTATTGAATATTAAAAGGCAAAGTATAAAATTAATTTTTCAAGTGTTTGAGAAAAATAGTATTTTTTATCACTGAAGATAATGTTTATAGCTTTTGATTCTTCCCAAACATTTCATATTTTATTTGATGTATGAGACTGAACTATTTTAATAAACTAAATTTGAAATTACAAAGCAAAGAAAATGCTTTGTGAGGAAATATAAAACATTAGAAATTAAAAGTTTTAGATGATATTATAAAAGTTAAAATTAATTTATTTTTAAAAATTTTGAGAAATTTTTAAACAATAAAGGTTTTGGAAAGTCTTAATAAAAATATTAAAAAATATGTTCGGTAATAAATTAACAATAAGTGAGACCAAAGGAAGAAATACATTTGGATATTATATTTAAATGTTAAATTTTTTAAAATTAATAATTGAAATGCTAAGAAGTTTGATTTTAAGACTTAAGCTTCATTTGGGTTCATAAGCAATTGCTAAAAAATTTTCAATCAGAAACTATATTAAAATTGAAAAAAGAAGTTAGTTTGATAGATAGGAATTGCTTCTAAAATGCATGTTCCATTTTAGGAGCGATTCTCCATTTCAATGGCATTGACTAAATGACATTTTATTTATTTATTTATTTAACTAGAATTCAATTTTTTATAATCAATCAATATTATACTCGTAAGATATATTTTCTGTTAAAAGGAAAGCTTTTTTATGTGTAAAGAATATTTTTAAATTCACTCAGTCATAATTTTTTTAAAGAAAATGTATAAAAGAATGTAGTAGTAGCTAATAAAAAAGAAAATCATACTTTGATGTAATAGTAAGAAAAATAATAAAAAAAATACCTGCCATTATTAACTACACACACTAGCCAATGAATTAGAAACTTCTAAGATATTCATTTAAATGTGTGCTGATATATAGAAATATTTTTATGACATGGGTTATATCTCATCAAAATGCTAATTTATACATAAGGGTAAAAATTCATTTTACAATGAAACAGATCTTTCACTATTTATAAACAAGCTTATTATTGGTACCTATTTGGCAAGGGCCTCAATTTTGCAAACAGCAAATCTCATTTGGTTCACACAAACAACAATATAAACGGTTTCAAAAGTTGGAATCAAAAGCATATAAGAAAATTATTCATTTTTGCTCAAAATACAAAAGTTCATTTGCTATGGTGTCAGAAAAAAAAAAAAAAAAAAAAAACAATGAACATCTGAGGATTTGAAGTAGGAATATGGTCAGGTGATTCACAATACATTTTATTTTTCCCTGGTAAAAGACATTGAATATGGCAAGACTTCTATAAAAACTATTATTCCATCTTGCATAACTCACACTGTGCAAGTGTCCAGTGGAAATATTAAAATATGGAGTATATTCTGTTGACATAGAAGTGGTGTCCTGGTGTTCCTTGGGAGTAAAACAGAAATGATATGTTGGCCAATCAAATGATCTCTGCAAAGTTGCATTTTTACTATAATGACAATGGATACTTCATGGACAATAATGCAATTATTGTTGTTGTTTTATTAAAGTGCTTCAGTCAAAAGGCAAGTCTTTTGCTTGCCTTACAGACACTTTTTTTTTTAAAAAAAATGATCGCTGTAAAAATATTTATCTTCATTTTACACTCTCCAGGTTATAACATTTGCCTTAAAAAACATATTCAAAAACATAATGAATTACTTGTGGTCTGGTTGGTTGACAATTACACTATTTCACTTACTTACTGACAATTACACTATCTTTGACTTGAATAATATCTTTTTTTTTAAATATTTATTTTAAGTAAATTTCAAAAGAAAACATATTCTATACCACCATTTTTTAAAACATTTTTAGCTATAAAAACTCCTACACCTGAAAAAGTAAGTTATAAAATACTTCAAAAAATATTTTAAAATTATCAATAAATTTTCAAGAAATTTAAAAAAAACCTTCCAATAATAATATCTTACATTTAACTAAATATTAAATCAAATAAATATAGGATTTCATGTTCAGGTACTACTGCCCATGCAGCTTCAAGATGTTACTACACTTCACCTAGCTAAGTTATTGGTATATGGTGGTTAACTATTCATTTTGCAACTATTGATCATATGTTTTCTTTTGTGAGAGGTCTTGTGAATGTATTGACCAGACTGCAACCAAACATTTTCTATATATATCAAGTAAAGTCTGTACAATACCAACGACATGTAGTTATGCATTATCCTACTGAAGAGTAATTGAATGAGCTTGCATATGGGATAGAGTCAGGGCTATACAATTACAAAATTTTAAACTTACTGTTCAAAATATCATCAGTCTGAACAAAATGTAACTGAGATATGTATCTAGTGATAGACAGTCTTATTGTCACTTCAGACATCTTATATGATTATGTAATATGGTCAAATGCATTTTTCCAATGTGCTGTCTAAACAGCACTACCAAATATAGATGCAACCACACGATCCTGTAAATAAAACCAAGAGTTATCTGAAAATATAACACTCTATATCTGTGTTCAGGTTTGTCAATGGTGACACTTTTGAAGGTGCTCCTATGTCTGATTTAGTATCAAGAGTACCAGGGTTATGATTGTTGCAGTGACAACGCATGATGCCAAACATCATTTAACTATTCATACAGACACTTTTGTTGTCTTTAAAATGATCTCATTTCTTGACTTAGAGCTTGGAATATTGCCCTATCCATTAGGGCCATATAATAACATGTTTATCTTTTGGCTGTTTGTGATAGTGAGCTATTGAAATTTAGTACTGCTTTCTGTATTATTGTCTTGAGCCCTTTGATTTCATATCTTGGAGATAATCATAGGATCTTGTGCATTGCTTTCTGCAATGCATGCAAGAATGTGAAATGACAAACTTTATTTCCAATAGGGGCTACATTTTTATTTTTATCAAAGTCAGAATCTAGTAGGCAGTTCTGTATGAGGTATCACAACAAATTCACCCTATTCAATAATATTCAAATTCAATATGTGCTTAACAAACCTTCTGTATATTTTTCTTCATTGGAATATTGTAAGTGTTATTTCCTCCTATTTTATATAAATGTTAAAGCTAATTTGTATATTTAAGTGTAAATTTCTTGTGTGGGAAATGTAGCCTTGTTGTTACAGTTTTTATAGCCTGCAATATATCTATTGCTCGTGCTTATCATTTAAATGAAACAATTTAAAAAGCTACATTTTTAAGGCTTTCCATTGTTAGTATTTTATTATAAAGTTCTGTAACAAATAACAAAAGTATGTGAAATCAGCTATAAATTTTGCTCTTTAAATCACACTTTAAATATTCTTGTGTTAAAATGTAATATTTTGCAATTTCTTTCATTTTCTTTAAAATGATTTTTAAATTGGGTTGTGTTAAAAATATAATATATGTGTGATATGTATAAAATAAGTATTGATTCAAATGTGTTAGAATTAAATAATCAAATTACATTTTGTTAGCATTTAGTTTATTTTTTAACATAATTGATAAGAAATCATTAAATTGTTATAATAAATTACATTTCTGTGTGTTTTATGTAATCAATAAATTTAATAGAGAAACTGTTATTGAAAAATTTTATAATAATTTTATCTTTGAAGTAATATAGAATACAAATAAGATTAAGCATTTTGTATCACTTCCAAAAACATATTTAATTGTAAGATTTTACTTTAGCTTTTATAAAGAGGCAAACATTTTTGTAAAAATTTGAATGCTTCTAATATAAATAAAAGGATCTGTGTTCTTAATGATATCAAGTTTTTATGTTTCAATTCCAATTTCATGTGTATTTTTTAAGTTTGTTTTTGTATAATCATTAATGATTAAAATTTGCAATGAGTTGTGAACTTATTGTAATATGTCACAATATTAAAATAATCTGTATATGTGCAACTTGTTATTAAGTTCAAAAATGCATAAAATTTAAAATAACTTTTGTTTAATTTGGTCAAATTACAAGTTAATTTTTATTTGTTTCAGTATTTTCTATACATTCTGTAATGTTAATTTTAAAGGAACATTTAAATTAAAAAGTAATTACTTTTTGTATTCATGCATGTATATTTAGTTTCTATTACAATGGTTATAAATTTTTTTTCGTATTTTCAAGGCTGTACTTCACCTGTAACACTTGTAAATATATGCGGTAATGAAAACCTGGATTTGCCAAATCTTTCAAAGGAATCTTTAATTTCTTTGAAGAAAAAAATTTTATTGATTAAAGATCATCTAATTTTACGATATTGGCTGAAAAAACATGAGCTTTTTGATGCAGATTCCATGTGAGTTTTTATTAAAATTGTTCTTTTTTAAGCTAATGAGTTTTTTTTTTTGCTAACTTAAAATGATTTTAAAGGTATTATATTGGTAAACTTTTTTATGTATATAACTTATGGTATTCATGTTTTCTGTTCCTCTGAATATATCCTTTTTTACTTAAAATTTTAAATAATTTTATTTATTCCTTTTACATATTATGTAAAAATATTACCTATAAGTATAATTTGTGTCAAATTCCTTCCATTTCAAAAAATTTATCAAGATAGATTTCTACTTACAATTATATTTCACTTTTAAGATTACCTCAATGCAAATATATCTAATCAAATATTTTAAACATTTCTTAAAATATTTATGTTTTAGTCTTTTTTTGAAAAATTAATTTTATTAGAGATATTTTATTTATATTTATGAAGAGAAAATTTGACATTACCTAGTTGGCTAAATATTGCTTACAAGCAATTTGTAAGCAATATTTAGCCAACTATGGTTTACCTTATTTAATGTGATTACATTTTTTAAATTTTTTTTCATAAAAAATATTGTTTTTTCCTGATATTATTTTATTTATGGTAATGATATTATACATTTGATAATGAAAAATTATCAAATATATGTATTAATCACTTATTTTCTTTAAACTTCTCTTAAATGGTCTTTTACTTTTTAATAAAAGTAAACAAATATTGTGATTATGGTAATTTTTAAATATTCATTGAATTTCATTTTATCAAATAAATTTTAAATTGAAAATAAGAAAGGCTAAATCATTTTTAATATCTAATAAACAGAAAAACTTGATACTTTTTGAATAAAGCAATTACAAAAGCCATTATCCATAATTTAAATTATAAGAAACTGCCTCCAATATACTTTTAAATCAATTATATAATATTTGCTGTTTATAATTTGCTTCTACCAAGTGAAATCAAATCACACTATCCTTGCAACACTTTTGCTATTAATATATTATAAAAACATTTTTTTCTTAGTAAAATTCTGTTAGCTCTATTTCTCTTGATAGTTAAGGAAAAATTATTGTATAATCTTCTCACTTGTTAGATTCATTTTTATAACTGTAAATCCTCACTTTTCAAATACAATCATAGCAGAAAAAAAGAAGTCATTTTTACTAGCTGAAATATTTCTCTTAAGTCCTTATATATGCTTTTATATGAATTGAATTAAGGCATGTGGTTATTTTTTATATACAGCATTGATTTCATATAAAACGTTATATTTTATGCTTAGCTAAATCAAAGTAAACAATATTATATAAATACATATAAAAAAATCATCAAGAACATTCATCATTTTCTTCTATAAAATTTTGCGCATTAAGTAAAATTAGAAGTTAAGAAAATTAAGGAGATGAATTGTGAGTTTAATTGTATATGATATGCTGCTTACATTTTTGATCTAGTAATTTTTATGTCAAATTATCAATATTTTCAGCTGTGAATAACAACATTATAGATTCGTTATCTTAATTTTGATAGTTTGACTTAGTTTTCAGATGAGAAATTGTAATCAAAAAATAATAATAATAATAATAAATAAATAAAAATAAGAGCTGATGTAAAAATGAAAACTGGCTAAAAATAATAAAAAAATTAAGACTTCTAATGCTGTTGAGTTTTGATAGTAGTTAATAAAAATAATATAAGAAATTGAAATATTTAATATATTTGATTTTGAATAGCAATTAATTTGCACAATTTGCAAGAATAAAAATATCAAATGATTTAAAGAAGTGAGAATTTACGAAATATTGAACTGCATGAATCAGAATAATAAAGTAGCTTTTTTTAATATTAACATTATTTTTAATCAACATTATAAATTCAAAAAAAATTTTAAATGGTTAAAAGATAATGTTACTGCACTGTATCTAATTAAAAATGAATTTACTAGTATAATTTCAAATAATATTTTGTTGTCTGGTAAGTTTATGTTCATATACAATAACTACTAAAAGGACAGATCTGAATATATATCAGATTGATTGAAAGTAAATGGCCAGTAAGTATGTATTCTAAATTCCAATATACATGAGTAAAATTTTATTCTTAATATGCTAGATTTTTTTTTATTTTTGTCAGTTTTATATCCCCTTGGCTATGGAATCAAATAAAATACATTATAATTTTTTTCCTTAATACTTAACAAATGCCACACATGCATTAAGCAAGATACATGCTGTTTATGAAGAAAAGGTAATTGAAAAAAACTGTATGAAAAGTGATTGTTATGTTTAAAACTAATGGTTTTAACTTAAAAGATTATGAACATCTGATGGAGACTTATTTTGGGTGTATTAAGGTGATAAATTAAAACACTAATTAAAATAATAACCCATGCTACTCATTATGCAAATTATCTTAAATTTTAAAAGCTCTACAATTCGTGAGATAGTGTAGTAAGACCACGTAATCTATTTTCATCCCTATAATTTAACAAAAAAAAATTTTTTTATGGATCATATTGATTTACTTGCTCTGTTCATGGAATGAGTAGATACAGTTTTTGAAACAAATAGTGCTAACAATAAAGTAAAAGAAACATAATGAATAATGTTGAACTGTAACTTCTGGATATTTTAGGAAGATGGAATTTTCAATGTTCTTGAAAGGTGAGGAAGATTAAATTCTAAATAACTGAATACAAAAATTTTAATTATTGCTTCGTAATTTTTTTTTCTAACTTTTGTGGTATGAACTTTCCAGACTCTAAAAATTTTATACTTTTATTATAATAGAATTAAAATGTACTAAGTTGTTATGCTAAGTTTTTTTAATAAATAGTACCTTCATTTCAACAGTTTATGGATTTAATTCATACCATGAATGTGATTGTTTACCGTGGTGTTAAGTCCACATTAAATTATAGATTCTGGTTCAATTAACCTTCTGTTCAAAGTGATGAAACACACTTGTAATTTAAATGGATAAGTAGACATGAATGTGTACTGTACATGAGATGCATTCAAATAATTTCAAAAACCAAATTTATTAAAAAAAATTTAATTAAACAGCATGTTTTATGGGAAAATGATCAATTTAATAAAAGAAATGAATAATACAGGATGCATAAACATTTGAAATTATTCAGAATATGATTTGTGAATAATAAGATGTAAAAAAAATCAATGTGGTCATTTTTTTAGCGAAAAATGTATCTGGAAATTTTTTGGATACTAATTAAAAAATGTTTATTTAAAATAGATCTCATTATGAAATATTTAACTAGTCCATTGGCATATTGTAGTCAATACAGAGAAAGAGAGAGTCTAGCTACCAAAAGCCTTTGTAAGTCATTTTGAACATCCACAAGTGTTTTTTTCTGCTTAGACTTTTCATAGATAAACCATATTCATGTGTTGCAAGAAAGGAAATGGAATTTTAAAGTACCCTTCTTGGTAGATGTATATGTGGAAAGTAGAAATATTATATAAGACTTCTTACTGAATAGAAACAGAGATCAAAGTCAGGATTTCCCACTCCAAAAAGTGCAGTTTTTCCACTAGGCTACTGTTTGTCAAAACTGGTAATTTTTCAGTTGTAATAATAGCAACATCATTAATTAAAAAAGGGTTTCTTGCAAAATTGATAGTACACCCCTTTTAAAAAATCCTTTGATCGACATTATCGTTAATCTCATAAAAATTTCATCATACTCAAAAAATGTTTGAACAGATAATCAACAACGATTCCCATTTGTTGTTGACAACAATTTTCTCAACAGAATTGATAAGGATTTTTAACTACCATATGTTGTTTTATGAAATGACAAAATTAACCTTAATTTAAATGAGACAAACAATATTTATATTATTTCCCTTTATAAATCTGCTTTTCTTTTACAAAATAATTGTTTATTCTTCTGTCACATGACTTGTTACAAGTACTGTTGATGCTTTCTGTGCTGAAACTGTTTCAAAGACATTGTCTTTTGCTAGCCAAGTTTTTTCCACGTATTTTTTGCCTGTACAATTTTTTCTCAAACACTTCATGTATGAATGTATTATTAATTACTCCTTTAGTAATTTATACCATCATGCTATCCAAATTTAATTCTGTTCGATCTCTAATTATAGGATTATTTAAATAACTGCATTAGGGATATTATATCATTGGCTGTCTTGTTGAATTACATTATACAGAGGGTATTAACACATTTTTAGAACGATTTCGATAACAAATTTAAATAAGTAAATGTTTTAGAATAAAAATTTTTGGCAACAGCTTATTATTTGAAATGAAAAATATCGCCTGCTACTTTTAAATTTATTCTTTCAAAATGTCACATATAAGCATGCTGTGAACTGAAGGATATGTTTTTGCGCTTTCCGAAGATAAGCGTTCTTATAACAGAATTCAAAAGCGTTGTGAAACGCATGGTATTAAAATTTATAAGTGCAAAATAATCAATATTATTAATCGTACAGGTAAAAACTGTCAATTATTATTTCTACATAAAAAGAAGACTCCAAACGAATATCCGTAAAAGGTACGAACTGTTTCAAATGTTTCTAAAGTGAAATTGCTGATAAAAAGAGAAAATCCGCCCACACAGAAATCAATTGTAAATTCTTTAGATACATCTGTAGCAACAATAAATAAAATAATAAACCAGTATTTAAAACTTAAAAATGCTAAAAAACATAATGTTCTCCAGCTTTTGCTGAGACTTGTGGCTCAACGCAAAACATTTTGTAGAATCCTGTATGAAAACCACTTAGCATGAGATAAATGGAAAAACATTGTTACCCTTGATGAAGCATGGGTGGAATCCTTGAAAAAATGATGACTAATACAGGTATTGCATGTATACATTTTCAATATATCCCTGTGAAGTCTCCTGACGTTTCACCTTTGGACTATTGTGTCTTTGGTCAATTAAAAAAGGCTCTTTCTAAGCGCAAACCCACCACGATAGATGGACTTTGGAAAGTAGTAGAAGAGGAATGTAAAGCAATACCCCTGGAAATATTGCGAAAAGCTCTTCTATCATGGAAATCACGATGCAGACTTATCGTCCAGAAAAAAGGTTATCAAATCGAATATTTAAAAAAAAAATCTTTACATTTTAAACATTAATTAAACGGCCGCGAAATCGTTCTAAAAATGTGTTAATACCCTCTGTACTTTATGTGCTAATATCATAGCAAAACAATTATGACTTGTTGTTGATCTATCACCTTGAAATTTTTTACAAATGGCTATATATCGAAGAATTTTCATTGTATCCTTCTAAATACAATTTACAACTGCTTTGTGGCCTACAGTCTTATAATCTGTTCATGTTCCTGCTTGCTGAATGATGGTTTTAGAATTTTAAAACTATTTTTTTATTCAG
The DNA here is from genome assembly GCA_030067965.1 of Latrodectus elegans. Taxonomy (NCBI): domain Eukaryota; kingdom Metazoa; phylum Arthropoda; class Arachnida; order Araneae; family Theridiidae; genus Latrodectus; species Latrodectus elegans. The sequence continues at coordinate 69,843,098 of CM057819.1, forward strand.
TGTATATGATTCAAATTTTACTATTTTTAGACATATACTATTGTGTTAATTTTCCTACCTTTATTTTATCTGAATCGATTACATAGTGGTCTCAAATTTATTAAAAAATAGTTGTTTTTTTTTCCCGTCCGTTTATGTAGTCATGGCTACATTTTGAAATGATAAAGTCACGTTATTGTATACCGGGTATTCTAAAATTTGGGACAACTGTTCTTTGCTCCCCATAAAAAGTAAGATTGAAATTTTAGTGTTTTCTAATATGAAGTATATTTTGTATATTCTGCAATCTCATAACATCTTGACTACTGTGAATTCAAACAACTTAACCCTTTCACCTGTACACTGTGATCCTAAATTCTTATATTAATATTCGAATATTTTAGGTGTCATATGATAAGAGGTAAAGATCGCTTATCAATTCACATTTTTACCTGGATGCAATCTTCTTTAACTAATTTACATTCCAAAATTCATTTCGCTTACTCATCAAAAACATGTCTAAAATGAAAAAGAAAAAAAAAAAATATGCAAAAATTTAAATATATGTAGAGAATATTCTTCTGAATTCTAATTGTAAGAATATCAAGAAATCTATCCTCTAGCATTTTCTCTAAATCTCTTAATATCATTTTTCTCTTGTCTGGAAAATACACTACTGCCCAATAAAATTGCAAAACCGTGTAGGATAACAAAAAACGATATTTACTTACGTAAACAATATGACATGAAGTCAAAATGATTAAATTTGCAAGCAGTTTGGGAATTTACAGGTTGCAAGATTTGCAGAAACAGTCTGCCTGTGCCAGATAAAAAGTTCTTATACAGTTAAGCATAGATTCGAATAGGCTTGGATGACGAAAATAGGCAATTCATTTCATGCAGCTTCAAGTCTATGCCGCAATTCATCAATTATAGCAGTTGTAGAGAAGGAGGATGGTTAGTCACTCATCCTCCAATGACTAGTTTTAATTTAGTGAAGATCCGAAGATTGCGCAGGTTAAAATCGCTTAAAGAAGGTAAAGATCGACAAAAGAATACCCTCTGTATCGTGCAAGATCAGTACACGAAATTATACTCTTTTATTATTTTGTTGAAAGAGAGTACAGGCTTCGAAATTTGAACACAACTTCTGACTTTTAGATATAAAAAACGTATTTATCGCCGTTGAAATTACTGCCTATCTGAACTAAAAGTGTGTATGTCTTTTACTTTTATAGCTACTCGTACCATCAGGCACACGGCACAGAGTTATGACGATATCAAATGCGATCAGGCTCTGAGCGTTACACGCAGAACTGAGATTCATCTAAAAAAACGACACTCCTGTATAAAGTAGTGAATCCCTGTATTCTACTTTGAGTTGGCGCATCAAAAACGCCGCCATGTTTGTCATATATCGTTAAAGTATGCCGAATTAATGGTCGCTGTGCAGGTAGTCTATTCATCTACATATCCTAGAGATAGTACTGTGCTCTTCAGAGATAAAGGTCCATAGTTCGATTCCATCCATTATTGAACAAGATACGCTCTTTTGCAAGCGCGTCTATCTGGATGGGTGCTTGGGAGTTTTCTGGGTTTCATTTCTTGATACACAATGAATATGGCCCACTCTCTATAAAATGCCCTCCTGGAAAGTAATTTTTCGATAAATATTAAAAATATTTTATAATGTTATTAGATTGCCCTCTACGCGGTGTTAAAACATAGTCGGACTGTTACAAAGTACTGTTACGTAGTCGCAATATTGAAGTAGTAAAACTCTGTATTCTACTTTGAGTTGGGCGCATCAAAGTCGCTGTCTGTGTTCATGATATACCGTTAAAGTAAGCCGAATTAATGATCGCCGAGCTCTTAGTCTGTTCCTCTACATAGTCTGGAGATAGCACAATGCTCTTCAGAAATGAAGACCCCTAGTTCGATTCCAACCGTTATTGAACAATACATGGGTGTTGCATTTCTATCGGGGTGAATGCTCATAAGTCAATCTCATTTTCTGACTAATGGTCTGTGATGTGGTAATGTTTTGCAAGGCCGACCTAAATATGCTTGTCCTCTCGGACCTTAATCCTAGGAGGACGTTGTAACTGTGCATACCGTTCAATATGATTCTCAGCAACTCATGGATTCCGTATTTGCATATGATACTGCTTGGCTTTTGACCAATGAGAGTAGTATAATGTCAATGAACGATAATCATAATAAAGGATCCTGCCTCTATTGAAATCCATCACTTTCTGATAAATATTTTTTTCTTATTTCGAAGTTATAGCACGATATTTGAGTAACTCAGATCTTACAAATCAATTTTCGATTGAGGTATTCAATTCATTTTCTTTTTTTCAGCTTTTTAGATGTTGTTTAACGTAAACCGCCTTCTGCATTCGAAAAAAGTTAACTATATGGAAAAGTTATGGAATTTTTACATTTTGCAATGTACACTATCTTCCAATATATATTTAGACGCCCATGCAAATGAGGATATCTGCGGTCTTGTTCTGCCTTCTGGCTTAAATATCTTATAGTAAATAGTATTGACATTTAAGTCGCATGCAAGGTACCACGAATCTTAGGGCTGTCTGACTTCGAAAAAAAGATAATTGTTGGATATCATAGAAATGGCTGATCCTTAAATGACATAAGTTAAGCATTATAAAATCGACTGTATCTTTTGTAATAAAGAGGTAGAACGTGAATGGTGATTGTTGGAATTGGCTTCGACCAGGCAGATCCACGAAACTAAGAAATAAAGATCGACGAGCGCTGTCCATAGAAATTTAAAAAATCCACACCGAACTAATGGTCCACATACTACAATAAGTATTCGAAACTGTTGTTTCGATAAATACCATCCACAAGGGAAAATATTTGCTTGGTTTCCATAGTCATCCTGTCTACCATAAGCTTTTGATTACAAAATCCAACCCCAGTGTTTGGTTGAAGTGGTGCGATCACGTCGAAATTGAATGGCAGATTATTGGAAACGGGTTAGAGTGATGAATCCAGGTTCAATCTCTACCAGTCAGTTGTCAGAATTGAGATTTGGCGTGTGCCCGAAAAACGCCTTTTTCTGGAATACATTGTGTCTACAGTGAAATTTGGTGGAGTGGAATTATGGTCTGGGGATATTTGTGTCATATGGTATAAAATGGGACCCTTGATCCCTATTTATGGTAGGCACAACGACCACTCTAATTCCATTATTCTAGACAAAAATGTGTTTCCTACGCTAACAATTTTTCTTGATGCAGGGCTGTAATTTGTAAGATAACAACGCCACTTGTCATGTTGCGACATCCACCATAGATTGATATGTTGACAATGGGTAAACTGAATTGGCCTGTCCAGAATCCAGATTTGTCTCCTATAAAATATCTTTGCGATTAGTTGGATCCACCGAATGAAGAGGTACAGCAACCGTTCAAAATTGGTGAAAAAACGTAGATGTCTTCTCCAATTCGAGTGAAAGAAAATACCATTGTTGATCTAAACTCTATAATATTCATTACAGGTAGATGTAATGATGAAATTACAGTTAATTTTTACAATTATATTTTCGTTGTAGACTTTTGAATGGAATGATTTCACTTAAAATAGTTGATGTAAATAGATGAAGGGAATAAAATTCATTACTTGTTTTAACTTTTTAAGATATAATACAAAACGCACTTATCGGGAAAATGATGCAAAAAAGAGATTTTTATCATAGTCTTAAGTGCGGAAGCTTATTTTAACGTTTTACTTCTGCGTGTTATACAATTATATTAAATTAATAAATTTATTACTAAAATTTTTCTTAATAGATTTATGTGTATTCAATCGTATTTATTTATATTAAATAATATATGGAAAATATCTGTTATTTTAAAAAATATATTTTTTTCTCTCTAAAACTTATTTTGCATAGGATTCTTGTGTTTATTTTTTTCCATTTTTAGTATATTATATTGAAAATTTTTTACAAACTTTTTGAACATTTTTAAAAAATCTAATTTAATTTGAAAAAATTTTCCTCAGTAAAGAAATCTTGTATTCAAGTAAAATCATATTGTTTAAATCGATAAGGGAAAAAGTATTGTATGAATAGCTTTTCAGTGTTCTAAAGAAAAATGTTTTTCTTTGTAGTGCTTTGTGGAAAAACGCGGAGCTATGGATACGGCTTGTTTTTTCCCGTTTTATCTGATTACCCCCGCTTTTTATTATTTTTTTTATCTAAAAAGGTAGCAACCCGATTACAGTTTCCAAATGTGAATTATTAAAAAACATTAAAGTGTTTTGGTCAGTTTCACTGAGGTTTTATCATCCAAATCCTTTATCCGGTTAATATAATTTTCTGGATTTCGTTAATTACTTTAAACTTTAGCTACATATTCATAGCTACAAGTTAATTTAAAACATTTATTGGAATATAATTACATATATTATAAATGTTTAGTGTAAGTGAAATTTGTTTTTCCCAAAATTCGTAGATTTTCTTTTTAAAATATTTTACTTCACACTGTAAAATTAACTTGCATTCATTAAGAATTGCATTATGAATCATTTAATATTTGATTTAAAAATTCAGGTTGTTAAAAAAATAATCTCAATTGTTTTTCCGTGATAAACGGTGACTTAGTTAAAAAATTTTTGTTTTATATGAAAATATTTAAAAATTTTTAATTATTACATAAATTTATTGAGACATCATAATTTACTTTTAAAGATATTTATAGATCTTTATATGTGCATGATTTTGTGTTATTGAAGCTATACTACTACGCAAATGATTAGTAACTTAAGGAATTTCTCTGAATTACACACAATGATGTACCGCCATTATATTTTAACATTTAATGCTTCATAAAAGGAAAATTTTATGTAACATTTATTTTATAGGATTAATTTGATTCCGCGGCAAAATCAAGATCGAACTTTGGTGAGATAATTATTTAATTACTAATTGACTCTCTTTTAAAATTCAAACAGAGCACTGTTCAAAACAGTTAAAGAGATTATTGAGGTTGTAGAAGCATCTTGTGGCTGGGAAAGCTTGTGGCTATTTAGATTGATTGATTGATTGAATGATTGATAGACTTTGGCTGTGTGAGAAAAAAATTAAACAACATGTTTGGCAGAAAAAATAAATGCATTTTATTAAGCCTTTGAATACAAAAAAAAAACCCTTTAATGTTTTCGTACAATGAAAAACGAAGGAAAGAAAAAAGGAAAAGGAAATTGCTTTTAGCAGAATTTTTCCTGGACAGTCCCACTCTTCCGAAATTCTCGCCGAGCTAGCAGCCGAATGGTTAGCGCTCTTGCCTTCGGTTCAACAGTTCGTGAGTTCGAATCCTACCTTGGGCATGATTGTTTGTAGTGGTTCAGAATCCACTTTAAACCGTATAGTGTGCAAAAAATGACCGTTAAGCGACAAATAAACCAAACCTTCCAAAATTCTCATTCTAATTCTCGGAAAATTTATGTCGGTGATTGGTGGTCAGCAACTTATCTGCATAGAATCTATCAAAATATGTTGTATTTAGTTTATATTACAAGAACATGCTAGCCATTCCATTCTTCTTCGGAACAGAAATCATCCACCAAGTGAACGCGATGTAAATTTGACACTGAGTTTTGGACTGCGTAACGGCCTGATGTTATTGAAAGGCGCTTTAACTCCATCGCGTAATAGCTTTCTGGGAGCACTTTTAATAAATAGTGGGATTTATTTACAGCAAGGAAGGAAACCCAAAAAACTCTTTAGCACAACATCGGGAGACGTGCCTGTCTTAGCCAGAAGTGCAACATCATTCTCCTGTTGATCAACTGTTACTGGGATCGAACCCGGGATCTTTCACTCTGAAATGTGATGTTCCTACCACTAGACCACGGTGAATCTCAACACGTTATGGCTTTTGACATCTGGTAGTGGACAGTCTAACAGTAAAAGATCGTTATAAACTTTTTCAATATCCATCTCGTATTACTTTCCGGGAGAACCTTTTCTAGTCAATGGGCCGTATTTACGTGTTGCTAGGGGAGAAACTCTGAAAATGCCCAATCACACTCATCCCGACAGAAGCGTAACATACACCTCCCGTTGTTCACAGTAGCTGGGACTGAACCCGGGACCTTATTCTCCGAAGAGTGGTATTCTTGACGTGACTTGGAATTGTCGTTGTCTTTAGGGTAATTTTATTTTAGTCGACATCTACCATTCTCTGTTTCTTCGAAATTTATTCTACAATCTTGAGATAATATGATAAACCGATGTATTCTTTTAAAAGTTTTTCAAAAAAGGGGGGAGAATAGTAATTTAGTAACCAGTTGCATCATTGAAATTCTTTTGAATTTCAATGACGTTATTTTTCTTACTAATAAACAATTTTTATATCAATCGTTTCTGAATTTATTTATTTTTTTTTTTTGAAACTTCACAAAAGTGATGTTTATTAGTTTTAAAAGCAATAATTTCCAGTCAATATCTGACTGCTAATCTGTTGAAGGTTTTGTTGTTCTAAATAAAATAAATACGAGTGATTATTTTAAAATTTGAAAAAATTCCGATTTAGTTCTAGTATACAAAGACTTTTTGTGCTTTTAAAAACGTGATTTTTATTCTTGATTAACATTGATAATTTCCTTTGATATTCGGTGCGATTAGAGTTAATTATTTGAACTAAGAAAAATGTTAACAAGGTTGCAAAAATATAAATCCTGGAAGTTTGATAAAAATAATTTAAGATCTGCATTTCGTGGTAAATAATATTGTAAATGGATGCTTTTGTAGCTTTATCTTAAAGTTACTTTCATTCCTTGGAAATTAAATATTGTAAATAGTTGTTTAAATTTGAAATGAATATTTTTAGTCTATTAAAATAATATCCCATTATTTTTGTCTAAATGTCATACATTGCTTCCGGCATCTCATTTCCCTATTCACTGAATATTCTTAAAATTATATTTTTTCTTATTAATGATGATGGCTTCCGATTAATGATGATTTCCTATTAATGAGGATTATTTTTCCTATTAATGATGAGGAAATTTTGTTTTTTAAAGTTGCAGGAGCTTAAATGTTTTGCCTTTTTTTAAATTCGATTTTTTTTTAATTAAAATTATTATTTAAGAATAAGATTTGTTCATTTTGCTTTAAGCATTAAATAATTAATAGTTTAATTATTTAATAGATTAATAAAAAAATATGACAAAAAGTCAATAAAAATTTTAGGAAATATGAAGCTGTTGTGTATTCAAACGGAAATTGATAAATCGTATTACAACTTTATCCGTGTCATTATTGCGGTTTTTAAAACGCGCATTTAATTCAGAATTGAGATTTTTGAAGGCGCAAGAATTTTTTTCTGAATTATTTTCTACGAGCTAAAAATTAAAAAGCTATTGCATTTGTAGATTAAAATAACTTTTTTTTTCTGTGAATAGTAAATTTTTCTTTTAATTATAAAACATTTTTTTTTTGAGAGTTAATTAAAATGATTACTTTTTTTTATAGAAAATAAAGAGAATTTTAATTTTCAAACCTATCAATTATTTAATCATTTTTTATAGAAAATAAAAAGAGAATTTTAATTTACAAACCTATCAATTATTTAATCATTTTTTTATTCGTAAAAGTTTTTAGTAAAATTTCGTTAAATCTATAATATGATGTATATATGTAGATAGTGTTTTATTATTTCCTTATGTTTCAATTTTTTGAATTACTCCATGTACTACTAATTAAGGATTTTTAAATCAGAAAAAAATTGAATTCTCTAGCAACTTGTTTCTGCGAATATCAAATAGTATATTTTAAGTCAAGATCTCAAAACGGTGGGTAATTAATATGTGAAGTCGCAAAAACGAACAATTACATTAAAAAAATGCCATGCTTTTTTTAAATTGCTAATTTCGTAAAATTAAAGACAAGCAATTTTTGCGAAAATAATTTCACTTATATTCATATCTTTAAATATTTTAAAGATATGAATATAAGTGAAATTGGTTAATCAAAGTTTATAGAAAAATCAAAGTTTCATCGTTAATCAAAGTTTTACTTTGATTAACGTATTGCTTAAAATGAATGATTTGATTGAATACTAAAAATTGACTTTAGCTGTAATATACACTCTTACGCTAAATATATTAACCAATAAATCTCATTTTTGAATGATAATGTTTTTTAATTATACTTCAATCTCTATTTTTACACTTGTTTTTATTCATAATTCATCGCCAATAGAGCGATTTCAAGCCAAAATTCGAATCCTCGGCACTGTGGTTTTCTCGTATCGATCTTAGAGATTATTCATTGCAGCTGCACGTATTGACCCCATGTAAACATTGCGGAAACTATTAGCTAGTTCTTTAGCCATCCTTTTAGAAGGTCCCTTTTTAGCTTGCTTTCTAGGACCCGATTTTCTTTTCTTTTATTTAGCTTCCTACAAACATAATTTATGGTGATGTGGGTTTTTATCCTTTCTTTGAATTAAATAATATAAAAATAATCTTCATATAAACTCATTTTTATGTTCCCACAAATATAAGTATAGGACATCGATACATCGTATTTATTGTTCTCCGTTAGAAATTTAATAAAAGTATTTATTTGTACTATTTTAGCACCAAAATAAACAGTATTATTAAATTTTAAACGTTTTTCGATCACATCCTTTTTCTAAATAAATTAAAAAACAAATAAAAAATCTTTATTACTATGTAAGTAAGCATAACATTTTTATACCTTTATAATAATCAAAATTAATTTGACTTTACTGGACATTTATGAGTTGTAATTTTATGTATTTTATTTTAGACTTTTTGCTCAAGGCATTAACAGCATCGAACATTTACAGTCAGTTAGTATAGCTGATTTGAAGTATAAATTAAGCAGTGTTGAATTCAATACATGGCTTAAAGCTAGCCGATCTCTATCTCTTTCTAATAAGGATTATGAAGATCTCAGCAGAAGATTATGGTTAGAAATAGAAGAAAGAGCAAAAGAGCCATGGACTCCAGGTGACTTATTAATTTTTGCCGTTATGTATGCAGGTTATGTTAATTATTAATATAGTTATTATAATTACAGTAATAAAATCAGTTAATATTTTTTCACTATCCTTGAATGATATTTTCTTATCCATTTAAAAAATTTTATTTTAATTAAGTCTCAAAAAGCACTGGAAAAAATTTAAAAAATTTATTTTGAATGAAAAGCTGTTATTGGAAACCATAAATTAATTCAATGGCTAATTTCTTTAAAAACAATTCATACAAAATAGTTTTTAAAGAAATTATATTTTGCTTTATATACATATTTTATTTTTTACATGAACAAAAATTGGGTTGGTGTTTGGGAGTTTTTGGGCTTGCATTCTTTTGACACATGATTATACCCATTCTGTATGAAAATTTTTTAGAAGAATATTATATTTTTAGAGAATTTTGGGGGAAAAATTTATTGCTCTGCTGTTTTTAACATTTAGAGTATCCAATATGTGCTACCAAATTATAATTAAATAGAAATAAATATAATTGTTTGGGTTGTGAATAAAATATGTTTTGATATTTTTTTAAAAGAATTGAGTTGTTGAATATATGCTCAAAGAATTGATCCTGTGCATTTATGATCATTGCAAAATAACTTATTTCTTACTATTAAGATTGTAAAATATTTCTCTCAATAATTTATTTCAGACAGTTTAAATAATAAATACAAAATAAATTAATCATAATTCCAAATAAAATAAAAAGGCAATTTATGTACTAATTAAAATCAACATAAAAAATTTAAAATAGTTTTAATAAAAGTCTAATTATTTTAATTGAAACTAAGATGAATATTTAATATATGCCTTAAAAAGCCATTAAGTTGATTAATTTTTAAAAATTTTATGAATTCAAGCACAGAAATTTACTTTTAAAAACTAATTGAGCATTTCAGTTATGTTTGAAGTAATAATACAATTCTAATATATGCATATTTAAGTAATAATAACTTGTAAATATTCTTGTGGATGATTTTAGCATAGTGTGTAGAATTAGTTATGCTTGCCTGATATAAAACTTATAAGTTAATTTACAAGTAATCTGCTTTCATAATAAATGGTTTTAAATATATTTATGCTTCTTTTAACTCTTTCACAATGAATGTGTCATTTCTGAATTATGGATTGGATATACTATATAAGAATTCTTGCTAGAGAATATTCAATTTACATTTTCTATTGCAAATAGATATAACTGTACCTGTATAATAATGAAATTTATTAAAGGTAACATGTTGACTTATTCCTTTGTAATGGGTTTCATTTTTTGTACTTTTTTCAGGGTAGAGGATATAAGAATAAGATTTATGAAATGATCAACATAAATAAGCTGATATAATGCAACAATCTAAATAAATGAGTTGACTCTTTACCTGCATTAGCTGATACAAATATATTCTTGATGTTTAGGAATTTATTGCTATTTATTGAAAGGATTCTTATAATATATTTTTGGGGCTATAAAATATTGATATAATAGCATAGATTTATATTATTTTAAAGATTTCATTAGTCATATTGTTTCTTCTACTTTTAAGGTGTCTTATTTTTTAAACATTGATTCCTTTTTGTGATTTTTCATCTGTTTTACATGCTGATTTTTTATAATTTTATTTTAAGTTGATATGTTTTGTTAAATAAAATCTGATTATTTGAATATTTTTTCCTGTACATTTGAGTAAAATCCAAAGTAGTTCCAATTTTATAATTGATTATTTTTTAAAATTTCAATTAGAAATATAATTATAAATTTTTAAAATCAAGTTCTTTTAACTATTTAAGTACTCTTCTCATAATGTGCTGAAAATTGCAGCAGTATGACTATAAATTTTATTTTGTGAATTTTTTCCAAGAATAATTTTTTTCAATGTTAATTGCTCATTCCCAAAGGAAAGTATATCTGATTATTGTGTTGTTGTTTGAGAGTGATACAAAGTACTTATTAAGAAAAGATTAATAATAAATATTTGAGTTGAGAATTGATTTATATTCTACATAGTATTTTTGTCATTGATTTTATTTATATTTGTTGAAATTTTTCTTTTAAAAACATAAAAAATTCTATAATATATTGCTATATGTAGTAAAAAATAGCTATTCAAATTTGTTCCACTTGAATTATTTATAGTTTTTGAATTTATTTAAAATGCAAACTTTAAGTGCAGTGCTTTTTTATATTTCTATGTATTTCCAATAATTTTGTTATACTTATTTTTTGTAGTTGGTACAGTCATTCTGTCACTTTGTGTTGCTCTTTTCTCGGGCATGGTGCTGACCATGTCCCAGCCTAGATTGATAAATACTCAAGTTACTTCTTCAAAACTTGGATTTCTCTCTTATGTGACTGGAAGATATTTATCTCCATCTAGCTGCAAAGTTGTCTTTGATTGGACCGAACCTCAGACTGTGGGGTGTACCATGAGCTTTACTGTTAAAGTATGTTGTTTCTATCATTATTGTTAGGTAAAGTTTTGTTTAACCCATTTATATTCTACTGTACTTGTATATTATGAAATTATTTATTTACTTTTTAAATAATGGGTAAATCATGAATTTTTTATATATTTATTGTTATATTCTTAAATTTGTTAATTGTTTAAATTTGTTATAAAATAAATAAATGTTTTATATAATTTCCGTTAAACTAAATATTCTTTTAATAAATTTAGTTCATATAAGAATTAATTGAAACATGAAAATATAAATAATATAAAACTGTGAAGAAAATTTCTAACCTTATCTGCCTTTATTCCTTCTAATAACATGATTTCATTTTGAAGGATCTTTGTTTGATAAACTTTCTTGTACATTGGTTGAATAATCAGTGTCTGCATTCCTATCTTTTTATCTCTGTAGTGCCTTTTCATAGATTTTTTGTGATTATATGCTCCAGTTTGGGTATGAAAGTTTGAATAATGGGATGCCAGCGTAATTATTCATCTTATCTCCTCCATTCATTCCTTTTTAGCTACTTGAATATAATTGAAATGGACTAATAATTAGAATGGTGTATAATTATCATCTATACAAAACCATCACTAATAACATCTTGCATAGTTCTAATGCAGTTTAAATATATAGGCACATCTTTAATTCCTATAGAAATGATATATTTTATTATGAGAAGAAAGCACTTTGTGACCCCTCAATTTTTCCAGTACTATAGCACAGCTGCCAACTCCACTGATTTCATCAAGAAACTCCTGATTTTTCATCATTACTCCTGATTTCCCGATAATGTTTGAAAATCTACCAATTTCTGGCAATTTCAGTGAAAAACTTAATTTCAGCCAAAATTTTGTAGGAAAAAGTCTATTGAGTTAGTTACTTAAATAGTCAACAGATGGCTCACTAATTTAACTATTGTAATGTTATGGTATTATAATATCATGAAAATGTGTGTTCTCTAAGTTTTGAACCTCTTCTGTCCGTTGTGGTAAAATGATGGTTTAACCACTTGGGTGCCAAAAACTCTTACTAGTTGGCAGTCATATAATTAATATTGAGAGCACACACTAGGTACCTGTTTGCATAAGCAGTTCAATAAGGATGAATATTACTAGTTATTAGTAATTTAATTAGGAAAATATTTGTTACTGAATTAAAATTATTTAGTTATGCATTTTATGTTTTTATGTAATTTTATAAGTTTAATATTTATCAAATGCTCTCTATAAAATAAATTTTGGGAAATAAACATGGATGTTTATTTTTTACATGTAATATATTCTTTTATTTTTCATAGTTCCTTTATGAGGTTGGTGAATATTTTATTAAAATATTAAGATTTACACAAAATATGTTTAGCATAAATCATTCTTAGAATGTATAATTGGAAGAATAAAATTATCTTTTTGTGGTACTACCGTTTTAAACAGTCAAACAAAAATGTGTCTCTTGATTTTTTTCTCCAAGATTGGCAGGTATGCTGTAGTATTTTCAATTATTTATTCTTATGAAATGTGAGTAATTATATGAACTTAAAAGTTGAATTGTAGTACAATAGTAAGGTTACAGAAATTTGAAAAATAATAAAAGAGAGATAAACAAGAAAAATATGTTTTTTTATTAAAATTTTATCTATTTCCCTACTTGAAAGTTTTTCTCTTGAGAAAATGAAATTTTTATTTCAAAATTTTTTAAACTTTCTGCTTAAATTTGGATAATTGTGAGCACATTCTTTAATTTTATATGATTAATTAAGGATTTATTTAACATTTTTATTACATTTTTTACTACTATTATGTTTATATTTGCATAATTCAGTAAATTTATTTAACTAATCATTTTTAATAAAAGTATTTAATGTAAGCATTAATATATAAATAAATATTTTTTCACGTTTTTATTAATGACTACTTGTTATATTAAAGATCCTTGAGTATTATTTGAAATTCATAAAAAATTTATTTACGTAATTACTACATTTTATTGGATTATGTTTCCAACTTGATTGTCAAGTTGATAGTTGAATGATGGGCATATGACCTTCAATTTGACAACTACCATTTCAAACATAAATGTTGTGTTTTATATCATTTTAAAATAACATATCCTAATGAAAGACTCACGTGTACAAATAATTACCATCAAACAATCACCAAACCTAACCTCATATATTAAAAATATGTAAAAAATAATTGTAATATAAATGCTTATATAAGTGTACTTGATAAAATTTTTTACACTTTTCTTTTGAAGGATATATTAGTAAGCAATACTTGTTTACTGTGTGAAGGTTTACTTGTGAAAGAAAAAAAAAATCTATTGTGGCTTTTAGGGATTTCCTAAAAGTCTTCCAAAGTGAAGACTTATTTTGACTTACTGTATAGAAACAATTCTGGTTTTTTGTGAATAAACAGCAAAAAGTATTCCAGATTTAATTTTCTGTCTACATTAAGTGCAAGAAAAATATATGAATGTCATCCTTTAAATCCCCTTGTAATACAATAACTATCCCACTATATAAAAAGGAAAGTCTTTTTATATACTTACTTTTTGTTCAGATTTTGGATTAACAATGACAATGATTACGTTAAATCATAAATTGAATTCATTTTGCTGATTTGTAAAATGTGAAAAGGATCAAGAAATATTGATAAATTTATCTATTCAAGCTGTTAAGAGAATAAAAATGATCAATTTAGTTGTTAGACTTTAAATGAGGAAATGTATTTGCTTAATTCGTAACTATAAAGTTTTTATTGATAATTTCAAAATTATTTGTACTTAAAAATAACTGCAAATTATTTACATTTTAAATGAAAATTAAAAGAAAAAGAATTTAATTTGTTAAGTTGCTTATTAACTGTTTGCTTAAAATTAAAGTTTCAGCAACTTATGAAATAAATAAATACAAGAAATTAAAGTCATTTAAATACTACTAAATGCTATTTTTTTTACAATGGTTGGGGTATATTGGGATGTATTGTCCCCTTATACCCAAGGAACTGTCCAGAAATAGCGACCTCTTTGCTACCAAGGCGTTGCCCCGGGTGCACCACAGGGGGTGGGCCACCATCACACCCTCACACATGCCATAGGATCCCGTTTATAGGGTAGGCATCATTCATACCTCATTCACACACATGGAAAGGACAAAGACAGTATATATATAGAGAAAAAATACATCCATGCCTGAACCAGGATTCGAACCCATAACCACCCAATTCGTAGTCAGGCATGCTGATCACTAGACAAGTTGGCTTGATCACTAAATGCTAAAGTTCTTGAATGAATATAGATATGTTAAATTATTTTGCAATGTTTCCCATTCAAGTAAGATTGTTTTACTATGTTGAGAATTATTAAAATATGTATGAAAAATAATATAATTTCTCATATAAAAAATTGAATTATGATTAAATAGAGAGGTACATATATTTCATGAAAATTGATATGAAAATATATTTTAAAAATTCATATGAATTTGGTTATTTTAAGCTAATGGTATTTGTCATGTCTAAAGGTATATTTTGTATAATATTTCAATTTAATAATCTTCTCTAATGAAAGACATAATAAAGTAAATTGTTTTTCTCCAGTTCTATCAAAGAAATGGCCAAGCATATCCTATTTGTGATGAAGATAACATTTTAATAGAAGTTACTCAGGGAACATATAAAATAGCTTGCAGCGTTGAATATGGTGGTCCACAAATTTCTGATGCAAATAAAGCCAAAGTACACTTCACAGTGAGGCGATCAGGGGAATATCAAATTTGTGTTCTTATTTGTATGACTCACATCCGAGGAAGTCCTTTTAAAAAAGAATTCTTACCAGGTAAGATGTTTTCTTATTAAGTTCATTATTTTAATGCTTTTTCTTTATTTTCATTTATAAAAAATTATTTATAGTGTAATTTTGAGCATCATGCATTAAAGTTTTTACAATTCCAGATTCCTTAATGTATTTTCCACATTATTTTATGTTATAATTAAAACTTTAAAATTATGATAGTTTTAAAATGTCTGTATTAATCATCAGTGCATAAAGTGTGGAAGGATTGGGGAAGAACTGCACACTTTTGAGTGGAAGATCTCGGGTTTTAACAATGGGAAAATTATGCTGCATTTCTGTTTATTTGTATATCTTTTGCTGAGAGCCTTAGTGTCTTCAATCCACTTCTTGTAAGACTGCAAAATAAAGCATTGCTATGTTAATAGGTTGTAGGGAATAATTGGGAGCTTTTGCTTTCATCTCTTAATTCATTTGAGTGTGACTATTAGTTTTGCCAGAAAACATACAATGTATGCTTACAACTATTTTGCATTGATTGACTGTCCTCTATATGTCATCAATGCTATTTTTGCGTACTTTTGCTTAACTTATAGAAATAACTCTATAAAACATATCAAATATATTTTTAAATAAGTTCTCCTTTGTTTTATTTTTGAAATAAATTTATTCAAAACACTTGTAAAGTTTTCTTTAAGTTTCAGTTTTTTCTCTATGGTTGAATCCTATTATTGAAATTCTCAATTTTTTAAAAAAAATTTCAACTGAGCAGTCAGCTTTCTTTTTCATGATACAGATTTACATCTCACTTATTGGGAAATATTGTTTTAACTGTTCTCAAGAATAAATTGTTTAAAAAAATTTTTCTAGAATTTAGGAGTTGTAGATAACTATTGTCACATCATAGAATAAGCTACATAAAAAAAAGTACTAGAGCACTTAAATCGTTTTTAATATTTTTTTCTTATTACAATATAAATGAAGCCTGTTTTATAAAAATTGATTTTGATTATTTTAAATTAAATTTAAAATGAGTAAATTAATTCAAACAAGTTTTTGTTTCATTTTGAAAATTAAAAAATGTTATAATAAAGCACATCAAATAAAAAAAAAACTTGCCATATATTTTATTTATATTATATACATGCATTATATTTTTAATTGAAATATCCTAAATTTTAAATGTTATGAAAATTATTATTTCAATAAAATAGGAATGAATTCTTACTTATTATGAATACAAACTCAGCCTTAGTTTAATTATTTGTTTTACTTTATATTTAATTTATATTTTTTTTTTATAAATTTGCAGATTAAAGTTATGCAGCACATAAAATGTTTATAAAAAATTGTGTTTGTGTAATTGATATATGCAATTTCACTATTAATCAAATTACTCTAATTTTATTTTTTATTGACTTGATAAAGCTTATTATTTAGAAATGCATAGACCACATATAATTTTGTTCATTTTTAAGCTTTTTTGATTGTAACAATGTTATAAGCTTGAACTTTTTCTTCTGAAATATAGTTTTTTGCTTTTAACTATAAGAATTTTAATTTATCTCATTAAAAAATATTGAATATTAATTTTACCAAATAATTTAAATACAAAATTTATCATGTGTTCCTTCCTTTGTAAGTTGAATTGTTTTGTGATTTAATATGAACATTATAAATATTAAATCTAATGAAAAAATAAGATGAATTAAGAAATTAATTTTTATGATATTGCATTAAAATATATTTAAAAAACTTGAGTTTATCATATTCTGCATTATTTAATTTTAATTCAAACATATTGCTTACATATATACCATTAACTATGTAATAGTTCTGCTGATACAAACAACACTATTCATGGATTAAAAAAAAATGTATGTTCTTATTTATTGAGAAATGAGATTTTATACTTAGAAATCTATATTATGAAATATTTTAATGAGAATAAAGAGTAATATTGCATTTTAGTATTATTGCAGGGATACTATCATTATATATGCTTATTTCTAATTCGGTAAGATTATATACATGTGTAACAAATGGTAAATTTTGTTGTGTCCTTATCAGATTTTACAAGTTGGAAGTCATTTAAATCTATATTATAATTTCAATAAATCATAAAATCTATATTCTGTGTATTTGAATGAATTATTTTTATTCCTAAAATAAAAAAAAATATGTACTTCCTTTGATTCCTGATTTTAAATGATTGATTATAATTTTCTTGTGAAAGTTATATCTGATAATGTAATTTTTTAAATTATTGAAATTGTGAGTGGATTCCTAGCTGAATTGTTGATATTATGTATACAAAATAATTCTTATTAAATTATATACATAATAAATACATTATGCATTGAAATTCTTGTAAAGTTTTAATGCGGATCTATAAAATTACCCAAATTGTTATATTTCTAGGCCCTCCAGATCCATTAAAGACAAGCTTTGTGCAACATTGCTCTACAGTTGTAGGCAGTGAGGATATTCCTACACAACTTTTCATCGAACCTAGAGATAAATATAATAATCTATGCACAATAAATAGTCAATGTGATCCTGCCAATGAATATAGTGTTGATATTATTGAAGTTAGTTTCATAAAAAATTTTTTAACTCTCTTCAAATGTTATTGTAAAATTCAATTATTTTGCAATGGTGATTTAAGTATAGGTCTAATTTGATTTTTAATTGTATTTAATAGTTTAGAAATAAATTATTTACACTTTTATAAATTTATGTAAATGGATGCATTTTTTTCCCTCTTGAAATTATAATATATTTTATAATTTAATTGCATTTTTATAGAATTTTTATGTAAAAGTTCATCATGATAAATAAGTCTTATGATAAAATCATTGACTAAAGTTACATTTTCTAAATACTGCAAAATAAGAATGATTTCTCAAAAAGATTTTAAATTTAACACGAGAACACCTTTATAAAGCTAAGAAGTTAATCAGCTCGTAAGCAATAATTATTTTTTGTCGCACTGTTGATATATGTTTTCTACAATGTCTCCTACCCTCTTTGCACTGTTGTTTGCTGCAAAACAAACAGTCTTGAACAAATTAACTTTTTCAGGGACATTTCTTCAGCTGCTGTCATTATGCATTTTTTGATCAATTCTTCATTGGTGAATGGATTTCCACATTTTGCGATTTCAAGAATCACAGGGAAGATAGCGCAAGTTGCAGCCTTTTGTTCAGTATTGACTTTCATAAACAAATATTGCAGCAATTCCACTCTGTGGTTCAAATTTTTCTGTCTGCAAATTCCCAGTATGTTTTAAGTAATTTTGAAAGTGTTTGTGTCACATAATAATGTTTAATGTTTGAGAACGGTTGTATTTTTATTGCTAATCAGAGCTATTTACCAATGGATTGAATCAAGAAATATTGTAAGTTTCATTAATCTTTGAATATTCTGCATTCACTATTTATTTTTTCAATTTTTTTCCACATTAGTAAATCACAACGAAAGACAAGTAAAATCTAAATTTTCTTAGTTATAAACATTAAGTCGCTCGAATACAGCCTTTAAAATTAGATTAAGAACCACTTAATTTCACAACAGGCAATTTCACTTCTATTGTCTTCCCTTGGAACTATTTAATTGTTATACTGCATTCCCAACAGGACAACTTGAGCTATTTGTTAATATCTAGAGGTCCAGAAACTTAAAATGTTTTCTGCCTTGGAACTTACTTAAATGATCAATATAGCCCTAAGACATGAACATTTGCAGACATCTGCTCTAGATGGTAGGGCAGTGTTGAAAGATATCTAAATTCACTGGAATTAAATAAATGGAGAACTACAGTGCCAGTCAAAAAAACTAAAAGATTAAAATGTTTTTGTTTCTAACAAGTAAAATATTTTTGTTAGTTATAACGAAAAAAATATAAATTTAAAAATGGAATTTTATATAATTTATTTTGGTTTAAATGAAACTTGTTTATATGTAACTGATTTTAGATATATTGATTTGAAATTTCTCTGTTTATTAATAAAAATTAATGCACTTTTTAAAATTTAGGTGAATACAGGTAGACCAATAACTGATTCTTTTCGTTGGGAATGTTACCCACTAATTTCTCGCTTAGCCTTGGTACTGAAATTTCCAAAAGAAGGCTGCTATCATGCTACTGTGTCTTATAAAGGGCAGACCATACAGAATGGAGATTTTAATGTCATTATATTAAATAGTAAGAGTTAAATTTATTATGAATAGTTCACTAATATTGAAGTTTATTATTAATTATGATGCACATGTATAAATAAAAATTCTAAAATTCCTTTTTTGTACTTTATAAAATTTTATGATTATATAATATTTTATAATTATATTATAAATAAAGTTTATTTATTATAAAATTTTAAAATTTATTACCATTACTTGTATAACTATAAATGCATAATTTATGTTAGACTAATTAAATTAAAGATGAAATTGTGTGCCAAAGATGCACAATAGAGACAACTTATAACTGCCATAAAATTAAAGTTATAAATGTTGGAAATATATTCATAAGTAAATTCATTTTGGGCAAGACAAACTATTTAATTAAATTATCATTCTGCAAATTGTTTAACTATGGCATGAGTCTTCATTTCATAAGTCAAGGAAACATGAGAATTTTTGCAGGATTCACTATCTTATGTCTGACATTAATAAAAGCTTGATTGCCATTTGAATAAAAATGTATCTAGACATAAAACTAGTATACAAATAAATCACAAAAACTTCATGTTGCTCTTCAAACTCATCGCATATTCTAATTTGAAGTCAGCTTATTTTGACTGAAATGGAGTTCTTAATGAATGTATAATCTTATTCTTTACAATTAAAAGCATTGAAAAACCTTTTAGAAATTTTGATTGTCTTATGGTTTTAGTTAAGTACCCATGTTATGAGAATGCATCTTTTAATATATGTTTCTTTGTATTTAAATAATAAAAGAAATATTTAAGTAATATTAACTTGATTTTCTGACAATCAGCAACCTACAATGTAATTAAGTGCATTTGAAATTTCATGTAGAGTGATAATCATATTAAGCTCATTTTTCACAAAAAAATTTTTAAACAAAGAAATTTTGTTGGAATCAGAACTTTACTTGATAAATGGAAACTGTGTGAGTTATTCTGAATTCATATCTAGAAGAATTGGTATTGTTGTTTGAGTGAAAAATGATTTTACATAATATAGGTTGGTATCTTTAATTGTTCTTCGCATCTACATACATAAATCCATAAATACAGTTTTTATTGTTCTTGCTTCTTTATTATGGAAACTCTTTGAAAAGTTATTTATATATAATAGGAAAAAATTTATTAGTTTCCTTGATAGCATTTTGCCATAAAAATTTAGTACAACATTTGCGTACTTCTTGGTTTTAATTGGAATGATCTAATTCATTCCAATTCAGAGCCATTTCAAAGGTTACTTTGAAAATGGCTCTGAAAATCAATAGATGCCTCAGAATCTGCAAAGGCTTTTCCTAAGTGAAAATACTTTTATCACTAAATAATAAAGTGTTATGAAAATTCATTGTGCTTCAGCTGCCTTTAGTGAACATGACAGATCTTCAGTTCAGATTGGATTCTAATTTACTACCGTTCATTAATGAGAACAACACCATAACCAAATAGGACATCACAGTTTTTAACAAATATTTTAAGAGTGAAAGTACTGATCTTAAAAGAAAACCTGTTGGTTGAAAGAATCAGTGCATTGAAATTAAGAATATCTTCTAACCCTGATCACAAAATCATTTGTAATGATTTGAAGTTGAAAAGGATATTTATATAAGTCTAAAATTCCTATTATTTTTATAAAACATTTGTGAGAGAAACAAATTAATAGATTACTTTATAAAAACACTTTACTGCTGAAAAATGTAAATTTTAGCAGTTAAGTGTTTTTCATCTAACATTTTTTATCATGACAGTTCTTGTCTGCATTTAAATAAATGTAATAATTAAAGTGCAATATTTTATTTCACAACAGTCCAAATGGTAAGATGGCTTTGCAATTGCATAGAAATATTCCTAAAATAATTCATGATATTTTTGTAAAAGGACTTTATTATATTGGTAAATTCAAAATCAAAAAAGACTAAGCAAATTATTTTACTCTATTATTTGCAAAAGTAAAAACCGATTTTTAAAGAAGAAATTTCAATCTTCTAATTATGAAAAAGAGATCAATTTTCAACTGCATATAAACAAAAGTTCTTCTCACATATCTAAAATCATCTGCTTTTTTAGTGAAAAGACAATTAAAAACTGAAATTGAAGACATCATATTTATAATAATACATTTAAAACCACCTAATGTTTCACCAGTTGATTTTGCATTCAGTTTATTAAAGCAAACATTTAGAAAATTATATTAGAGAATCTTGAGGGTAGACTCAAATGTGATGAAAGGGGAAAAGAGGTGTTCAGAAAAAGTTCACTTTTATTCAAAATTCAGGCTAGAGTTTGTCTTGAGTTTCATTACAAAATAAAAGACTTTAGTCCAACATGCAGTGATGCATTATTAAACTTAAGGAATAGTTTGGTTTGGTTTCTCAGGAAATAAAGAATTATAAAATATGTACTTAAATAAGGAAAAAACTGTATTTTTTTTATTTATTTATATTTTTAATTTTAGATTTATATTATTATTTATTTATTTATTGAAGATACAACAAGTACTTATATCATGTTTAGCTCATTTTATTTGGATGGAAAATTCTGTCTAGAATAAAAGTTCTAAATTTTTTTTTTCATACACTGAAAAAACCCAATTATTTTTATTAAATTATTTTGTATTATCTTAGTTCTGCATTATATTACTATTTTTTTTAACTGAAGCATCATTTAAAAGAATTTGAGTTTGGAAACATTTTTTGATTAAAATAGTTGAAAAATATTTTTCCTACACCATTATTTACTGAAAAAAATGGCAACATTGTTCCATAATTTTTAGTTAAAATTATATTGATAATGGAATTTATACTTTAAAGTATTATTAGATTTTAATTAAAATATGCTGCTTTATTTTCCTTTATTTTTTATTCTATGTTGCACTTTTTTTTCTATTTTTTGATTTCTAAATGCTCAAAGAATGAGCTCTTGGTAATCAGTTTACCTATATGTAGGTAAAATTATATCCTTATTTTAAATAAAGTTAAAATGAGTAAAGGAAAAATGTAAAGATTTGCTCAATTGACTATTTTTTATTGCATTCAACAAGTATATCTAGTCCTCTCCCCAGACATGTTAAGAACTTTCTCATAGAATATTTAACAATCTATGGTACTTTTACTCTTATTAACCTTATTTCTGATATGAGCAATACATTTTGTATTCCTTACTAGCTTAAATAGCATCCTTCCTAGAATAACAAATTGCTCTTCAAGCGATGAGGTGCAGCTTATCCTATTTATACTTCATACTATAAAATCCAACCAATCAACCTAAGACGAAGTTCAATGTTCTTAAAATTTTTGTACATATTTTTAAAAAAGTTCTAAAAAACTAGCAATACTTGTTAAAAAAAATTAATATTACGTAATTACGCATTGAGTTATTTAATAATAAACTCCTTCAGAAATTGTTACATATGCATTTATTAACTTAATTTCTTTTTAATAAATGATAATTTTAATTCAAAAAATAAAAAGAAACAAGTATTTCATGTGCATTTTGATTTCTCAATACATTTAGCGTATTTAAATAAATTTTTTGTAATTTCCAGTAAATTTGTAAAATTTTTATATTTTTGATGTTTAAAAATGTTTAATTTTTATATATTTTTCTGTAAAATTTTTTTCAAAAATATTTTCATACTTTTATTAATTAAAATTTGTTAAAGTAAGGTTCTTAAATGTTTCAACAATCATTTCAAGATTATAAATAATTTTTTTTTTCTTATTTAGAGTTCATTAAAAAGGATTTTCATGAGATTAATTTTGTAAATTTCTCTTTTTCTAGCTGAAGAAGCATCAGTTGTTCAGAAAAATGTTTCTAAAAAAAATAAATGTTATGAAGTAAAACTACTAGCTCTAAATGGAGAAAAAAATAATAAGCCTAAAAAAGTCTATTGTTACATATCTCCAAAAGTAACTAGAAAACTTTTTACTCTTATTTTAAATTGCTACTGTGAAACCTCATTAATTTGGACTAATAAGGGATCCAGGTCATGTGAATTGACAAACATATGGATTAAACCAAATAACATATAAATTTATCCAAGGTACATAAACAAAATACTGTTCACATTAAAAATTGCATCTCAAATTCAAAAGAAAGAAATATAAAACTGCATAGGAGAAAATTATGTTTAGTATATGTATACACACACACAATATATTTTATTTATACAATAAATTTCAGATGAAAAATTACGTTGAACATCATGGTCAGGCTCATCTTCACTTGACACACTTATTAGCTGGAGAAAAACTAATCTAGATGACAGAGACAAATGCTCATATTGTCCAGAAATGGTTTCATTGATGTTGTCTTCAACACATTTTATTACAAAATTTAAGTGGTATTTAATCTCATTAAATTTTGGGTTGTTTGTTTCATCGTTATCTTCTTCATGCTGTTCAGAACTTATTATCTTTATTTCCTTCCCAATACAAAAAAAAAAAAAAAAAAAAAAAAGGGCTGAACAAGTGATGGGCAAGAAAGTGTTCAACTTATACTATGTCAGCAGTACTCCAGCTACAACAAGAATACATTATTGGGTTAATATGCCTTTTATTTTTACAGTGTGTACATACATATAAAGGGCTGTCTATATTAAGCAAAATTCCGTATAATATCATCCAAATTATTGAGGGTTTACTGTACTTAATTTTCGCTTTAAGGTTTGATATTTTCTACATTTCATGCATTTTGTATATGGTATTATTCTTCATGATAAAATCTTTTATTCCATTAGGAAAATTAACATAAATATTTTTGTTTTACCTTTATTAGAAAGTTAAACATTCAAAAATTAATTTTAATACTTAATATCTCTGAAAAATTTGCTGTTAAGGATATAAAAAATTTTAACATCTTTCAGATTAGAAAAATGATGTATGAATGTGCATTTTTTAAAATCTATGTCACGCTATGCTTTGTAATTAAATTGTTATTTTGTTATTCCTTTTTCAAATTTCATGTCATATCTACAAATTTGTTTGAAGTATGTTGAATCTCAGGGCACTCTTGACCATATATTATATTGTCTAGGGCTTTCCAGAATTGATCTTTTCATAAGCCCAATTTTATTGTTACATTTTCTTAGAGTGACAGATTTCATGGCCCTGATTTAGTGTTGCTAAACATTGGAGATATGCAACACAACAAATTTGTATTTCTTTAGTGTCATTATTTACATTATTAATCTATTTTTATGTTAACAAATACATCCAACATGCTTTCAATATAATCTTGGTATTCTTTTATTTATCAGTATTTTTCATTATTTATATATTATAGATATGACCTATTGATATAAGAAGTTATTTAACTTTATTTTAATATATTTTAAAATAACTTTTTAGTTCTTATTTATACTTGTATAGTTTAAATAATTATTGTTTGACACATCAATTTTAACTGTTTTGTCTAGTAGTAAATTTCTTACTGTGTTTCAGCAATTGACGTTAAAAGAGTATATGTGGAAGTTTTTCCCAAAGCATTTAGTCACATTTCGCTTGTGCCCATCAACTAAGGTATATTAATTTTATCATTTTTTAATTTTTAAAGTCAATTCATATTAAATAAATATTTTCATTGAAATTAAATTTTCGTTAAGATGGCATATAATATTCTACAATGTAAATCTTTGTTGCATTACATTAAATAGTATTTATTTTTAAATTAATTTATAATTCTCACATGTATTGTTTCAAGAGAAATTTTTTAACTAGCATATAGAATGTTCAATCAGTTCTTCTTCTTCTTTTTTTTTTTCTTTTCTTTTTAAAGTTATAAATGTTTTTATTTATTTTTTATCTTAAAACAGGCTCTAATGTTTTTATGATGATAGAGATTTTTTCAAAATTCCTTCTTCTGTTTTATAAAGAAAACAATAAAAATTTGAAAAAGATAGATTAAAACAATTTTTCTCGTGTAAAAGAGATTAGGTATTGTTTTAATTAAAAAAAGCTATACTGTATTGTTAGCAAACATCAAAATTTAATTTGTCATAAACAATTATTGAAAGAATTATATTTACAAAAAATATGAACTTTTCGCCTTTAATTTTTCCTTATGGTTTAATTTATGTAAACAAAATTATTTGTGGTATTAATATAAGATTTTCCTGTTGGATTGTAAATCAGTTTGAATTTAAACATTTTTTCCAATTTTATTAATCATTAACCACTTCCTAAACTTAATAACCCATGTCATTCTTATCTTAGTGGATTATTATTTTTGTTAAATTTACTGTAAGTTTAAAGATAATGAATTGTAATTGTAATTTAATTAGATTCTTATAATATAATATTTAATGACCTATAAATATTATTTGAAAAATCAAATGGAAAATGGCTAAGATTGCTCTGCCAATTATTCATTCCTTCGAATGACTCGAGGGCTATGAATGCATTAACAAATGTCAGCAAAAAATTGAGAAATTGCATCTGAATATATATTTTAAATTTCATATATAAGACTATACTTCAAAAAGTTTATGTAAAATAATATCCGAGAAAGGAATTAATTTTTATCGATATTATTTTTGTTACTCGTATTATTCTTTCCAAAATATTCAACTTGTATACTTTCAGAAGAAAAATACATATTTTTATTTTGCTATATTTTGATATTTGACATTTTTTTATAATTAAAACTTATATACATCAGGATAAATAATATATATCATATTCAAAATTTAAGATATCATAAGTTGACTTCAATTTGTTATCCTTCATATTATTTATAATTTCAATGCATTTATACTTGCAAAATTAATAAATCTCTCTCTATTTTAAGTGATATCGTAATATAGTTAAGCCTAAAATTTGAATAAAAATAAATTATGATTATGCAGCACAATAATATAATATACATTCAATTTAAAAATTCAATAATCAATTATCTGAATTATATTCTTTCTGTGACTTCAATAATATCTAGATTTGAATGATATTATATTTTCCTTTCTTACTATGATTAACTATGCATTATTTGTTATGTTTCTAATTATAATATTGTTTTTAATTGGAAGATAATGTCAACTTTTTATTTTGACAATTAACTTTTTTTAGTTTAAATTTCAAAGTAGAAAAAACTTTACGCAAGGTGACCCTATACTTATTATTGATGATGGTTGTCAGCAAGAAGTTGAGCTTATTTCACCTGATAGAAACATTATTGCTGCAACTTTCACACAATTTTTATTAAAAAATATTGGTAAGTATATCTAATAAGCCTGTAGTTTTCTTTTGCAAAAGTTCATAAGTGTATGATATTTAAACATATTATTTCAATAATAGATTATAGTATGGAAATAATACAGTTATTTAATACAGTCATTATTTAATTAGGTTGAAATCTCTATTTTATGTATAATAATATTTTAATAATAGATTATACCACATAAAATGATGCAGTTCTGTTCTATTTTAAAATCTTTATTTTATTTATAATATTTCTTATTAATGTAATTCACAGTATCTTTAAAAATTATGTTTTTATTTTTAAACAACATAAATAAAACATGATCTTCCTTGAGAAATTATCATGTAAATTGCTTTTTTCAGTTAAAAATTTAAAATTTTATATATTTATTTTAAAATTGATTTTTTTATAATAAATGTTAAATTAATTATATAGGTGGGTCAGAAACATTTAAAGATAAACAAGATTTTTTTCATCATGAAGTAAGGAAACATCATCAAAAACATTTCCATGATAAAGTGTCGTTAAAAATATCTAGAGAAACTATTCTTGAATCTGCAAGTATTTTTTTGTTGTTATAAGAAAATTAAGATTATTATAAACATAATAACCTAATAAATAAGCAATAGTGTATTCTCAAATTGTTTTTATTTTTCAGTCCCTTAAGGAAACAAAAAGTTTTAGCATTAGTGATTGGTGCAAAAATTTTGAAATAACTTTTATAGATGAAGAAGGTAAAACATTCTTTTTGTTATATTTACTTTGTTACATTTACTGCTTCATGAAAAGATGTTTTAATTATGGATGCTTTGATAGTTTTTTTATTAATTTAGCTATAATAGTTGAAAGAGTTGGGAAAGTCTTTAAATGAAATTCATTTATATTTTGACTGTGTTTTATTCTCCATCTTGTATTTGAACTCTGTTCTTTAGTTTCAAACTGCATGTTTTTCTTTCTCTTCTCTTTCTCTCAGCCTTGATAATAAAATTTAAATGTTAAATAAGTAGCAAAAATAGTCAAGTTTCTAATAAAATATTTTAAAAAAGATTTATATATAAATTATTTGAATTTATAACCTTTATATTTAAACAAAAACAATATGTATTTTCTGTGTATCGAATAAGTATAGAAAATATATATAAATAGCTAACACCTGCATTTTAGCTGTATTAGACTGTATTTCATGTTTAATGTACTTTTTTGCTAAGTAATTTAACTTTTATATCCTCTTAACTACTTTTTATCTTACTGTTTTTTATAAAATATCAGTAAGATAATTTTATAAAAAACAATTTTGTTTATTTTTTTTGTTTTTTAACAAAATTTTATTTTATTGGGGGGCGGGGACATTTTTTAAACAATGAAATTTTTAGTTTCTGTTTTAGGTTAATGCATTTAGTGTTTCTGATTT
This sequence comes from Latrodectus elegans, assembly GCA_030067965.1. Classification (NCBI taxonomy): domain Eukaryota; kingdom Metazoa; phylum Arthropoda; class Arachnida; order Araneae; family Theridiidae; genus Latrodectus; species Latrodectus elegans. Next base: position 69,871,168 of record CM057819.1, read on the forward strand.
AAATGAAATAAGAAATGTATAAATTTGTAATTGTCACATTGTCAGAAAAAAATTAAGTAATATTTAAAATTTTTAAGTTAGATTTATACTTAAACCTGTTTTTGTGTTGTGTAGGAAATCTAAATCAATCAATCTCAATCTAATTGAGATGTAATTAATTAAATTATCAGTAAAGAAATAAAATGGTTGAATCGGCCATTTATTTATTTATTTATTTATTTTTTAATTTTAATTTTTTATATTCACCACATTACATAAGTACTACATCAGCCAATTGCATATTTATGTATTGTTACCCTAGTACAAACATGAATTACATATCCAATGATTTCAAGTTCCTAGTTTAGTGCTGGTTTATATAATTATTCTTATTACTATATTTATTTACCTTTCATGTAAAATACTTGTTTATTTTCGTAAAGCTCACTTTTCGCTTAGGCTTTCCAAAGTATCACTATCCTGAATGTACTAGCCCTGTGTCTCATTTCATCTAAAAAAAGCAACTCCTAGTTATTTTGTATGGTTTTAAATTATTTTTCTACTTGAGGCTTTTTTAAGTTCATTCACTTCATAAAAAAAATACCTAACTGTGTTGTGTGTATAAAAATTTTTATAGCTATACTTGCGATTTTTTATGCTATTCGCATATATTGCAATAAAACAGGTTTGAATATATATTCTTATAGTGTTTACCTTATTTTGAATTATTTTAGCATTATTTTAAATCATTTGTAACATTAATTTGTATTCTTAAAATCATGTTCCTGTTCAATGTTACATGTAACATCATTTTAAGAATATCTTCTTAAAATGATATAAGAATTCAGTTATCTTGTCTGTTGGTTTTATCTGTACTTTTAAATAATCAAAAGTAATCGAATTTTAAGGATTCTTATGAAGATGTTTTCTTATCTCTGTACTATAACTTAATCAGTTTTGGTGGGAATTTTCATTTACATCAGATTATCAATTACATTTTTATAAAATATTTCATTTTAACTTATTTAATACCATTAATAGATCATCATGCATTATAATATAACTTGCTTATCATCTTCAAATAATAGAATATTTTACCTATAAATATTGGGTTTGTAGTAAAGCTATATTTTTAAAATCCTAGTTAAAAGTTTACAAAAATATTTTATTGTAAATTTTTGACCAAAATATTTATAAAATCTTTTACAATTTGTATTTTTTCCTTGAAAAATTTTTTAATTTTTTCGTTATATGTTTCATATAAGCATATTTTTCAATATGCTTTTGACAAAATAGTAAAGTTTGGTTTTGTAATATGTATATTTAGAAGATGGAAAAAATGAAAAATTGTTACTGTTAACATTCCAATGATTGTTTGCATACTAATAAATAAAAAATAAAATAAGTGTGTAAGTTTCTGCTGATACATAAATCACTAATAATTTGAAAAGGTATATATATATATATATATATATATGCATTTATTTAATTAATTTTAATTATGAGAGAATTATTAGTATATTTGAAGAATGCCACAGAAATTTGATATTGATTTTGAAATTTGATATATACTATAGAAATTTGATAAGAAAATCTGAAAGAATTCAGACTTTCAACTAAAATTATTATTTTTTTATTTTATTTTGATTTGATATCAAGATAAGAATAATGACAAGTAATAATCAGTAATAATTGTGAAACAAGATTATTTATTCATTCTTAAAAATTGAGAGGGTAATTTTATTGAGATTATTAGTTTACTCTCTGTTGATATTTCCAATATTTTTGAATAGTTATGAAAGTCTTATTAAAAATTCTTTTCTCTGTATAAAAAATAATCGTTATTTAAAATCAATTTTTATTATATATATTTGCTAATTTAAAGCTTTTTCACATGTAGCAAAGAATCGGCAACAATTAAATGGACTTGTTATAATAGAAAATTATTTTAATAGAATAATTATATTTTGCTGATTCCAATAATAAGAAATAACTGTTTAAAATAAATTTATGCAGTGTATTGTAAACAGTGATTTTGCATGTAGAAAATAAATTTTCTATGAAATTCTATAAATATTCATTTCAGCATTTCTATCATAATTTAATCTTCAACAGTATTGTATGTTACTCATATTATTGTAAAAACATGGAATTTTTGTCATCTCAAAAATTATAAAATATAGGAAATTTGTGTCCCTTTCATGTTTAAAAAGGAGAAGAGTTTTCTGATTTTCTTGCTAAAATGCCAAATTAGTTGACCTATAATGAATTTGAAACTTAATCGCTGTACCTAAATTCATTGTGATTTATTTTCTTCTGTTAAAAAATCTTAACAACTATCATTGTAACTCATTCAACAAAAACTGCTTATTAATTAAATATGTTATTAATATTAAATGTGCTTAAAAAGGACTTTGATATTAAATAATTGATTCAAGTAAAAGTATTTCATTGTTTCTTATAACTTATTGTGAATCCTTATTCTACATTTTATTTTTAGGTGTTGATTGGGGTGGTTTAAAAAGGGAATGGTTTGAATTAGTTTGTACAGCTTTATTTTCTCCTGAGAATTTACTTTTTCATTCATTCAAAGCAGACAAACAAGGTCTTGTGAGTATCTTTAAAATGATATTAAATTTATCTTAATTATAAATAGGCATCTATTAATTACTTTTGTGTGCTTGATGTATGATATTTTTTAAACTGTTATTTGTTTCAAACTTTATGCATTTCTTTGGTACAATAATGTAAGAACATATAGAGTGTATAAATAATGTTGAATGAGAAACTCTATTTATTATCTTTATTAATGTATAAGATTCAATAAAATAGATTTTGGGATTATAATTTTTTAATTAATTGTTACTTGTTCTTTTGATGATCATTTTATCTTTTTGACCAATTTATTTTTTGAAAAACTCCAGTTTAAGTCATAAGTCTTCTTGCAATTTACTTTAATTTGTAGTTACTTAATTTTTTATTTTCTTGTTTTAGATTTTTATTTGATACTTTAATAAACTTTATTTATAAGCATACAAACTTATACACTCTTTTGTCATTTATTTCTGTTTCTTTATGTTGTTAATCTTTCAATTATTTTCTCCCATATCAGCTAATTCAGCAATATCAGTTAAATTGTTTTTAAAAATCTAGAATACATATTCACTTATTATATACCTTACATTATTGTAAATTTCATTTGGATAGAATTTACATGTGTATTTTATTCTATTATTTTTCTGTTGTTAATGTTAAATAATACTTAAGTAAAAAAGGATTTGTAACTTTTAACTTTATACTTTTATTTAGGTGCATCCTTGTCCAAGTTACAAAAGACCTCCAAATTTAAAGCTAAAGTATTATGAATTTGCCGGAAAAGTTGTTGGCAAATGCTTATATGAATCTGCATTAGGAAGTACTTACCGCCAGTTAGTTAAGGCTAAATTTTCAAGATCATTTCTAGCTCAATTAATTGGCTTAAGTGTGCATTATAAGGTATGGAATGTTCAGTTTTTTATAATATTAATTTATTTTGGAAAATATCACATCCTCCTTTGTACGTTAAATTGTCTTCAGTTTCTTCAAATATGATAATAAAATCACTTCAGAAATTTTTATATTTTGATTTTATAAGATAAATTACTTTCGAATATGTTCATTTTCTATTTACTTGTATGCATAAATTGATCAAAGAATCACATTTTAAAAGTAATTATGAATATCAGTATAATTTAACTAAATATATTCACTAATTTTTATTTGAGAAAAAACTAATATTTTGTCCACTTATATTTACTAAAATTTACAAGTTTAATCGTTTTTCTTACTTTCATCAAACAGAGACAATAAAATGGGACTCCAAATGAGCAATTAAGTATTCTATAATATTTTGTTAAGTCCCAGTTTATTGATGTGTCAAAACCAATTCAAATACATGATATAAGTCATACAAGAACATATAAATACTTTTTGTGCAATTTTCTTATGTAGTATGTACAATTGAATGTTCTGAATTTTATTAGTATTTACTCATTACAACAAAATTATAGTCAAAAAAGTATTTGATTGAGTTAACATAGTGTGCTTTTTGATCAATCGATTTCCTATTTTAAGTCAAATATACAATGTATGTTGTAAATGCTTTGCAGTATTTTACTAAAAATTTCTTCGAGCTGCTTGAAATTTTGATTATATGTTATGCAATTCATTAAATTTATGACTGATTCATTAGGACACAATCTTTGTATATACACTCAAAATAAATCCTGTTTCTAAAAAAAGTAACTAAATCCTTTTAACGTTGATTTATAAAGAAAACATTACAATTAATCTATCTCTTCAACCTCAGAAGGCGAATGATAAAAATATAAATATTTAAAATACAAAGCTTTTATTTTTATAGTGCTTCATTTTTTATATTTAAAGTGAAAATGTATGCAAATTTGCTGCAACAAATTAAAATCAACAGACTAAAAGAGTAAAATCATAATGGTATTCTTAGTACTTAAATAATGCTATGCAATGATTCAAAATAATATGTAAATAGCTAGTAAGAACTAAAAAGTAATTGTCTGACTGATGATGTATGGCTTTTTTTTTCCCCTTACACTTTTATGAATTTTAATATATTTTGTAATCTATTATTATCTCAATTACATATTTTGTACTTTAATATATTTTGTACTCTATTATTATCTCCCTTACACTTTATGAATTTTAATATATTTTGTACTTTGTTATTTGTCTTCGATTCAACAGTTCGTGGGTTCAAATGTCACCTTGGGCATGGATGTTTGTAGTGGTATGGAATCTACTTTAAATTGTAGGTCCCGATCTAATTAGTCCTCGTGTGCAAAAAATTACAGTTGAGCCACAAACAAACATATCTCAATGTATTACAAATGCAAAGGAATATAAAAAAATTTATAATTTTTTTTCTTTGAGTTCATTAATTTACTCCTAGACACCATTATCTTAACAATAAATTATATAATATTTCGTGTAAATGAAAAATGTCCATTTGCAATTTAAAACTGATGCATAAAAATGTTTTAGAAATAATATAAAAACCTCTTTACTCTTATTATAATTGTTTTTCTCTATCATTTTTTTGCACTAAAATTCTATTACATTTCCTCTTTACATGATGAATTATGTAACTAAATAAAAAAATATCCATGAATATTTCATATGCTAAATTTTAAATTGAAATCATTTCAAATGTTCAATTTCAACTCAGAGCTCAATTTAAAAATATTTTATTTTATTTCTTTCCTGAGTTTTTTTTATTAATTTTCCAACATTTTTAGAAAATTGTTGCATTTTAAAAATTTCAGCAAAAATTATTATTCTTTAAAGAAAGTATTTTTTAAATGAAAATGTTATCATATACAATTTCACATGACTGTATAAATTACAATAATTGATGTTATAATAAATGGAATGTTAAAATTATATTCCCAGAGCTATTTTTTTTATTTGTGCTGAGTAATTGAACCATTTAAAATAATTTGAAAAACTTTATAAAACTGTTTTTTAATGTTAAGGATATTTAAAAAAATTTTATTAGTTGATAAATGTGTTTAATATTTTATGTGCTTTTATAGTATTTTGAACATGATGATCCAGATCTCTATGTGAGCAAAATTAAATATATATTGGAAAATGACATCGAAAGTATGGATTTATATTTTACTGAAGAGTTGTATGATTCAACTGGAAAGTTAATTGAAGTAACAAATTGTTTATTCTTTATTATAATAATAATTCCTATTCTCTATTTTATTAAAGAGATAAAATTTCATGAAAGTTTTTTCAAACTATGTCTAATTAATTTATTTGTTTTGAAAATCTTTTAATTGTTTTATAATTTTTTTATCATGTTTCTTATAATTTGTTTTAAAACTAATTAAATGTGGTAATATAAAGGTAGCAATTTACTTCATTTTTCTATAAATTAAAAAAAAATTACTCATTCTATGTTAAAATTAAAATAAATAATTGAATTTTCACTTCAAGTTATAAAAATTTGCAATGAAATATGTATATAAAAACTTATTATTTTTAATTATTGATTGTTGATTTGAAAAAATAAAGAAGTGATTTTATCATCGATGTTTTGCAGTTTTTGCAAATTCAGTAATAAACTGCATAAATTGTTAACTGCATGTTTTTTTTAATTTTGATAATTATGTTATACATAATGGAAAATAAATAAAATAAAAATGTTGGTGATTAATTTTTAAAAATAATTCTTAAAATATATGTGTGTTTATAATTAGTAATTAATTTATAAAAATATAAAAAATCATAGAGCATATTCAATAGTAATCAATGTTTTTTTATTTGTTCCAAATAAGTTTGATTTATTTTCAAATTACTATATTTATTTGTTAATAAGATACAAGACCAAAAATTTGTTACATTTTTTGTCATATTGACTATATTCAATGATGTGGTAAAAAGTAACAATATAAAGGTACTGAAAAATTGTCTAGCACTTTCTATAATTTAGGGCTGATTACAAAAAACTTAATTTAGTAATTAAATATAATGTCAGCAATATTAAATTTTAACTATGATTAGTTACAAGTTCAATAATTCATTTGCAAAATTTGGTAATATCTTTTATAAAAATAAGGTGTCTGAGATACAATTTAATCGGTATTTAGAATGTAATATTTTTATAAGGCATGTATTTTTTAACATGCCTAATCTATATAAAATTAAATTTAATAGATTAATAAAATTAAATTTAATAGATCTAAAAAAATTAAATTTTTACAGAATATACAGTGTGAAAAAATACCCACGTAATATATTTAAAAAAAAATTTTAACTTTTTAATTTTGTATTTATTTATTTATTTGTAAAATCATTGTTATACTTTATAATAATAATTCTGCTTTTCTGTGCATTATTTTATTTTATTTATTAAGAACTAGATAATACACTGCTCAAAGTAGTTAAAGGATGTTGTCAATATTCTATTTAATAAAAATAAGAATTTTTTGTCTTTTTTATGCAGAAAATAGAAAAAGTTATAAATGCATGTTTTTTCTTCAGTTATACTTTGAAGTATACAAATTTTTAACAACATAAAACTTTATTACCTCCAATTATAATTCAGTTTTCTAATTATTGAAAGATAAGGGGAAAAATAATGTTCAACATTAAGTGAGTGCTTTGCTTCAATGAATATGATGTTTCAACAATTTTATTTAACCAAATCAGAAGCTTTGAGTGTTGTCATCGTTTACAGGAAACAAAGCACAAATTGAAGTAGCAGAGAGAATCCAGTGCTATTCCAGAATTCTGAATCATTTCTGGAAACTGGAAGTGCAAGTCAGGAACTAGAGAAAGTTTGTAGGTGTGCAATAACTCTAATGAAGCTTAATATTTAATGCTAATGGCAAGATTACCTAAATATGAATATAATTTTTCAGAAGCAAGATAATTTCTTTTTCACTGCAAATATATTTTCAAATCAAAATGTCTGAAACTAATTGAAGTCTAATGGTATTGGTTATGTTAACAGCAAAAGACCCTGGCTGTTGATCTCCAGTTTTTGCAGTGTAAGAATTCGTTTCATTTATTTCATGTTAATAGAAGATCATTTCAATCCAGGTTGTGTTTACTTAGTCTAGGATTTTCTTTTCAAAAAAAAAAAAAAAATCATATGAATAAGATTGTGTTATTTAATTTATTTCTATTAAAAATTGGCTGAAAGATATGATCATATAAAATTAATTCAAGGGAATCTCTCTCTAAGTTTTCTTAAATTTTAATCATTCTCAAATCTCTGTTAGTAAATTTCATATAAAATTAATTCCATTTTTTATATAAAATTAATTCAAGGGAATCTCTCTCTAAGTTTTCGTAAATTTTAATCATTCTCAAATCTTTGTTAGTAAATTTCATTCATTCATTAATTAAAGGGTGAAATAATGCCCTTTGATAATGAGTAATTTAAAGTCTGTAACATTTTGCTTACTTTTTGTCAACTGATACACTTTACTATACATTACTGAGCATTATTCATTATGTTGTTTTTAGTAAACTAGAGATTGTTTTTATTATCCACCACTATTGATTTATTGTGTGTTTTCTGTTTATTGTCATACTTAATGAGAATAATGTTGTAAGATTCTCATGTGTTTAATTTTATAATTGTCTGTTTAATCATGAATAATAACAAAATTTTTAGTGCACTGCATTTTTAATATGTAATTTTCAAAATTATGAACTTACTAAAATGTTTTTTCCAATAGGAAGTTGATCTTATACCTAATGGCTCTACCATTCCTGTGACCAAAGAAAATAAAATACAGTATTTGAATGCTTTAGCTCAGTATAGACTCACAACCAGTGTAAAATCAGAAATTGAATATTTCTTGAAAGGCCTTACAGAATTGATACCTGATAACCTTCTATGCATTTTTGATGAAAATGAGTTAGAGGTAAAATTTCTTTTTTAATGTTATGTAAATAATGCCATAGATATTTATGCAAAAAAAAAAAGACTTAAATCTATATACTTGTGCGTTTGTTATAATATATATATATATATATATATTATATATATATATATATATATATATATATATATATATATATCCAATTTAAAATAATTGTTATTGTTTTATATTCTTTACATTTTATTTGCATCTTTTATTTATGTATTTTTATATTCCTTACTGTACATGTCAATTTATCCACCTCTGTTAAAATTATTTTGATATTTAAATCCAGTCAAAATTACTCTTAATTGTAATTAGTAATGTACCTTTTTAAGAGCATTTTTCAGATTTTTAATTTTAAAGTTAGCAATCGCAATAATCTTCAAGAAGTTGAACAATGTCCTTTACTTTCCATAGAATTTTCAAAATTTCAAAGATATAAAGTAATATACAGGAAAGTATATTAATGTCTTGACTTTTCATAATTTTATGTCATTTTTTTATATTGTACTATATTTAGTTAATATTTTTAAAATATCATATAGTGGTTAAATTTATGGAACTTTTCTAAGCAAAATGGTTGTTCCACATCTAAAATCAAAATTCTTTAGAAAATTACATATTGTGAGAGAAATGCATGCTGTGATGATCATCAATTTTTAAACTTACAGTTTTCTAGATCTCTATGGTAAGTCAAATTTTCAAAGTAATGCAAAATTTTTATTTTTTGTTCATCATTTGGATATTATAGTGTTATCTATTTATTAATGTCTTGAAATATGGTGATGTTAATGTATGGCAGTATATATATATATATATATATATATATATATATTTTATCTTAAATTAAAAAAAATTTCTAGCTACTTATGTGTGGAACTGGCAGTTATTCTATTGCTGATTTTAAAGCTAACCATGCTGTAAGTGGTTCCTCTTATGAATTTCGAAAGGTGAGCAATTGTTTTTTATTGTTTGAGCATGGTTAAAAATGTTTTTAAGAAATAACTATTCCTAAATTGATTAAAATATAATCCAGAACCTTGAAAACATTAATTCTTTCTAAATCTTTATATGGATATCTTCTTCTATACTGCGTTTGTCTGATATAGAGTACCTCCACTTAAAACTATTTCGTACCAATTATAATAAACCCAATTAATCTTAGTTCAACTTTTTGGGGTCACCTATTTTGCTTATAAAGTCTGTAAAATATGTGGTTCAAATCAAATATATTGTACATTTTATGCCAAATTAATTTCATTTACTAATATGATAATTAAAATAACTTAATAGTTGATTTCGAGAATTCCAAACTATTCATTTACAAATTTTATCATATTCATATAATAATGCTACTATAATATTGTTTTCATACAATAATATTATAGATCCAATAAGTAACAGGAAATTAAAAGATCTTTGTAAATTGAGAATATTACTTTTAAAAGTGTACTTTGTAAAAGTTGTGATAGTTTGAAAAAAAGTTGACATTATATAAAAGTGTTATTAAACAAGTATTTGATTTAAATTTAATGAAAATGTCACAAATATTCAATTTTTGATTTTTTACCTTTAACATATTTCTCAATGATGTTGTGAAATGAGTCAGTGATTTTGATGTATATATTTTAATTTAATTAATAAATAAAATAAAATTTCCCTAGGTTATGGAATGGTTTTGGATTGCTGTTTCCAACTTTTCTGAAGAAGAAATGGCACGATTACTCCAATTCACTACTGGTTGTTCTCAGCTACCTCCTGGTGGATTTTCAGAATTAAGTCCAAAATTTCACATAACTGCTGCCCCAACTTTTGGTAATTTGCCTACAGCACATACATGGTAAATTTATTTTTATTTTTTTTTCTGTATTTAGTTTGTGTCATACTGTTAAGAAACATTTATGTAAAAAAATCAGTAATTAATCTAATGGATTTACATTTTTATTTTTAGTTTCAATCAGCTTTGTTTGCCAGATTATGACTCCTATGAACAATTTGAAAGAGCTCTTAGATTAGCAATTAATGAAGGCTCAGAAGGATTTGGAATGGTTTGAAGTAATTTGGTTGAAATTTTTGAGATTGTTAACTAGTATTTGATATTTTAATGGAGAAACAAATGTATTTGTAGCATAACTGTGATTGTTACTCTTCCATGCTCATTTATAAATTATTTCAAATGAAATTATTATTTTCTTCACTTTTTTAAAAAAATATGTTATTTAAAATTTCATACTTAAATTTTGTAAATATGAGTTTTTTAATAGAGCTCTTTCTTAAGTACTTACTTGTAAAATGTTAATACTTTTATGTACATATGGTGTTAAAGTAATTAGTTCTATTAAAAGTTATATCAAATTTTATTCTATTTAAAATTGTTCCAAAATCATAACATTTATGCTTGCATATTTTTAAGTAATGTGTTACATTGTATTATATGTACATGGTGTTTGTTGCCTTGCTTATCTTTAATTTTTTATGAGTCCAGTCAAATTTAAGATAGATTTTGATTATAAGATAATTAATTTATATATATATTTGATTTTGAAAATGACATGTATATTGTAAATAGTCATAAAATTTAATCAAAATAATTTATGAATCACAAACTGATGTGATTTTAATGTATTTAAAAAGTTTTTATTTCTAACATTTATTAATATATTTAAATATATATACATTTATCTTATGCAGTATTGTAACAATTTTGCATATTAAAATAGTAGCAAAGCAAATATGCATATTCATGTATACATTTCATATTATTACACTACTAAATATTTGTTTTAGCACAATTTATTATTGCAGAATAATATTTTACAGATAACTTTTTATAAATCACACATATTTTTTTAACTTTTAATACTATTTTGTCTTTTAGAAATCTTCTAATATTGGGCTTTCAAATCGAAGTCCAAAATCCTTTAATTTCGATACTAATAGATATTTGATATAACATTTCCCTTTTTGTATGAGGTAATTGCTACTAATATTTGATATCTTCTCAAAATATTATCTTGTAATCATAAAAGAAAACAATTCTACAAAACACTGTTTTATTTCAAGTAACGATAATTTATTATTAATTTAAACTTTTTGTTTCTCAATTGTAATCTAATAATGCATATTTGTTATAAAATACTAGAAACTTAATCAAAGTATACTTCTAGAAATTTTATGTGTTAGTAAATCATTAATTTATTTTTATTCATTCAGTAAACATAATAGCCCTCAATTGATATAGTTGCTATTTTCTATATAGTTTTTTGGCTGAATATTTTAATATATGCAAAAAATATTCTAATTAAATTAACATTAAAGCCAATTATTTTTTTAATTTTATAAAAACAACAGCATAAAAAATATTAATTTAGAACTGTTTGTAACACATATTAGTCAATTTAATGTCATGTTTCTAGTTATAAATTTTTAATGCATGCTGTATCCTTTAATGTAGGCATTGTACTTATTCATAATATATCTGCTCTAAAGATGATAAGCTATAATGCATTGGATATATGTTTATTAATAAAGTTGATTTTATTTAAATTTCTATTTATTTTCTGTTATATATACAATTCCTCAAAGACTTTGCTTTTTAATTTTTAGAAAGGAATTGATAATTGGATGAGCTCATATATATTGTAATAAATAAGTAATTAACAATTTCAATAAGTGCTTTTGAATTTTGTATGGGGCCAGTTGAATTTATATTTTTTCTATAATTCTCTTAATGCCATTAAATAGCATTTTAGTAGACTATATACTTCATTCCATTTATAAGTTTAAGCATTTTTGATAGTCATTTTTATATATTCAGAGGGTAATAAACATTGACATTATCTGTAATGTAGATGTTTGTTTTATTTGTTCATTATTATTTTATGCTCATAGCTTTGCTTTAATAGATACTCAAATATTCCTTTCTCTTTAAAGGTTTATATCATTAATTGTGTAGTGCTGGTATTTTTATAAATAGTTTCGTGTGGTTCATAGTTAAAGTAATAAGTAGCTCTTGTTAGACTTTATTTGCATATGATGCAAATAAGATATTTTCTCAATTCAGTGGTTTGGTCTAGTTATAAATAAATGAAATATAGCTATTACTTCATAAAATTGAACTAAAATTGATCATGCATAATCAACTATAATATGACAAGTTATTAATTTAAATATATATATATATATATATATATATATATATATATATTTATATATATATATATATATATATCCATGCTGCTTTGAACACTTTATGGATTTCTTTCTAGTATAATAATTAACTTGTACAATTTTTTGCAATTTTAATTATTAATATCCCAAATTGGGTTTGATGAAATACAAATTTAAATAAAGCAAAACATAATTGTTTCTAAGAATTTGCATTCTGTTTCTTAATGCTAGCATACATGAAAACAATTTTTTGAAAAGCTGAAAAATGACCTATGTTTTAATTCAACCCCTGCATTTCTGTTTTTGGAGTAAGGTTGATTTGGCTCTTTTCATGAGAGTGTGCTAGTTATATTGGGCATGTGGTTACATTGAATTAGATTGAGACTCTCATTGGAGATAATAAATCTTCATTGCCACCTTAATGTGTCTCATATTAGATTTTTATAATTATTACACTCCCATATTAGCATGTTAGTTTGGAGATAAACAAAGTACCTGCTATTAGATACCTGACTTGTACCCATTATATTGTGCAAGTGCTTTTTTTATACTTTAGATTGACACAAGTGAAGCTTCTTACCTTGGTATAGAGTTACAAATTTTACTTGCATAAAAGTAATTATTCTAATTTATTGTTGCTCTGTCCAAGGTGCTTAATACCACCAAGATACTCAATACTGAACTGTTCTAAAACATCTGCACATGTGTAGAGTTTTATTGGTGTAATGAATAAACATCTTTTAATTTAGGGATTGTTTCCTTCTCAATTTATCATTAATCTTGATAAGCAGCATGTTTTGAAACAAAATTAAGCCAAAAGATTTGATTTATTAGTTTTTCTGTTATATAAATATTCTATTTAGGGTCCTTATACTATTTAATACTTCTATTGCATACACTTAATGTAACCTATAGCAGCATTCTATTATTTAGAATTATATTAGTTGCTTGTATGTTTTTAGCATTTCAGTATTTTAACTAAAACTTCACTTCTACTTACTTTCAAATACACATACATATGTTATATTTTTCATTGAAATTTCAATTTTAAGCAGTGTATCATTTTTATCATTGTTATTCTAAATTAAAACTTAATAATCTCAGATACAGAGGAATTTCACTGAAGCTGAATTCAGGATTTTCATTAATATGCAGATTGGTTATTATTAAAGATATGATTTAAGATTTTAATGAATTTAAGAACAATTTGTTAGAATGGCATGAAGTTATATCAGAAAAAATTTTGAAGCAATAGAATTTGTTTTCACTGATGAATGATTTAGATATTGAATTTTTGTGATTATTTAAATCAGAGTGACCATTATACTATTAAGGCTTTATAACTCAGTACAACTTTTACGTATCAGTCAAAATGAATCATTCACTTTCTTGAATGACTATATTTTCCCTTTTTGCTGTATAAAATTCCTCTCCTTTTGATATTGTTTGTAAACTTAACATAAAATTTTTATTTGTCATTCTTTTTTGTTGTTGTTTTCTTGTGCCGGTTAACCTGCTCGTATGGGGTGTACTGCTTTATTTTTCCAACTGAGGCATAATTTGGTATGGAAGTCTGGCTTCTTCAGTACACACATGCTATAAGTACTTGTTTATAGGATAGATAACCATTCACAACCCATTCATGCTAGGAAATGACAAAGGAGAAAAATGTATATCTATGTCTTAATCAGATTTTAACTCATGACCTCTTTATCCGCTATCAGGCATGGTAACTACTAGACATGGTGGGTGGCATGTTAACTTTGTTGGATCACAATTTTAATAATCTTGTTTGAGTATATATGAAAACATATATTTGTGTATTTATGTGAATGAAAGAGTGACTATTTTTTAATATAATATTTAAAAAAAAATTATAGCCAAAATGAGTGCCTAATAAGATTAAAATGAATGGCATTGGTTAATATGAAACAGTAGTAACAAAAAGATAATATGCACTTCCTTATACTAACGTTTTCACATTTTTTAAAATTTTTGAATAAGTTCTTTGTTATTGAAAGTTTATAATTCGAATGTGTAATAAAAATATTTAGTTTATGATCATCATTTGATTGCGACATAAAATTTTAATATGACAAAACTGATTTACATTAATATGAAAAAAATTTGTTGATATAAAATTTAGGAAATTAGTGTTGTCACTGGATGAATCTATGTAACAGTTTTTTTTATATTACCATTATATGATAGAGAATAAAAAATTTTTTTAAATTATTGTTTGATATTAATATAAATGAGTTATTCTCCTCCCCCCAAATTTTTTTTCATAAGCAATCTTCTAGCATATTTGCTGTAGACTTCAAAATGTTTATAACTAGACCACACTCTATTTTGAAAATAATTATATGCATGAAATGCAATTTTTAAATATGTATATGATGTGTATTTTTACACAAAGCTATTTATGTTGTGTAATTAAAAAAAATTTTCTTATATCTTTTTACATAATTGAGTTTTGTTCTTGGGAAATAAGAATTTTTTTTTGTATTAAATACTATTAATTTTATCTATGCAATGTAAAAAAATTTTTTATACTTTTTTATATTTTTCCATTAAAATGTGCTTATAGTAACATTGCAATAACTTGTTATAATAATATTAATCATTTTTCAAAATTATTCATTAGTTATTACAAAAGTAGTGAAAAGTTTCTTTGTGTATTAAAAAATGTTTTTTGTATATATAAAAAAATAAAATATGTGTAATTATATAAAAATTGCTTAAACTATTAAAATATAATTAGTTAATACTATATTGTGGTAAAATAAAATGATTTAACTTTTTACTTAATTATTTTATCTAAATGGTACATAATCCAATCCTTTAATCATTGTTTTCAATTAAATTTCCAGTTTGTGAATTGTTAGGTATTGAAAAATGCATTTAAATTTTATGCTGACAAAGTAATACTTATTGTAAAAATAAATTTGCAAAATAGTGATAAATATATAAAATAGTGATATATTAGAATTCAAACCATTATTTTATATATTTAGTTTAGAACTCTTGGTTTTGATTGTTGTATTATGCAATATTGTTTTGTTTTTAATAATTCTATTCAAATGTTTTAGATGTTAAGCATTTATAAAACGCTTTTTATAATTCTTATCTTGTTAGACTTGTTATTTCAATTATTAAAAATAATTTTCTATATACAGAAATATTAAGAAAGCAGCAAAGTTTATCAGTATAAAAAAGCAGTAAAATGTTTTTCAGTTATTCAAATATTTTGTGCTTGTATATTCACTATGTATATGTAAAATAAAGGAACATAATTGACAATTCTTCCAGATTTCCACAAGTCTTCTGTGAAATCAATAATTTTTTCAGTGTTTTAAAAAGGAAAATTATCTTTATTTTTGTAGACAAGTTAAAAAAATATTTTTTTAATTTTTAATTCTATTATCCAAAATAAGTTGGAAACTATATATTTTAATTAAATTTAATAAGTTAAAATAGGCTTTATTGTAACAGCGATTTTTCAAAATATATATTTATGTTAAACTAAGTGTTATATTTATTTACTGAACACATAGCAAATAAAAGTGTGAAATAAGTATATTTGAAATGTTTAAATAATTTATTAAGAGAATTAAAAATCTGTCTTTAGAATTTGCTTGTAAATTGAAAATGTAATTAAATCTAGTTTTCATGGAATAAGATTTTTAACAAACTGATTAATACAAAAGCTGTGTTTATAACAATGATGTTAATTTAAAATATTAATCTTTGGAATTAAGTGACTTTTTTAATAGAAATTTATCATATTTTTAAAAATAAGTTACTAAAACTATAGTTTAATGTTTTATAATGTTCATCCAAATATAATAAACACGATTTGTAATAAAAATAATTAAAATTTTTTTGAGAATCATGTTATTTATGTTTCTAAAAGGAAATGCAATAAATACAAAACTTATAAAAATAAGTGCCTATCTATTGTGAGAGGATTTTGTTTATTTTAAACTTTTTTCTGTTGTAATATAATGTGCACTTCACTTGAAATAGCAGTTCATTCAGTTTAAATAAAAAATCATTCAGTTTTTAAAAAATATTGGCGAATATTTTTATTCTGAAACTGCGTTTTCAAGGTGATGTTATACAAAGATATTGCTTTTCATATTTGTGAAATATATTTTAAATAATCTGTCATAACAATTGTATTATGCTAACATAAGCAAAATGAATAAGTTAAAAAAGGTTAACATAAAAGGATTAATATTTCATTCTTATTGTTTGAATTAACTGTTGAATATTGTAAAACTTTTAATTGATTTTTTTTTATACTTTTAAAGCAAATATGTTTATTTCTGTTTTAAATAAGGATAACTGAGCTTTATTAACTTTGGATAGCATAGATATCCATATATTTGTGTCACTGCATTAACGATTATAATATTCTAGACCCTCATTATAATGAACTTATTATGACAAAGAATTAAATCACTGAAAGAAAGTCCCATTTATGACAAATGATTCTGATTGACGTAAAATACAACGAAACATTTCTAAGTGTGCCTATATCCAATAATTGAGGAATACTGAACGAAAAGAAAAGGTACTAAGTGTGGACATTTAGCAGCAGCTATGGATTTCCATTCTTAAATTCATATTTTTGCTAAGTACTGCATGTCATTGACCAAATCTATGTTAAAAAAGGCATGTGTGTCTAATCGATTGCTTGGCAATGTAGAATTGTCGGATAAAAGTAATGTATTTTTAAAGTTTCTATCATAAGCAGTGTTTATTATAGTGAGGTTCTACTGTATATTAATGAATGGTTTATCAATTGAAATTTGTTAATATTTTGCTGCTTCTTAGAGGTTGTTACTGTGATAAAATATAAATGGTGCTTTTTATTTATGTGTGTTTGTTTTGAAGTTTTTGTGTGAAAGTATTTTTATGTTGATTACTGTTTCTTTTTTTTAATAAATTTCAAGTTAAAATGAGTATTGTTTAATTTTTTTTAAAAAAAATTATATTTTAAAAGGAGAGCTTGTAAGAATATCATAACCTCAGTACCTGAACTAATGCATTTATTATTGCATTACTTTATTGAAAATGCAAAATGAAATCACTTTTCTTTATTAAACATTATTCCATAATGAATTGAATATACATTATTTTTAGTTAAATAAAATATTTAATTAGCATTTTGATATTGAAATAAAAGTAAAATAATTACTCAAAAAAAATGTTTCCTTGGGAAAAGAAAAAGTAACTTTTAATGTGTGACATTACTCGTAAAAAGAGCAAAATCAGATTAATGTTTTTAACACAAACTGAAATTATTTTATAAATTATGAGACTTAGTAACAAAGACTTTTTTTTTTTGCATCCTTCCAAAATTTTTAACATTTGATCCGAATGTGTCCACTGAGAAGAGGAATTGTGGAAGCCCTATTATTTCCTATCATTTGTAGTCTTTCTTTTGTTTGTTTATTGTGAACTAAAATACCCGAATTATTGCACATAAATTTCAGATTTAAATTGAAGCAGTGTAAAAGAGCTGGAGTAATTAACTTCCGTGTTCGCAATCTAACAAATAAAACGTCCTCCTTTTGAGAGTAAAAGAAATTCACATAGAATACTCCGCCTTCGTTATTTCCAAGTATGTAGTTATTTTTACTAGATTGTGATGTGTATGTAAAAGCATGTTGAGATCTGTGTTATTTCTTTGAAACATTTTCAAACCATCTGGGAAGTCTTCAGTTCGACAGGTGCATGCTGTTTTCGAGAGACACAAATCTAAGGAGGATATATATGATGGTTACTCTGAAATTTTTGAGATACGCCCTGACGAGAATTTACAAAATAAAAATAACGGTTTAATTTAAAAATGCAAACTATTTTAACACAGAAGACTATTTTTTACTGACTTATTTTAACTTGTTTAGCATAGAATAAATTTTAAACAAAAGAGAAAATGGAGTTGACGCGAGAACATTTTCGCGCTATGATTTTCTACGATTTTAAAGCAGGTTTAAACCAAGAAGAATGCGTCCAACGGTTGCAATTAGTATTTGATGATGAATCTCCAGCTCGTGCTATTGCATTCAAATGGTTTAAAGAATTTCGAAGAGGTCGCAATTTTCTTCAGGATGAAGAACACACGGAAAGCCGCCGTCGGCAGTAATCCCGGATGATGTGTCTGCCATACGAAAAATGTTAATGGATGATAATCGCTGTACCTATCAAATGATACAGAAGAAACTTAATATTGGATCCGCAGCCATACGCAAAATCATTCATACTTGTGAAAAAAGTAGTTTGCTCTTGGGTTTCCCATAATCTAACTAAGCACCAAAAAGAGGAGCGTGTCAGAATCAGTAAAGAAACTTTTAAATTGCTAAATGATGGTGGCCTCCGCATCATTTCTAAAACTGTAACAGGTGATGAAACGTACATACCGTTTTTTGACGTTCCAACACGTCAAGAAAGCAAAGTATGGGTCTTTGAAGATGATCCCACGCCGACAATGGTGAAAACAACAACTGAAAGAAGTGATGTATGCCGTTTTCTTCAGAAGTACGGGATTGGTCAAAGCCATCCAGTTGGAAGGACAGAAGACAGTATCAGCAAATTATATACCACTAAATGTCTTCCAGAAATTCTACAAGAACTGAATGTTAGGGGATTAATGCTTCACAATGACAATGCATCTTCACATACAGCCGGATTAACAGTTGAGTTTCTTAAACAAAAGCAAATTAAAGTGATCGAAGATCCGCCGTATTCACCTGATCCAGCTATGTGTGACTTTTGGTTATTCTTTAATCTAAAAAAGAACTTACGAGAACGTCGTTTTCATTAAGAAGAAGAGATTGGTGTGGCTATAAATGCATTTTTTTCATCTATTCCAAGAAATGAATGGCTTGAGGCATTTAATCAGTGGAAAATTCGTCTACAAAAGTGCATTGATGCTGGAGGAGACTACTTTGAACACACCTAAAATTTTGTAAGTATAACTTTAAAAACATAGTTGTATCTCAAAATTTTCAGGGTGACCCTCGTTTTGTATATGTTACTGATTTTGCTAGTTTATCAACCGTTTCGTTTATAAAAATTATGATCTTTTACGAGAGGATAACATCTTGCTGGTTGATATAATTTATTTCTTAAGCGAAAAATAAGCTATGGTGATCATATTGTAACATTTTTAATGCCACAGGAAGATTTGTAGAAAAAAATTTCGGTATTTTAAAAGCCATTAAGTTATCAATTGCTTGGCATATGGCTAGAGCATTTAATGTAAAAAGAAAAAAAAAACTGAGTTTATATTTTAAATCTGTGATCTAATATGGATACCAGGCAGCAACTTATGTGAAGTTATCTGACTTAGATGGATAATTTAAAATTATAAATTGGGATAGATTATTCGCTTAGGAATTCCTCGAATAAAGATAGTATACGATAAATTTGGAGATCTCTTTTCTTTAATACAGACACAAAATTTCGCGTTTTTACATTTCCACAGAATTTTACTTCTTGTAAAAATATTTTTTGATTATTTTAAAGCAGTAATTTAATTTAAAATATGTTAATATAGTTTTTTCTATTTAAAATCTTTCAATAATATTTTTTTCAATTTAGCAGTTATATTTATAGATTTACTTAAAATGTATGGATTTTTTTCCTATATTTCTATTTATAATATTTTCACCAGCTATGAATGCTCATTTTTACCAAATATTTGTGTCAAGTTCATCTTATTTCATTATTTACCGTCCAATATATTTTATAATTTTAGTCTTCATAGATTTCTTTTAAAAAATGTCTTATTTTTTGAAAGCCTAACGTATTTAATTACATTATCTTCAACAAAATATTTTATTTTGTTTAAGATATATTGGGTATATTTTTTGCATATTTTGTAATAGATTTTTTGTTGTAATATTTGTATTTATAAACTATTTTGAAAGTAAAACCATATAAATATATACAATAAATAACAAATTAATTTTTTTATTCAGTTAAAATGAAAATGTGTATATAAGTGTCAACTTTATTTTACTTTTCTGTTTTCTAATCTTTTTGACAGTGCTATTAAAGAAATAATTCGCAATATAAAAAAAGAATTTTTTTTTTAAATTCATATTCTCTCAAATGGCTGATGCGTTCTTTAACTTTTCGCCTGCAATTATAGTTAGACAATAATTTATCAAATAAAGTTATTTAGCTGACAAAATCGCTCAAAAAATGACATGCTTTATTTCGTCACAACTATGCCTGAACGAGCTTCTGATTTTTCGATCAGGTTATGAGACAACAGGGGGCATGATTTTTCAGAGTTAATATATTGACATTAATAGCTACCACAGATATTAAGTTAATTAAGCAGTTGAGTTAAATTAATCTAGTATTTCTTATGAGTATCTCTGCGGATGCTTTTATGAGAAATATAAGTTAAATAAATTTTATTGGTCTAGTATATATATCAATTTATACTACATAGAAAAATTAATCTAGCAATTTTTCTACAGTTATAATTTTGTTTGGATAGTATAATTTGAATAAAAAAGGCAACGTTTGTATGCTTAGGCGTTAAGTTAAATATACGTTAGATGGCTTGTACAGTTACAGCTGCTCATGTTACTTAAATATGATGTCACTTATCTCCAACCATAGTGACTTGTGTATGGTAACAAACTAGTCTCTTGTCTATCATTGATCAGGCATTTTCTATTATTGAAAGACCAAGAGAATTATTAAGCTGCACTAACCGAATATTCTTTGTGTATCAAGAACGTACGTACAGTACAAGCAGCAGTAATCGTGCATTATCCTGATGAACCAGCGTTTTTCAGAGCTCAAATTACGAGAGCCACAGGTCTTAATATAACAAAAGTGCAACGGCCATTGTTCACACTGCCTTCAAATGAACTAGAGGCGATTTCGATATTTATCTTATTTTCAATTAAGTGAGTTTTTTTTTTTCTGATGTTGCATCTATCTATGGTTTTGGAGAAAATAGTCTCCAAAACCATGGATTGGTGCAACATCAATCCATGTATAAAAATGCTACGAGCAGATGTGTGTGCGCGCGCGCTTGTGCCTGCTTTAAACTATCAATTATATTGTAAAAATTGTTTAATACTTTAAAAAAGAAAAAAAAAAGGATTTCCTTAGTGTTAAATTATACTTAGTATTTATAAAAAAAGTAAATTGTCATTATGAATCCTTTATATTTCATATATATATATATATATATATATATATATATATATATATATATATATATATATATATATATATGTATATATATATATATATATATATATATATATATATATATATATATATATATATATATATATATATATATATATATATATATATATATATATATATATATATATATATATATATATATATGTATATATATATATATATGTATATATATATATATATATATATATGTATATATATATATATATATCTGTATATATATATATATATATATATGTATATATATATATGTTCAAACTTCTAACCTGATTGTAAAAAAGGGGAAATTTATTTAGATTTGGGATTTAAATTATTGAAATGTTGTAAACATAAGTACTTTGAGTAAGCTTTTCTTAAATTCGAATTTCGATAAGGCCGCAGTGGTTTGGTTACTGCAATTAAACCATAGATCATCTTTGTTTTCTAAAGGCTTCTGACTCGCTTTAACTAGCTCATGTTCGCAATGTTATCCAAATGGAATGATAAATCTGTGAGTGGCAGGTCAAATAAATGGGGTCTTATGCTTTGGCACTGCTTTTAAATTACAAAGACTTCCACCTAATATCCGGGACATAATAACTGTGATAGAGTGTAACTCTGGGTTAGATACAAGGAAGTATTCTTATATAACAATCATTCGACGTCGTTTATCGTTGAATCTGCAAGACTACCGTTGCTTCCTTAATCCTTGAATCGAAACCATAGACGTTTTTACCGCCAATGGTGCTTGAACGATATAGACATGGACTACAGAATGGGACGATATTGCCTTTATTGACAAATCCTGCTTCTATATGTAGCTGATATCTCGAATGAATCTTGGAATGAGAAATATCCAAGAAGATAGAGTACAGGCACCTGAACAAATGCTTACCAGAGTCTCTGCAAACTTTAATCATACGAGCTTCTTACCTTAAGGCTCTTCCAGACCTACGTGAGAACTTCTGTTGTCTTGTCACCCCATCTGGTGTTAGTTCTCAAAGCTCGTGGAGGAGAGTATCCAAAACATTATTAATGGTTGAAATTGCTTTTCAATGAATCCTTCGAAGTTAGCGAGTTTGCCAGATTTTGCGCGTTATATCGTGAAAAATTAAAGTACTAACGCCATAAAAACAGCCAAAAAGAGAGTTTTAAATTTGCTCCAAACAGACCTCAAATTACCCTCAGGGTTCTTAGAATAGGGGTGGGGGAAAGTGGGTCAGTACAAATGCTCAAATTTAACTAATTAACTAACTAAAATTAAAAAAGTTAATTTTCAAAATTAACTAACTTTTTTTTTTAAAGAAAAGACACCGGAATTAAATGTTGCTGTCTTATGGTAAATTAGCTGCCAGTGATTCTAAAGAAAATATTATTTATTTATGTTTTATAGAGTTCGGCTTTTATTATTCGCACTAAAAAATATGAAGACAAATTGCAAATGTTGAGTGATTTTACAGTTACTAATTAAATGGTCAGAAATGATTATCAGAATTCAAATCAAACCTAAAATACTATATGAA
>CM057819.1:69899526-69909526 GCA_030067965.1 Latrodectus elegans
GCCTTCGTTCGTTTATCCGTAAATAGAGGCATGTATAAAGAAAGAAAACATTCATGTCTAAAACAATTTGCTTACTTCTCATAATTATTTGTTTCAGTTATTGTAAATAATTTTAGTTTAAAATCTTAAATTATGATTAAAAAATATTTTTATTAAATGACCATGTTTTTATGTTTGTGAACTTTTTATTATAATCGTGCTTGAAAGAAATTTCGACTTCTAACAAAAAAGTTTTTTATAGTGGAAAAATGTCACAGATTTACAGTGTATTTGTCATTATTGTAAAATATTTTAGATTTTATCTATCAATTTTGTGTCTCATAAGTTTATTTTTCATTGGGTATGCTCTGTTTCTTACATCACAGACTTCGAACGATCTTCCTCTACAATTTGAGGGATCTAATTGTAAGCATAATTCACCAAAAGCAAACCTTTTTGGAATAAAGGTGACTATTGAATTATATTAAATATTAATGTTTTTATCTAATCACTTTTTATTTTCACAATTTACGTTAAGATAAAAAATTTTCAGTACATTCACATTTTTAGAAAAAAATCATGCTAATTTAAAAATAAATAATATATGCACAAATCAATAATGTTTGCATTTTACTGTCTTGCTTATCATAAATAAAAACTTGTAATTTATGGAAAAAGGCAAATTGTTTCAGTTTTTATTTGTGATTCCTTTATAAAATTTAAAATAGATTTATAAAATTCAGAAATGTTTACATTCATTATATTTATATATAAGAACAGCAAGATAAGTGTACATAATATTGATTGTCGAATACCTTAAAATTCAATATTACTTTCATATCTTTTATAAAGTTCATTAGCATACTTATAAATATTTGCAAACCTATTGTGTTTTGTTATTAAACATTTTGTTATATGTTATATGTTTTGTATCTATTATAACCATATCTATTAATTAGCTTTAATTCTGTTTGACGTTCATTGTCTAGTAAGCTATTAGAGATAATTATAAATATAATTATCATATATTATTTTCATATATTATACAAAGTTTTAAAAGAAGTGAAAATTATGGTCTCTCTCTCTCTCTCCTCTCTCTCTCTCACGCACGCACACACACACAGATATATTAAAAATTTATGTTATTAATTTTTATTCCTTTCTGGATAAAGATTTAACTTTTATTTAACTACTTTATTAATATATAATAATATTATTCACATCTGCTGTAACAAGCAATCATGTTCCTAATTGCCTTTTCTTAATATTAACTCTCAGAAACTAGAATTTTTACAATTCAAAAAAATATCATTCGCACCTTTTCACAAACTTTTTATTAATTTGTACCTAAAGAAAATGAATCTATATCTTATTGATTTTAAATAATTAAATTATTAGAAAAGTGACAGGATTCTAATGTTAAAACAAATCAGCTGATTTTAATATTTTTCCAAAATACAGAACTGATATAGTTTTTATTTATTTTTAAACTTTTATCTCCTAAGTTAATAACATGTAGCTTAGTAAAAAGTGATTAATTTATTTTTGCCCTATGTTCACTTATACATCTCTCTCACCTAATTATTGCTATAATAAGGGTGTCTTATATCAATTTTAATTATTATAGAAATTAAATATGTGTTAATATATAAGTATATAATCCAAATTTATTGTTAAAATAAACGTTATTTTAATGTAATTATTTATTCTTGTTGAGACTAGGTTATTTTGCTGTGCTATAAAAAATACACCCCAAATTTATTTGTATATTTTTTGGTCAAATATATATATATATATATATAAAATTCAGACTTTCAGAAATATATATGTTTGTGATGAACAATTATATAATAATATCAGGTCAAAATTTACTTAGTTATAAAGAGTTAAAGATTTTTTTTATATTTAGAGATAAAGAGTTATAAATTGTACTATATCAGACAACATTTTAATAATAATATATTAGACAATTTTTTAATAAGACAGCATGTAATGCTACTTACATTACAGTTATGATAAAATTTTCATATTATTGCTTTCAAAGTACTAAGTTATAGAACAAATCAGTGCTGTGTTTTGGATTTTATATTAAAATTAACCGAATCTATTGTCTTGCTTTGGTTTAGTTACTTGTCTGTCTACAATAACTTTTTGCACCCAAGGGCATATTGAAATTTACTAAATTATGTAGGCTTATGAGCTATTATACTTAAGTAATGTGAAGAAATTTGTTTCATTAAATTATGAGACAATAATATGTTTATTTTAGAGAAATTGCCAATTCACATAGCAAAAAATTAAATCCAAAATAAATCAAAGTTTAAAAATACATTATCTATCATGAAAATAAATCTTAAATAAATTGATAATATAACAAAACTGAAATAAACTTGTTAAGAAAATACTTTTTAATTAAATTTTAGATTTTCACACAGTTGAAAAACTGTTTTATGTGATTTTATATCTACATCTTATTATTTGCTGTCCTCTTATCTTTAATTTTTAAAATGTATAAGTAAGTTTCAAAAGCTGAGTTTTGAGATTTTAAACAAAGAAAGAAAAAACTTAATTTTGATGAATTCAGTTATGGTCCCTTCATTTTCTTAAATGGTAGTAAGACAAAAAAAAAATGCAGATAATGCATTAAATACTATGGAGAAACTCGCGTATATAATGATTTATTTATTTGAAAATTGAAATTACAAGTTATTCTGCTTATGAATATCAAAGTAATTATAGATAAAAACATGTTTAAATAAGAAGCAATAATTTGAATTATCCTCTTTGGTTTTTATTTTATATTCTTAATTCTCTTCTTTTATTTATAATGCATTATATAATATATATACATCAGTATCAATTTATTGAAAATCAACTGTTTGAAAGGGCCAATATATATAAATATATATATATATATATATATATATATATATATATATATATATTACTTAATCAGTGTTCAGTATTTAAAAGTAATTAAATCCATGAAAATAAAAAAAAATATTTTTCTAAATATAATTTTAAATATTTTTTAAGTAAAAATTCACTAGTAAATTTTATTGAAAAATTATACTATTATTTATGTAATATAAAAGCTTAATATTATTCAGATTTATATTCTTAAAATTATAGAATATGAATTTAATGACTTAGTTCATTCCCATTTCTTGTATTTTTCTATTTTTTTTTTCAATATGACTATTGATTAATAATATAAATATTACAGAATTGCATGAGAACATCATAAATATTATATACTTCTCATTTGAAATACATTTTTTTAATCTCAACACAGTGCTTGATTAAAAATTTTTTTACACCCTAAATAAATAAATGAATGATAATAATAATGATAATTAAATGAACTATGTATATTGAATAGATAATTTTTTTACTATGGAGTAAATATTCAAAATGTTCTGACTTTATACTTCTGAATATATTCTATAATAATCAGAATATTTTAAAGTTCTTTTTTACATAGGATTATTCACTTTGTTGATTGCTTAATAATTTATTTGAATAAAATTTTCTTTTATTTTTGATGATTTGGATCTTGTCTATTATGGACTGTATGCACAAATTCAACTTTTTTTGCCTGCTGTGTCTAAGAACAGATATTGATTATTCATTTATGGGAAATATTACACTATAAGATTTTAATGCGTGAAATGAGTTATTTTATATATAAATTTATTAAAATATTTTGTATGCATTTCCAATAAGAATGAAAAGTTTTATGTAATCTTTTTTATTATATATATATATATATATATATATATATATATATATATATATATATATATATATATATATATATATATATATATATATATATATATTAGTGAGCTTTTTGTTGAAGCTACTATATTTTGTATCTCATTTGCTTTTAACGATATAAGATATCTCATTTGCTTTTAACAATAAAGAACACACATCAGTGACTGATACAAATTGTTTTGTTTTCTATTCTTTAGAAAGGGGACAAAACTTTGGTCATTGTAGAGCAAGTATTTAAAAAAATAGGATATTCAGTACAAATTGGATCTGGTAGTAATTGGGATATATTATGGTCTTACACTTATCCTTTTCATTCTTTAGCAAAAAAATTATTACCATTACAACCATTTCAGAAAGTAAGTTACATATTTGATTTAAATCAATAAATAGTATTCCTTGTATTTGTTTAAATAATTTCAGATTTTTGTTTCAGATAAATCATTTTCCTGGAAGTGGTTATATAACTCAAAAATCAAATTTAGCTGCTTTGCAATTGGATTATATACCAAAGTCTTTTATATTACCAATGCATAAAGAACTTTTTTTACAATATGTAAGTGTTAAAACTTTTAAATCAACTTAATATGTAAGATCTAAATTCAATATCCTTGCAGGTTCAATTATAAAAATTAGAGGAATTTTATTACATTAAGATGAAATAACAGAGTCCTTCTCGTTAGCATATTTTATTAAACAGGGCTTCAAATTTAAACTTTACTATAGCTATACTGTAAACTTTTTATTGTAATATATATTTATTCATTCAAATTACATTTATGTGTTGTATGATATTTTCTAAAATATTTATTAAATACATATCCTCTAATTAACATTACAAAAAATAACTCCTGCTCAAATTTACAATTTCCATATGAATCAGATAAGTTTTTCACTTTCTCGTAAATCTATATATTTTATTTCCATAGATTTTTAAATAAGGAATTTGGAAATTTTAAATATTACTTGATATCATACTTGACAATGTATGATATCAAATAATATTCCTAAAAGTAAGAACTTGCAAGGATATTGAATTAAGGTCCTACATATTTTTTCTGTCTCTCTATTCTAGCAAAATTTGATTGCTAGGTTTTTTCGTATCTTTGCGAATTGTCAGACAGTTATTTTACATAATAAATTAAAAATTATGTAACATATCGTCATGGTAACATCAAGCTTTTTATAAAATTTCTCAAAAATATATATGCATTGATATTATAGACTTAATGAATGGCAATACTTAACACATTTTTCTTTAACATTTTTTTTTGTGGTTTTCAAGTTTTTTTTGTAATTTTGCAGGCAATTTAAATGTAATAAAATATTTAAGCTATCTGTGATAAATAAACAACATTAAAATAAGTTTTAATATTTAAATCAATCTCATACTGAACTATCATTTCATATTTAAAACTAGGTTACTGAAAATTTTTCAAAGGTAGAAAGAATTATGAACCTGTAAGCCTTTTTTGCTAACTAAAAGTTGCTTATTGGCAACTAATATAAATACAAATAAATGTTAATAAGGATTTCAGTCTTATTTAATTTAACATTTTTAAACAAATATTGTAAATGGTTAGTATAATGTACCAGAAGTCAAGGAAAACTCGATTTATGCTTTACTCATTTAAATAGTCTTTTAATTAGATAAAGAAAAGGTATATTTATTACAGAAACAAGGAATATTGGAATCAGATATTATCAGTTCATTTGAAATATTATTCTTTAAATTAAAGTTTTATATTTAAACTTTTAACTGTCATAATCGAGATAATCTCGGGCACACCACTGGTGTTCGAAAATGTCACACCCAAGTATTACTCTGGGTAATTTTTTTTTGAGTGCATCGTATTGTTATAACTGAATTTAAATTGGGAGACATTTATTTTGGCTTCGTCTCTTTGTCAAACCCGACTGTATCTTGGAAAAAGTTACAGTCGGGTTTGTACATTTGATTCAATAGATGGCAGCACTTTACTGAAGATTTCAAAGGTTAGCTGTTAGAAGTTCTTTTGTTCAAAGTGACAATTTGTGTATCCAAATCACCAAAATAACTTAACAGTTAAAGGGTTAATTATGACTAAGACTCAGATAATCTCTTGAAGAATGTTTTGTTAAAGAATTTTTTAGTAGCTGATTAAATAATATCTTTGTGAATATTGACAATTTTTTTCTCAATTTTTATACTGCAATATAAAAGAAACTTTAAAATATGATTATATATAATTAAAATCCATTTATTTTATTGATAAAATGTTTTTATTCTATGATAATATTTCCAATCCAATAAAAAAAATTCATTTTCAATAAATTCAAAAATATGGCTATGAATTTTTTAGTATTTTAATTTTAATAGATTTATTCTATAACAGATTTATGAAGAATATAGTAATAAGGTAATGATGATGAGAATCTTTATTAAAGACAATGGAAGGTCTGAAACATTAATTAAGATTTTATCAATTTGTTCCAAACATTTCCTGAAAATTTTTTAAAATGATTTGACAATAATAAACATTGTTGCTTAATTTTCTTTTGGAAAAAAATTTGTGTTAAAAGAAATCAAGAAAATCTACTGATCAATTTGCTTATAGCAATTTTATGTACTTTACCAATCTATTCAATAATGTGATTATTCATTTAAAAAATAGATTTAACATTATACCCCTGGTTTTAAGTTTATGATTTTTAATAAATGTTTTCACATTTCTATTTATGTGATCACTATTACCATCAGAAATAAAAATTATTGTAATAATGTTTTTGGAAAATATTTATTTAAAAAAGTTTGAAATTTTTCAGAAAATATGAATAAGAAAATAACTAAAAATTAATCTAGTTCATGGGGTGGAAAATATTTTTTTTAACAGTAAAATACCTATCAAAGATTCACAAAAATATTTTGTTTTGTATGTATTAAGCATTAATATTCTTTAGAAATTTAATTAGAAATATACATGGTGGTTCTTTTCCATTTTTTAGAAATATTTACTGTTTTATTGAATTCAAAATAAACATTTAGTGAAATATTAACTTATGTTAGCAATTTTCTTTTGGTTGCGCATTCAATATTCAGTTAACAATTATATTTGCAATTTTCAGTTCTGTCTGTATAGTGTTTCTCCTTTCTTTTATTACTATCTGAAATATTATTACTTGTAATTTTTTTCTTTTTAATGAAAAAGTTTAGAATATTTATGAAAGTTGTTTTGTGAGACCTATATTGAGTAATCATAAAAAATTATTATTGAATGTCAACGCTTTTTCAGAAATTTTCTTCATGATTTCTCTATCTAAAAATAATATAGTCTTTCTTGAAATTTAAAGCCCTGACTTCAATCATTTTGATGTATTTAATAACATTTTAAAACTATTTCAATTGTGAATATAACCGACTTAAACGCTCAATAGTTTATAGTTCTTAATTTGTTGAATTATTTCTTGATTCACCCTAGACTTGTGGTAGAGCCATTCTTCCAAGTAAAAAATTTCAAGTATGTCCCAGCTACTGTTGAGTAGGAACATTGCTGTTCTTCTACATGCACTTCTGTTGAAATGAACAAATAAGTTTATCTGAGTTTTCACCCTTACAACATCTCAATATGGGCTGCGATTTATGAAAAGTCTTTTGTGAAGCCAGTTTATGTGATGAAAATTAAAATACCTTTATATAGAGCATTCTAAAGGTTTTATGTATTGAAGACTTTTATGATTTAAAAGCAGAATATTTAAACAAAAGTTCAAAATTTTTCTAAAAATTACTATTATTAAAATTGTAACTGTAATTTCAATAAATGCACTCATAAAATTGAATTTTAAACAATTTAAATTATTAACTTAAGGATTTTCTTGAGAAAAAAGTTGAAAAATTTCAGGGTTTACTTTATTAAAACCTAAGATCTTATTTTTAATTTCTTTTAAAATTATAAAATAAAATTAATATATTTTATTCAGTAAGGCTGGAAGGCTAAGACAAAAGCTTGTGAACTTAAGACACTTTCTCCAAGATTTTTGTTTGAAATATAGTGGTTCATATTATGTCATCTTAAGACTAGGTATTTATATATACACAAATTATATCTGAGCCAAATTTCTCTTGGCGTTGACCTGAATATAAGTTGTAATTAGATACAAAATGTAAATTTTATTACAAAATTCTTGATTTATTAATGTATAGGAAAATATTTTTAGGCTGAAAATAACAGGCAAGCATCTTGGATTTTAAAAAGTTCTTCTCATAGAGGCATGAAACTTATTAATAGAACTGTAGATCTTGATGTCAGTGATGCTTTTATCCAAGAATTTATTCAGAATCCATTACTTATACATGGGAAGTATGAACTTTAGTTTATTTCCTTTGTTATTTATTCATGCATAGATAATATATTATTGTCCACTTAAGGAATAAAAAAATTTAATTATCCCATTTTCCCTGTTGGTAAATTTTTATTGAATAAAATAGATCAATCTAAATTGATAAACTTTTTATGTGCTATTCGTAAATTTTCTGGCTTTTAATTATATATATTTGTTTTTTAATTATATTATTTATATTTTAATTATATTTTAATTTTAATTATATTTTAATTATATATATTTATTTAAATAAAATATGTTAGAGATTCCTTTGTTTTAAATAATTTATGCATTCAATTTCAAAAGTGTAAACATAGTTTTATCCTTCAAAATTAACGAAATCTAATCTCAAATGGTTGCTATATATAAAACTCAGTGTATATTGCACAAACTTTTTGATTATTTGAAATGAAACAGTTAGTGAAATTTATTTAACATATTTTAAATTGTACTTTTATCAAAAAATAACAAATTATGAAAATGAAAATAAAATTTTAAATAATCATACTCAAAGAGGAATCAGTTGCTAAAAAAATAAGGATTTTGTCTGCATATTTTAATTAATCACTGTGTGCAAATTTTTGCGAAATTTCCTTCACATGATTGAAAAAGAGAAAAACAATCTATTGTGTATCTATTTATTCAATCTATTTCTCAATTTTATTTCTTTGAATGAATAACTAAAAAAAATTAAGATTTATTTTTCTCTATTATTATTTGCATAAATTGTTATTTTGATCTATGACATAAATATAAAGAATAGTTTGTTTATTATACGTAAAATTAATTGCACAAAGCATGATATTTTTCTGTTTTAATAAAGTTAATATATTTTAGGAAATTCGATATTGGTGTATATGTTATGTTAACAAGTATAGATCCCTTACGGGTTTATATATATTCTGAGGATGTATTATTAAGGTATGTAAAAACATTATATAATTAAACTATTATATCTATTCTTTTATTAGATATATATTAATACCATATTTGTGACACACTAAAAAGTTATGAATGAAAATTCTTCTCAAAATCTATTATTGTAATAAATAAACAGTATCTCATATATTTAAGAATTATCAATCATTTTATTTACTTAAAGAAAATTTTTAAAAACTCTGCCTGTGTTGTTTATTTGATAATTGTTTTTTTTTCCAGTTTTAATTTCTGATTTAAATAAAGAAATAATTTTGTAATATAAAATGAAAAAAGAGAACCAATTCAAAAGAAAAATCTAGAATTTGTGGAATTATGTAAATGTAATTGATATTTTCAGTTATTGAAGTATATTAAGTTATATATTCTAAGATATAAAATTTTGTAACATTTTATTTTAAATAATTTTTAACTTTTAATAAACTTAAAGATCTATTAGTTTTTGCTTATTAATTAAATATTTTTTTGATGATTAATGATCCTATCTTTAATTCAGTAGTTTATGAGCCTGACTTCTACTTTCAGTCTAGATAATTATAATGGATTGGAGTTTATTTAATCTGTAGAATTGTGTTGAAAGAATCTTATGTGAAAAAATAATTGTATAACAAAATAATATGATGAATGTTTTAGGATATGATAGTTTATTCCTTTTTATCTCATAATATATGCATTAGTATAAAGTGGCATGAATTATTTATTTCAACATTTAAACATTAGAATTAAAAGTATGTATAATGTAATATACTCTGAACTCTAGGTAGGCAAAGGCAGTTAAGGAATTGGGCTCATGTAATTCAATATTTATTTGCAAATTTACAGCATTATTTACAAGAACTGTCATCAATTGTGGGCTTCAGGGAAACTGATGAATTCCACACTTTCTGAAACGTTTGCTGCATATTCGGTCAAGGACAAACTCCTCGCTGGTACTAAGGACCAGACTCCT
>CM057819.1:69914526-69982026 GCA_030067965.1 Latrodectus elegans
AAATGTCAAGCGCATGTTCTGTTTTATTGACCAAGATGGTCATTTGCATAATTTATATTATCAAAGTGTTTTCTATTAAATGCCTTTATATACTAGTACACTAGCTAAAATATGTAAATGAACCATTCTTATAACTCTGTTATTTTGCCACAAAATTTAATTATCTGAAAAATAAAAAAATGAATTTTTCTTATATCTAGTTGAAATTTTTTTTAGCACTCAAAGTTTTTATTTTACTCTATTTACTATTCAATTTACCACTGGAAGCATTTTCAGATCTAATGATATTATTCCTATTACATATTATTTTAGCACATTGATGGTAGAAATGTACATGATAAAATATCACATTTACCTAGATTATCTTACATTCATCATCTGAAGAATGGTTTTTATTTATTTATTTTTTGTTTGTTTGCAGAATAATGTGCAGTATTTATCAGCAGAGAATTCTTGTAGCATTCTCAGTTGTTCTTTACCATTTCTTTTTTTTTTCCATTTTTTTCCCATTTGCATTAATCTGTTGATCTTTTCCAGATTAAATTTTCATAACATAAGATTAGTTTTCATTCTTCTGTAATTGGCAGTGAGCAATGGTGTCTGTTTATATGTTTTATCAAATCTATATTTAAGATACTATTTGCATTTTGATAGAATCTGTCTCTTGTACAAAACATTTTCTAATTTATCATTACAGTATAATTATTTATAATTGTAACCAGATTTTTTTTGTTTCAGTTTTTTAATTCTATTCAGTTTTCAAAATTCTTGTGTTTTTACCATTTAACAATATATAGTAACAATAACAGATAATTTTAAATCACAATTTATGTTTATAGATACATTTTCATTATTTGTGTTATTTATGATAAAGCTTTATTTGATTAAAGTGATTTAAATTCATTACATTAAGATAAAATGTGGGTAATTTTAATGAAAATATCTGTGAAAAAAAAGATACATGATTTAAATTTTTAAAAAATTTAAGTAAACTAATGAATGTTTAAACTAATATAGATAGTTAAATTTATTTGTTATATCAAACAAAAATTCTATCTATGAATTCATAGTAAGTTTTTTTTAATAAATTTAAATGTATAAATTTTTGAATAAACCAAGTTTATTTAATTAAGATAAAAGAACATATAAAGAGAATGGCTTATATATATATTTAAATACTGTCATGATTTTAAATGGTTTAAAATATTTTATTTTTAAATTAATGATTACATTGTATTTATTATAAAATAATTAGTAATTAATATTTATAAGAAAGAAAATTGAATCATTAATCATAGCTGAAGTAATTTTATGACACTCTATTCATATTGAATAAATAAATAAAAATGATCATTTAATTAAAAGTTCAATTAATATTTAGTTTTCTTTAAATCA
Organism: Latrodectus elegans; assembly: GCA_030067965.1. Classification (NCBI taxonomy): domain Eukaryota; kingdom Metazoa; phylum Arthropoda; class Arachnida; order Araneae; family Theridiidae; genus Latrodectus; species Latrodectus elegans. Next base: position 69,915,922 of record CM057819.1, read on the forward strand.
ATATTTTTCTATGCTGCTTATAAATACTTTTAAAAAATGGATTTGCTTTTATATAAATATTTTAATTAAATGATTTATTGTTATTTTTGAAATTTTTATACCTTTACTGGGAAATATATAGCATTAGACATGTACAAATTTTAATTCAAATTTACATGCCTAACATTGTCTGTTTTCTATCTAGACTTATGCAATTCAGGCCTTATTAACTTTTTTAATTTTTTATTTTCAGATACTATATTAATAGAGTAATTTTTTCTGATTACATTCCATATTGTTTTTTAAAATAATATTATTGTGCATTTAAAATATTGAAAATTTTTATTTTAGTTAAAAATATTGCTATATTATTTTGTTAATTTGCACGATTATTTTAAAGTTAAATTTGAATTATGTCGATTTTTTCAATTCTAAGTACTAAATCATCTTAATGATACAATATTTAATACAATAAATCTTTTTCCTTAAATTTTTGTGTGGTTTAGAGTTTTTTGGAATATTATTTTTATGAAGTTATTGAAGATTTTAAGCACTATACTTAATTTAGTATATTTTTATGTTATATTCTTATTTTTCATATCATGATTATTTTTATCATGATGATATTATGCCATTTTATGGACTCATTTAAATATAATTTATCAAATGATTGCTTTTAGATCCCAGATTTGCAATTTTATTATTCAGAATTAAATTATACAGCAAAGGAATCTTTAAATGCTTATCTTAAGCATCAAGGTAAGTGAACTATTTTAGGGTAAAACTATATTTGTTTCATAATCAATTTTCAAGACATAAAAACTGCATAATTTAATTGTGTTAAAAATGCATTTTAAGTTGAAATCTTGTACATATAATGTATTGTGTAATTTAATATGTATCTTTTTAAATATTTTTAAATGCATTAAAATTAAAGACATTTTTTATGAAACTAATATTAAGTACCCTCTTAATGATATTCTGATAAAACTTAATCAAAATATGTAAACAAAAATTAATTTCCATTTAAAAAACAAATCCTACTTTTATTTATAGATTTTTATTTAAAAGCAAAAAAAAAAAAAAAAAAAAAAAAAAAAAAAATTCAAGCTTTCTGTAATTTGGAAAGTTTATTGAATTACTTTATTTAAAACTTTTCATTAAATTTAATTTTGTCTCATATATTAGTTTTGGTACTTAAAGAGAAATTTTTAAAGGTAAAAATGTAAAAAAGCTGTGGTATCATATACATGAAATCATAAAAAATGTGTATGCTAAAACTGAAGATAGTTTAAAGCAGAGTGCTGGAGAATTTGGTTACGTGAGGTGAGAGAAACCTTAATTAATTCTTGCACTTATTTAATTGCTTTGCATATTACCTTATTTACTAACTTTGTTTTATAGGAATTTTTTTGAATTAGTGCGCTTTGATTTTCTTGTTGATGACAACCTCAACGCTTTTTTACTAGAGGTAATATCATATTAAAAATTCTTTCAGTTATTTAGATCTTTTGTAATTTTTTAAATGCATTTAATTGAATATATGTAAAAATACAATATTTTAAATTTCATTATATTTTTTTAAGTAATTTAAAAGCAAATGTAAAATGCGCATGCAATAAGATGCTTAGATTCTATTGTGTTAAATAGCATAAATAAAAAAACGCAAAATTAAAAATTAATTTATAAATATATCAATGTGCTTAATATGTGATATTTAAATTTATGTTATCTGTTTGCTATTCATCAATAACTTAAATTAGTCTAGATAATTTTCATACAAACTATATTCATGTAAAATACTAAGCACTTTAATTAGATAATATCTTGATATTCATGTTTTTTACATATCCATAGTAACATTTTCATCATGTCCTTTCAATTGTAATTGTAAATAAAATACCTAATTAAATATAAATTTTATATAGTAAACTTTTCAAGCGAAAAAATATAGTCTTGGTTCTTTAATATAATTTCAATTGCCCTCAGAGTGTTTGATTTCATTCAACCATTAATTGTAAGAAACAAATATTAAGCTTTAAATATTCATAAAATACTTTGTAATTTTTTAACCAAATTTACTTTGCATACTTGATTTTCTTATGAGGGTTTCTTAAATTTTATGGTTGATAATCATTCAAAGTTGTTCTTTAAGATTTTATAATTTTTCAATGCAAAAGTAAATATTCATTTACGTTTTCTCATTTCGTACTGCATTATATATGCAAATGAATAATATTGATTATAGTTTTACAAAACTTCTGATTGACACCTATCATTTCCTTTTATGTGTTAATAATTATCATTCAATTCCGTTTTAATCAAAGTTTGTTATGGGCTGTATTTTTCGTGACTGATACATATTAGGAAAACTGGAATTTTCAGTTTTTGATGCCACATTTTCTTATTTCTATTACATTTAATTTTGAGGATAATATTATTTTCTATTACATTAAATGAATAAAATTTTTACAACTGAAAATATTTTTAAAAATAAAGTGTCATAAAAAAGGGAGTTAAGGGCATAATCTTAATTGCTTAGGATTTTTATGAAGTAATTTTTAATTGTTTTGTCTGACATGAACAAGTTAAAAAATAATTTTTTATAACACTATCTTAATACAGTATAAGCACAAATGACTTCAGTGAAAACTTTCATTGTACTTAAACTATATTTTTAATATCATTATTTTTAATTGAAATATGTCTACTTTCAAGTGTAAATTATCTTTGTACATAAATGTACATTAATGTTTTCTTATAGCTTGTTATCTTTAAATATATTTTCTATAAAAAATTTTATTTATCATTTATTTTTTTTGAGGTTTATTTTTCATTGTAGAAAAATATTTTTTTCTAATTATTTCACATATTTGTTCTATATAATTTTTTTAATTTATTGTTTTAAAAATGACAACTTAAAATTAATTTAGAAGGTAGATCTTATTCTGAGTTATAGTTCACTTTTGTTTTGTAAAATATGCTTTATTAATTATGTAATAATAATAAAATGACAGTAATATATAATAAGATAAATTGTAATTATAAAATACAGTATTTTTACAAATCATATTTCCTATTAAAAGTTTTAAAATTTGCTATCATTTTCATAATATTATATTTGCACTCATTTCTTCTTCTAGGTTAACATGTCTCCAAATCTTTCTCCTGCTCACTTTCCACAGAACACTTTACTATATGAACAAGTGGTTTTCAACACTCTGGGTCTTGTTGGTTTAGTTGGAAAATTTCCAGAAATGTATGCTTTTTTTTAGTTAAATAATATTTTAAAATTTTTTTTAATGTTTATAAATGTCCAATATTTTTACTTAATTAATCATGAAGTCCTTTGCTTGTAAAATTTGAAAAATGTACTTGTTTACCTTTAGGTGAATGCTTTTTATCTACTAATTTACTTTTAACAATTGGTTTGGGTATAAATTTAAGTTAGAAAGCTAACAACTCTTTCCAGTGGATAAAGGAGTCAAGATATGAATAAATATTTGAATTGCTATCATTTATCTAGAGGAGAAGCAAAAGTATCTGAAAAAGATATTCATGTCTTTCCTGAAGAATGCTCTTCTCAAGCTTGTCAGTTATCATGTGAAAATATTGTAAGTACCACTAAAATTTAACCTTTTTTTGAAAAAATAAATAAAATTGTATTGATTTCAAGTAAACTTTATGTGTGAGTGAAGGCCTAAATTTTTACACAAAACTATAAAAAGTAGAAATATTTTGCATTATTTCTCATTCCTAATTTAATAACTTATAATTAAATTATAAAGTCTATTTATTTTAAATATTTGGAAGAATATAACATTAAAGATTTTAAATAAATAAGTATGAATTTCTAAATTTATATATATATATATATGTGAAAAATATAGATTGTTATTGTTTTGTTAGAAGAATATATTTGAGTTCATGCAGTTTGGTTATTGATCTTTAGTTTAACTGTTCACCCAACCATGAGTTCAATTCTCCCCTTAGATGTGGATATGAGCAATAATTCAAAGTTCATTTTAAACTTATATTTTCAATTTAATTTTCCCTCATTTCCAAAAACTATCTATAGATTGAAAATCAATTTGCGCATTTCCTAAATCTTTAAAAATATATATATGGTAAAAATATTTTAATTCTGTTTTTAAAACTTGCAAATTTAAATTCTTATAAAAAATCAGCAAATTTTATAATCTAAAAAAAAGCTTTACCGCTATACATTTAAAATGTTTAATTGAAGTATAATTCATTATATTTGATAAGGACATGTAATCATCTAGTGTATTTAATTTGCTCAAAATCCCAACACCAAAGAATGGTATTGACTCATCACTGTGTACTTTTAATTGTGATTCATTATTTGTACAACATCAAAACTCATATGATATTGCTTGTTCCATATAAATAATCGAACTTAAAATTTTTAGATAAAATTGACAATCAGAGAGTTCAGTACTTGTATATTGATTTTAACACAATCTTTTTTAAACATGATGACACAACACTAGTTTTGATTATATCTTTAAGTCAATAGGAAAACTGATTGATTAATATTTCTTTTTAGACTAACTTAAGTCAATTTTTATAATACAAAAAAGCTTATTTGTTGAATTTTATGCCATTATTCTTTATTTATAAATAATTTTTAAGATATCATTATTCATTAATAAATGATGATAAAATTTTGTTACTTAATGGCTTTCTTTAATTTATTTCTCATTTTACTTAATTATTTATTATCATTTTTAATATAAGAATAATATTCAAATTTAATTATTAGCTAAATGCATTTGATTATTTTCATTATTTGATGATATCATTGTGACCTAAATTAATATTTAAGTAGCATAAGAATTTGTTATACAAGATAAGCAAAATCTTTTAACAAAAGATTTTGCAATTTTAATCTATACATATTTCAAATTTATTTTTATAAAGTTTCAGATTTTTTATATTGACATTGAATTTTTATATTTAATATATAACATCTATAACTATAAATGTTTCACTAAATTTATTAAAATAAAGAAATTTTTTCCGTATATGACAAAACAAGAATTAGAAAAATCATATTTTTAAATGTTCTTATTTTTTAACAATGTCAAACATATGTTAATTTATACTTTTAATTATTAACGGTTAAATGGATGTTGTTTCTGTAATTTAAAATAGGAATATATATTAAGGAAAAATGAAAGTATTAATCATTTGCAAGCTTATTATTATTATTTTTTTTAAAATAAAGAATAAATCAGTTTGATATACAGTTGAACTCCAATTATCTGAATTAATTGGGACTGGTCTCTATATTTAAACAACCAAAATTTCAATTAATTGGGTTTCTTTGAAAAAGGTCCATTTTATTTAAGTTATGTTTAATTAAGTATGCTGAAAATATAAGAAAAATAAAATATTTTTAAAGAAAGAACTTCTAATCGATTAAATGAAAAGATGCTTTAAAAAGGCTCTTGTGAGTACATTACACATTTACATATTAAGGTACTTACTAGTGCTGTATGTTAATACAGTATGTATATAAAGTGTTGTAAATGTAACTCATTTATTGCTGAACATCTTGTTCAAAGAAAGCTGTTTCACTGCTTTCATCCACTTTCAGGAAGCTAAGTCACACGTTTGCTTAATAATGTGAATTTGCAACAGGTCAAATTCTGTCTGACACTCCATCTCTTTGAAAGTAGTTACAAAGCTGGCAAATGTTTCACTGACTAATGGTACCCTGTCTGCTTCAACTTGGACATATAGATCATCTTCTTCCCAGACACTTTCAATAAGTTTGGCTTCATTTGCAATTTGACCCATAATCAATTCTCCTTTACCTTCAGTACTAATTTCTGAACATACAGGAATTTTCAAAAGTATGTTTCTGTATTCCTCTAGTGACACATCATTCTCTTCTTCCTTCTTTTTCTCATTTTCCTTCTCTTTTTCAGTAATTTATTTTCTGAAATTTTGAGAGCGATTCAGATAGTCGAAGTGTGGACAGTTGGAGTTCTACTGTATCTATCTATCTTTATATATATATGTTGCCATTTATATATATACACTTATATATGTGTTTTTTGTTTTCCTAGAAATGTATGGTCTGCAATCAGTGTTTAACAAATGAATTAAAAAAAATTATAAAATCTGCTTACCTTGAATTCATAAATCGTGGAAAATATAGAAGACTTTTACCATCAAATAAAGTAAGCAAAATTATTCTCAATATTAATGCATTATTATCTGGCATTTATTTTATCTGCATGATTGTATTATGAAAAGTATACATTATTTATTTGTTAAAATGGAAAAATTAATTGATGTGAGTGATATATATATATATAACTATATATGATTACTTCTATATAGTCTTATATATGATTACTTGATAGGCAACTTTCTATTAATTATATTTGGTTTGGCTAAAGGTAATATTTCAAATCAGGGTAAAGATTACACACTCACATTCAGGATGATCATAAAAGCTTTGTAAATTTATGACTCCTTTGTGAGATACTCTTTAAATAAATCAAAAAAGAAATTTCAGATATTGTTATGTAAAATGATGGAATCAAATATTATCAAAAATCTAATTTTAGGTTGCCTAAAACAATCAAGCTGTCAATGGTGTGTTTAAAGTAAAAATATTGCAAAATTTTTAAAATTTAGCAGCTATTTTAGTTATTTAAATTGACTAGCCTAATGAATATATGATGCACAATTGTTACAAATTGATGGTGTTCATATGTACGAGAGAACATTGTACACAATCGATGATAACACAGAATGAAGGAACGCTGAATCACTTTGCATAGTTTATTATGATAGGTAGTTTAAATCATAACTACAGAAAAATACACTAAAAATTGCTTTCAGAAAACTTTTAATAAACAGGGGAATATTGTTTTTCAGTAATATTTTGAACTTGGCAATGAGATGACACAGAATAATATATTTACTTATTCTGAAATCATTCAATAAATTGAATGATTTCAGAATAAGTGAATAAATATGTTGAATAAAAGGCTGCCAAAATATTGCAGCATTTAATTAGCATTTAAATTTTTACACAATGATAAGACATTTTGGTTTTATAAGAAAATCCTGCTTCATAATTTTTTCTGTCACTTTGATGACATTTGCATAGGTTAACTTTTATCACTACTGAATTTTAACATTTATTGCAAATACAGATTGAATAAGCTACTTTTTTCTAGCATAAATAATAAAATTATTGCTTTTTTTTTTAAAAAAAAACTGTTTTGTTTAAATGCTGGCTTAACATTTATTTTCCAAAAGGAAGATTTAGAATGTTTGTGATAGCTCAATTGGCAATGCATCTCTTATGAATAAACTGTAGTGAAATCAATTTTGAACTTTATCAAAGACATTTATGTTTGTAAAATAAAATAATAATTTTAGAATCTCATAAGTAGTTCTTCTTTGCATGTCTGCTATTTTCAGGATGTGTATCATAGCATTTTTATGCACATATGCAGAACTAATAACCATTTATTAACAAAATTTAAATTTCATTAATCACTGAATTGAATGCATGATAAACATTTTTAGTGATAAGTCCATTAATTGCGCCTTGTAATTTTTTATTAAGGCCACAAAATATTTTTTGTATTGCAAGTTTGACATTTTTTGTTATCTTATGGATATAATTGACTATCAGTTAATACTAAAACTAATTAAATAATATAAAAAGTACTAATCAGAAAATTGTGTGATAAAAATTATTGATTGAAAACATTGTTTGAATCATTTAAAATAAATAAAATAGTTTTTCAAAAATAAATGAAGTTATAAAAGCTTAATATAATACTAAAAACTATAATATTATTAAATATACTTAAAATAATTTAAAAACATTAAATAAGGAAAAAATAAGAAGAATAATTAAATAAGCCATTGAATGGAATTGATAAAAAAATTTAAACAAGATTTTTTTAATCCAGTGATAAAAATCTATACAAAAAATTATGTGAGTGAAAAAATTAACTATGCATGAAATAAATAAAAATCTGAGAGTACATCAAAGAGATTCCCTTATTAGCAAATACTATGTGATAGTAAAAAAATAGCAATGAAATAAATAAATTGAATTATTAAATAAAAATAATTATTTAAAAAATTGAAATGAGACTAACATGTGAAACAGGAATTAAAAATCTTAATTATGTGATTACAGAAAAGTTGAGATAATTCAATTTATTTTCTTGTTTATATTTAATTGTAAATATATAGAACATATTGTTACATTTTAATTTTGTAAATATATATTCTATAATCATTACTACTGCCAATATATTTTGAGCTAAATATTTTCATTAAAAGTTACATCTTGGAATAATTTTTTTTTATTGAAATAGATATGCAGCTATTTTAAATATTCTGAAAATTAATTTAATTAAAACTTACTATATTGTAAGACATAGTAAGTAATGATTTTTGTTTTATTACAAAATATGCTATAATACATTGCAAAATATTATTTTATTTCAAATAATTTCAATGAGAATAAACATGTCAATTTTATTTCGCAGATTAAACAAGAAGACAAGAAATTTATGGAGTTATCACCAATGAATATTTTTATGGAAATGTGGTTTCATGGAAAATGTTTACAAGACATTGCTTGGTGTTACTGAAAACATTTATTTATGTTTCTAATGAAGTTTAATAAGTTTAAAGAATAATTAAACTAGATTAATAAATATATTTTACTTATGTTAATATAAGTTTGATTTCATAACAGATAATATTTCATTCATATATTTTTAACATGAATGAATAAAGAAAGAAAAATTAGTATTTTATTTGTGTGGTTAAACATATTTAACATGAGAATGTGCTTTACTAATCTCTTCTGTATTAAATCATTAGTGTTCCACAGTTTTTCTAAAATAAAGCAAACAATATCATAATCAATATGAAATGATATTAAAATTTTTCTAGTATGACTCTAGTATCTGTTTTTATTTAATAATTCAGTTTATTTATTTCATTGCTATTTTTTAATATCACATACTATAAAATTCTGAACGAGAACTATTCTCCCTTGATATTGTTTACTTTTTCATTCTTATGATCTAATTCACATTAATCTACCTTTAAAATAAATCAGTCTTAAATTTTTTTTTGAATGGATATTTTGTATCAAATTTCATAGAGAGAAAAAAAGGGAGTTAAACTTTAATAAAATTGAAACATTTTATGGGTTTATGATTTAAGTATTAAATTTGGAATGAGACTAAAATTGAGTGAGATTAATCTAGGATGATTTTTGATTTTGTTTATAAATAGAGGAAATGGTGGATATAAAACAAGCATTATGTAAAACTTCCATTATTATTTGATGGATATGTTTTACTACTTAAAATACAAATAATATTACTAAAAGTGTTGAAATAAAAATTTTATATATTTTTATAACATATGGTAAAAAAAGGAAAATTTTAGACATAACTGTGTGTGATAAACATATATCATATATACAAAGATGTTGATAAAACACTCTAATTTCTGTTTAAGAGAAGCCATTGAAGTTTGGTTAAATGAGGTGGTGAAATTCTGGAAAAAATTAGGATCCAAAAAATTTGTAAGTGATAATGAATGGCTTGACAATTTCAAAATAGGTATAATATTATTTATTCAAATATATTACAAATTCAGAGATATTGAAATAACATATAGCTGGTCTCTCCCCCCCCCCAAAAAAAAAATACTTGTAGCAGAAATTAATAGATGAATTTAAATGTAAGTAATATTAACTCTGTTGAAATAAACATTGTTTTATAAATTAATGCTTGATAAAAAAATCAAGATGAATAAATTATTTAAGAAATGGATTTTTTATGTACTAAAGTTTTTCCTTTGTACGAATATCTAAAAAATATAAATTTTTTTATAACATAATTTAACATGTCAATATTGTTATAAAATCAAAGAAATAAAGTGGAAAATTAAAAAAAAAAATTTGTTATTAAGGGTCTGACTGAACAATTAAAAATCATAGTCTTTGTTAATATAGATCATCAACCTGTAAATTCTTTTTTATATTTTTACAGTTGAGTGACATTGTTTTATAAATTAATAATTATTATTTGATGGATATGTTTTACTAATAACAAGAATTGAATCTGCACAGTTATTTTCGAAAAGCAAAGTATTAAGCCCATTAAGCCATCTGAGCACCAAAAAGAGGAGTATGTAATAATTAGTAAAGAAATCCTTACATAATTTAGATAATGGTATCTAATTTCTAAAATTGTAACTAGTAATGAAATGTACATCCCATTGTTTGACGATCCGAAACATCAAAAAGTAAAGTGGATATTCCAAGAAGATTATATGACCATAATGCTGAAAAATAATGATAGGTGTCCTTAAGAAAGTATATTTTTTTTAGAAATCAGAATTAGTGAGTGAAGCTGGAAGGATAGAAAACAGTTGCAACAGAGGTTCATTATTAAGCACATTCAAAAATTATTTAAAAAGCAAATATTAAAAGAACTATGCTTCATACCATGACAAAGTGTTCTCATTTAGCAAGATTGAGGGTTGATTTTATACAAGAGTGGTACAAGTGGTATCTACCAAACTAAAAGCGATATTTAAAAATGCACTTATAAAGATAAAATATAATCCAAGTTATCACAATTTTTTAAAATAAAGTATCCAACATGGTTGTATGGTATAACTTTGAAAAGTTGTATATCCTAGACATTTGACTAAAGTATTAAAATATCAGATGAACTCAAATAAATCAAATTGGAGAAGTCAGATTATTTTTAACTATGATTAAAACAGTAGTTCTTAGGCATTTTTGTAAAGAATGTCTAAAATCTTCACAGCATAAACAGTACATGGCAGAAAAAGCTGTGCAAAATAAAAAAAAGGGGACATAAAGAGAAAACGAATGAGACTAACAACTAATGAAAGTGATTGTGATGTCTAAAAAGAAAACAATTGCACTTAAAATGATCATGGAGTTCAATCAGTATCTGAATTATCCAGTGTTAATAAGCTAAGAAGCACGTTCATGAAACCTTTATAGCTGAGCAGCCATTACCAAACCATTTATCATAGATGTTAAGGACAATCGTTGCCTAAAGGTTGCCATAATCAAAAAAATCTAGTTGATTGGTAAGAGGGCCTACAGTTATATTGAGACAAACCCTCTCATTTTTTCCATATGTATGTAAATGTTTGGAAGATACTAGCACATGCATATAACCACATTATTGTTTTCCTCCAATTATCAAGAATGTTATGTAATGTGATAAGCATGTTATGTATGGGCAACTGTATTAATTTTTTGTTGGTCTAAACGTTGTTCTGAAAAAAAAAAAAAACTTAAGGGAAATTTTATCTGACCAATTGCATTCTATAATGCAATCTGTTTCCCAATGAAAATTAATTTTTTCTGAATAATGGTCCAATTCATGCTGCAGAACCTATAAAATCACAATTTCTGAGGTGGAATTTGAATTCATGGACTATTAAATCGATGGCAAGAACACAAATCATTTAACTGAATATGAAGGTGAAGTGAAATATTTATCATGAGCTGCTTTATCCCATAACCACAATATAATTGAAAAAAGTTAAATTTCAGAGCATTCAATCTGGAATCAAAATCAATTTTCAGAATAGTTCCATAAAGAATGATATATTCCTGGAACCACTTTCATCTTATAGGTTTCACAAGAAAATCCAAGCTGTATTACATTCTAAAGGGGTCCTACTAATTTTTATAACCATCTGTATATAAAAATAGTAAATTCACACATATTCCTTTACAAATTTTTTTCCTTGCCATATTGTGGAAATACTCTTCGTAACCAACTTAAAATGGATTTGTAATTTTTATAGTTTTTTATTTTAATTGAAATTATCAATTGGGAATAACAAAATTAAGAAATACTGAAAAAACAATTCTACTTATTAGCTGATTTACTATAGTAAATTAGAAAGGAGATATATTTAAATGAAATTTCTATGTCCACTCAAATATCTTGGTAAAAAAGTTAGATATGTTTAATTATTTGGCTGAATATAAGGTTGGAATCATGAAATATTCAATAGATATGAATCTTACATTGAAAAATGAAATTATTTGAATATTATTTTTTAAAATCTATTTTTCCATTTATTTATTTATTTATTTTTTTCTTATTTTAAAATGACAAGTAGACAACTGCTTAAATCCAAGAAATTATGTTCGATTAATCATTATATTTGACTAAGAAATTACACAAAAACTTTAGCAACTTTATTTTTTCTTTGATCAAGCAAAGAGTCTACTAAAATATAATATGAATTAAAATATTGAAAAAATTTTGTCTTAAAAATTTCAAGCTTTCAATAGTAAATAGACCAATTATTTAAAACTCAAATATTTTTGTACACTTATTTTATTTTAAAGTTTTTAATAACAATTTATATAACATATTTCACAGCTTAAAATGTATTAATTTTTATGAAAAACTATAACTTTTAACACATTTTATAAAACATAAAATAGAGCAATTGATATGTATAATTTTTAAATATTAATAAAAATATATAATATAAACAAATATCTTATTGCATTTCTGCAATTGTTAAAGAACAGTCGTTCTTATGGGGTTCAAATCTATGAATTACTCTTTATAAACACTGTTAATAAATCAATTTTTTTAATCAGATGACATCTGTGTATACTAATTCTTCACTGACTAGTTATTCATCACACAATCACATATATTTGTAATACAATATACTTTTATAAGTAGGTTTTACAATTGATGTAAATAGATATACATTTAATAATAAAAGAAATATTGAGATCAATTAGTAATATTTGTTTACAAGTAGGACATTAAAACAAATATTATAAGAAAGGATCCAACAATAATAATAAATGGCAGCCAAGTTTTAAGGAAGCCTCCAAAACTAACATACTTTCCATGTATTAGCATTAATATACATAACTTAACCATATTCCATGATGTACTTCCATTATACTGCATACTATTTAAAGCATATGCCACATGAGAATGGCAGTTATCACAGCACAAATTATGCATTCTTTCTTTGTATACTTCGGAAGCTTCCAAGACACCAGTATCCCAACCACTTCTTCCACTTTTTGCTTTCTCTGGACTCAATTGCCAATATTTTGTTGGTTTTCCAAAAGCCATATCATCTTCTGAAACATAGTATGGTCCTGCAAAATCCCTTATTACACCAGATGACATTGCTATTCCCATGTGTCCAATTATAGGAAACAGCCATGTCAGAATCGGAATAGGTGTCCAAACAATACAGAATGGATATCGTGCCCTTTTATGATCCATTAATGGAGCTTCACAATCTTCTGTTTCAACGTCACAAATGTAATTTATAGGTGAATTTTTTTCCTTTTGCATAACACTTTAGAAATACTTCTGCAAGAAAATGTTTATGTTAGACTTGCATACTGATTAAAGAAAATTATTTTGCAGCATTCATGTATAAAATTAGGGCTTCTATCTATAATTAAATAATTATCTATAATTAAAAAGTATTTGGAAGTAAGAATATTAATAATACAAATTAATGTTTATATTAATGTTAAAAAAAAAAATAAAAAAAAAAAAACTGGTGATTTATTACAATTTTATTTTTAAAAGTGGAAAAAAATTACCATACATTTTGACATGCAGCATCCACTTTTAATACAAAAAATAAAAATAATTTTATAGGCATGCCTTACACAATGGATACAAAAGTTAAAAATTTAAGGAGATTTCTATGAATTTAACTTTTTTTTAATCAAGCACAAAATTTGAACTTAAAATATAAGCAACTGTGTACATATATTCCTATAACTCATAAAAAATAGTTTTAGTGACAATTACAACAATTTCAGGAATAGTACAAGGGCACTTACACGTTTCAAAATAAAATTCTCAACAGTGCATTGTTTTTACCAATATTGCTTGTGTATAAGAAATAATCTATTCTGAATTGCAAAATAAGTAATTTTTGCAAATCAGAACAGAATATATAGAATAGTATCTGGAAACTAAACAAAATATCAATGGCTCATCACGATTCAAATACACTAATCTATATTTTCAAATAAAGAGATTGCACATCAAGAAGACCTTTACACCTGCAGTATTTAATATCTAATTTAGACAAGTATTTGTAAAATCCTTTTACAATGAATGATCAGGTATGACAAAATGCCCTCACACGCAAAACAAGATAGACAAATAAGTAAAAGAATCCTGTACTCAATGCCTTATGTTATGTACAATTTATTCTAATAATTTTTGTTGATATGAGACCTCTTTTTTTATAACCAATTTTATATATTACTGTAGCAATATTATTTTTAACATTGTATAAGTATTATAAATATAAGCATTTTTAATAAGTAATTTATTTCTGAATTAAATGATTATTTTATACATTCTTAAGGGACAAAGGACGAATATTGTGGCAGTAATGTTTAGAGATGCCAACTAATAATTTAACTTATTGATCAATGAAAGTTTTTTCTATGCTGTTTACTTGAAATGTGACATTTATGTCAATTACACTTTATTCCTTTATATATTTTCATCAAGCACACTATTTATGGTGATGCAACCTGTCTTCAGGAAATAATGGCATTATTTTTGCTGCCATTATAAACTTAAGCAATATATTCTATCTTTTACCTTTTTAAAGTTATATATGTAACCTATATGAGTACTGAAATTTTTTTAAATGCTGTGTCTATGTTAGAGAAATTCATGTCAACAAGTTTAAACAATCAGATGGATAAGTTCAATCATCAGAACAATTATTCCACAAATAAAAAAAATAATATAATTAAAGCATTTAAACTATTTGTTTTTAATAACTTTAAAAACTTAATACATAAATGATACTCATATAACTAATTAAAAAAGTATGTTTTAACATAAGCTTTTTTGAAGCATCAAATTGAGATATTTTTAGAATATTTAATTAAATTATACACATAATAATTTCAAAAAAAAAATTGTAAGTCAACTTTTCCGCGCAAAATATAAAATGTAAACAGATAATTTTCATACAGTTAAATCAAAATGCTTAATAAATAGTAAATTTAAAAAAATTTTTAGAAGTAAAAATAATCTATAGTAAACTATCTGATAGTTAAATAGTAGGCTAAACTGAGTATTACGGTCAACACCTCGCGGTACGCGAGATCTCGCCAATGTTCGAAGTCCGGTGCCGCGAAAAGTCGCCAGATCTAGTCGCCAGATCAGTTTGCCATTCACTAACGGCAACGACTACCTCACCCACTTGGCGAAAAATTTTTTCGCCAATTTCGCCAAAGTGTTGACCGTAATACTCAGTTTTACCAAAATTTTTAATTTTAAAGAATTATTTTTTGCATTAAACGTTTTAATTTACTTCAGATCTGTTTGTTTAATTTGTAAAATTTTTAATTTTAAAGAATTATTTTTTGCATTAAACGTTTCAATTTACTTCAGATCTGTGTTTGTTTAATTTGTAAAATTTTTAATGATTTGTATCATTCTATTTAAAATCAGTGGATTTATCAATAATGTTTTCCCCTATATATATTTATTAATTTAGAATTTAAATTATAGTGTATAAAGTTAAGTAGTGAAATCGTAAAGTGTTAAGTTTTATGTAATATTGTTTGGTATCAATCTATTTAAAAGACGAATACTATTTTAATGTAATGTTTCGCTTAGTAATTTTAATTGAATGCTTGTAATGATTGTCATATATGTTTTCTCATTGTAGTAAATTTAATTTGGGAGGACCTCCCTCCGTTTATGCAAATATCCTCGTTTCGCGCGTTTTCATTAGCTTCACCTCCCGCCGTTTTTCTGTTGAGTATCTCTCCATTTGGTGCGTTCTTCAGGGTTGCCATTCACTAACGGCAACGACTACCTCACCCACTTGGCGAAAAATTTTTTCGCCAATTTCGCCAAAGTGTTGACCGTAATACTCAGTTTTACCAAATAGTATATTACTTTTGCACAAGGAAAAGATACACCAATAATCTGAACGATTATTCGTTTTAAAAGAAAATAAGTGCTTGCTCAAGGAAAGACAACAATTTTCGAAATTATTTTGAAATATTTAAATATTTGTAAAATTTGAAATTGAAATATTTCATAATTTATATAATTTCTTTTGTTTTGATAAATTGGAAAACAAAACAAATTATCTTTTACTGACTTGACTGATTCTTTAATATAGAACGAATAAGTTACGTTTTCCCAATAAATACTTTTACTTCTATTTCATTTCTAGCAGAAGGAATACAAATTTCAATAGAATTTTATTCTTGCGTTACCGGTTGCTCAGGCGTTTGTACTCTTAATTCACGCCTCAATCAATCGAAATATTTCACTAGAATTGATTTTTATAAAAATTACATGTTTGCTCATCATACGAAACTTATAACTAGGCTAACCAAATCCACTAGTGACTTTTTATCAATTTATTACAAGAACTTAATTTACGATAGTGGAAGTTTTCTTGTAAAAACTTCTTTTTGTAAACATATTACTTTAACATTTAATAAGCAATTTTCATTTACCACTATGCCACCACAAAATGTAAGAGAAGATTGGAGTTTGAAAACGAAACCTGATTTGATTAAGCGCGCTAATGAATTAGTTAATAAGTCTAGAAAAGTGTATGATTCGATTGCTGCAGTTCCTGATAAAGATGCTTCATATGAAACGGTTTTGAAGGTAAAAATTATGATACATTTATATTTTTTTAATGTTAAAAAATTAGTGTTAAAATTATTATAATTTCCCTCTAAGCTTGGTACAATTTACAATAGTACCTGTATCATAAACTTTTGTGTCTTCTCTTGTGGTTTGTGGTACTCTAAAATACAATAAATTATTAGATTTTCTGTATTTGTGACCGAGAAAAAATTCTCTCGAGAAGTACAGTAAAAGTCATTTCAGCTGAAATTAATGCTTATTTTTCACTTAATATAAATTTGTTTTAATTAATCAAGATTTTTATCTGTCCTTTTTTTCAATGATGAAGTTTATAGTTTTTAAATATATCATATTTTCTAGAATTTGTTTTTTTATTATTAGTTTTGTAGATGGTTATTTGATTTTAAAGTATTAAAAAGTATCATTTGAGGCACCATTTGATTGTAATTGGATTTTTTTATAGTGAGCATGTAAAATTTAATCATTGATATAGAGTCATAACATTAAGTTAGTTCATCTTAGCTCTCATTAATATTAAGTTTAGTATTCTCATTAACTTTTTATCTTTTTATATTAAGACTTACTCTTATATGTTTAAGTAATTTTTTTTTTATTCTGTGAATTTTCGAATGATTCTAAATGTTAAAATTCAAATACACTTCTTAAAGCTACATTGCACTTAGTATGAATTTCAGTTTTATAATTATTTATTAATAAAAATACATTAGTATAAATGTTTTTCATATTTCAATTTTTGTCTATTTTAATTCATTCAATTAAAAATAGTATTGTGTAAAGAGTTGTCCAGATCCTGAACTCTAATTGATGATAAGGAAATTGTTTTAATTAGTTTATGATAATTTCCGAGGATACCATAAATTTGTTTAAATAAACAAAGCATTATGTTTTGATGAATTCTTTCACGGGCTTTTATTTCTTATATAATATTTAGCGATAATATTAAATTATTAAAAGTGAATTCAAGAATTTATTTAAAACATAATCAATATCGTTACAAAATTCTTCTCTTTAAACTAATTAAATCTGAACTAATAATAATGAAATACTTCAATCTTGAATGAAGCAATATTTTTCTTTATTTCTTGAATAAAGCAAATTATTTTTTTATTTTAGTTTTCATGCTTGCATTTTTCAAATTGCATGGACTTTTGTCTTGTCATTTCTTATTTTTTACAAATTAACTTAATATAAAGGGAGGAAAATTTCTAGTCCCATAGCTTATGATCTCATAATAATGTATGATTTCTTCTCTTGCTGTAGCAAATTACAAAGAAAATTGATAAGTCATTGACAAAGTTTAATCTCCTAAAAATAAGTTCTATAAGGAGAAAATGTGTTCAATATATTAATTTAAAATACTGTTTTAATCTTCTGCATTTACTCATTCTTCTCATGCATTGATTTTTTTCCTGTTTTACTCAAAAACAGCATTTTATCATTATTGTAATTGTCATTGATTTTTCTGTATTGTTTTAAAAATGGATAATATCATTTACATTTATATATTTTAGGTAATTGCTGATGACTATTGTTCATTTACCTCTGAACAGTTTTTTTTGGAATTTCTTCAGCATATTTCTCCTGATTCTGCTCTTCGGGATGCTAGTGCTGAAGCTGAAAAGATTATTCGATCATTCATTGTAGAAACAAGGTAATATTAAAAAAAAAAAAAAAAAAAAAAAATTAAGCTGATAAATTAACTGTAATTCTTTAAAGTATTATAATTTTGTTTTCTTTTTTTAAATGTTAAATATATATTTTTAATTTGGTTAAGAATATTTACTAATCAAATGATTAAATTCTGATTATTATAAGTTCATTTTATGATTCCATTCATTGTTTGGACTTAATTAAGAATATTTAAAAATTTTAAAGCTATAATTTTGTTCGATATGAGCTTTAAATTAACTATTTATAAAAATTATGTTCATTGAAATTTAGTTATGTTTATCATTGAAGCTGCCAGATTTCTAACATTAATTTTGTTCTTGAATTTCCCTGTTTCTATTAGTTCTGTAAGAAATTATATCCTTGTTTTCTGACTTCACTCAAGCTAAAATGATGCTCAGAGATGTAACTATGTGTGCATCTTCATGAACTAATCCCAAAAAGTATTTTGTATTTTAGTAGTCTTAATAAAAGCCATTTTTCAAGAGCAATTTTTAAGAAGTTATCTAACAAATAATATGTTTGAAATAATAAATGCCATTTGCATCAAATATTTCATTTTTAAATTCTCCTGTTAAATTTTATATTGATTACTTTTCCATTACTAAAATAAATTAATTACATTAATGATTTATTTTTACACTATTGCTTTGATGTCTATTTGGAAATATAACATAGTATGTTTTTTTAAAACCTGTGCCAGGGTACAAAATTAATTATTTAGAATATTTAAAAAATTTTATTCTTTATTATTATTGTGTTATTTGATAGTTTATCATGAATATAAATTCTATGTAGGATATTTTTTATAGAATTTGATGAAATAATTGTGATTCTTGTTCAGAAATATTTAAGATATATTTTCTGTAGATGCTTTTGTATTTTTTATTTAGTATGCAACTTTTGTTTAATCATTGAGAGGGGTTTATAATCAGCAATAAAATTGCCAATCTGATGCAGTCCTTGTACGGGGTTCTTAAAAATCCCGCATTCTGAAAAAATTTTGTAATTGTCCTTGAAACTCTTAGAATTTTGATTTAACTCCTTGAAAATCATGAATTACTTCTGGAATTTTTTCTTAGCTTTATGCATTTATTTCTTTGTTAAAATATATAATTTTTTTGAATTTTTAAAATTTTCAATGAAATTGTTCAAAAACCAAATTGATTTGCTAGCTCTTAAAATTACTGCTAAATGGCAGAATGATCAATATTAAATTGTACTCATAATTGTTGACTAAATTAAATATCTAGTTCAGACACAATAGTTTCATGGGGATCCAGTTCAGTCAGGACCAAATATAGAATTTGGAGTTATGAGTGTAAAGATAAGCAAAGTGTAATCAATAAGATTGTTATGTGGTGTAATCAGGAAGGTGATTTTAATTGATACTTTTTGTTTGTTTCTGACTGTTATATTGTATAAAATTCAATGAATATTTAAGTATAAAATTTTTTAGTTAAACATATTTACCAAATCTTGATGAAAATTGCATATTATTTCAGTGAAAAGGGATGAATTTGATTGGTTATCAATAAAATAAAGGCTGAAATAAATTATTTAATAGGCCTAGTGGAAAGTATGTTTTCAATGACCAGTGGATTCTATAGAAGCCATAAAAAGATGGTCTTTTGCATGGTTCGAAATAAAAAAGAAAGAATTTTGTGTAATATTTCAAGTTTAAATCATTACAGCCAATTGTAAGACCTCAAAGAGTGTATTGATGAGAAATTCGATCCTATTAAATATAGAATAGATCCCTTTATTTATTATTATTATTATTTTTTTTAACTTACTCTCAAATAGGCAAAATTATTGTCACTTATGGAAAGTAGTTAGCTTTTTCTTCTATCTTATAGCCAAGTATTATTTTTTTCAAACTAAAATATGATGTGTATGTGTGGCAGAACTTTGAATCACTTAATTGTGGCTAAGTGTATCATTGATAATTGTATCCAAAACGTTGGAGGTGTAACAATATAATAATTAGCAGACATATATAGTTGTGCTGCTGGTGCCAAACGAAAGTATAAACTAAATTTAGATGAATTAAAACAGAAAAAAAATAAAAATTACAGCAAATTACAGAAGGAAAGCAAAAAGCACTTCTTGAAAAAATTGATAAACTGAAAATCAAAATGAAGCATTTGAAAGAAGACTTATATGAATTTAAAAATATACAATAGGAATTGCTGAGTTATCTGAAAGAAATGGTAAATTAACATTGATTGCAAAAACAAGCAATTGTTGATGGGTTTTTCAGAGAAATAACAGTTATTACTCAGTATTAATAATGAATTAAAAATTAAAAACTATAGAGATGGAATGTCAGCCTTTTCCAATAGCAATATTGTGCATGCATAAATAACCGAAAAATGTGAAAATCTATTGAGTGATTAAAGAAATAGAAAAGTCTAGAATGTGGATTAGGCATTGCATTGTTTTAAAAGAATTTGAAAGTAAAAAGAAGGAAATTTTAGAATTACTTTTATTAAATAATAATTGGGAAAAAAGTTACATCTTGAAACTTCATCTAATTGTTTAATAAGTACATTTATTTGAAAAAGAGAATATTATGCACATCTTGAGATACTCAAATTAATAGTTAAAAATCTATTGAAGATGTTTAAAAACTCTAAAATTATCCATTATTTTATATAATGTATAATTTAGTAATGTAAAGAATATTGATTATTTAAATTTAAAAAAAAAATTGTATTATAGCTGTAAATTTATTGAAGGCTTTTGAAGTAATCATTAAATATAACTAACTTCAACAAAAAATTATTCTCTTTAATTTATTTCTATTATTGAATTCTACATTCATCTATTAATATACAAAGATGCTTTATTTTTATGTGGAAACATTTCTGTTTTGATTTAGATACTAATATTTATATACTTTTTTGTTGGAGTAAAGTATATTTGTGTGTCTGCTTAAATGGAATGTACCCGAACCGGTCACATTTATGTGACTAATTAGCTATGCTTATAATACATTTAACTATTATAGACTGCATAATCACATAGTGAAAGTAAAATTACATAAAAAATCTATTTCAATTGAAACACGGATACTGCAAGTGAAGTGAATTAATCTTGTATGACTATAATAAATGAGTGTTGTATATATGCAGAGTAGTCACATTAATGTGACCACTTCTCAAAGGCCAGAACAACCACCTTTTACAGAGCAGATTGTTAGTAGATATACAGGAAAAGAGTCAATTAGGTTTCTAAAGATGTTTACTGGGATGTTGAGCCATGGATCAGTGTTGTGACTAGCTGTGCTAGATTATTTGGTTGAGGATCCATGTCATGAACAAACTAATCAAGATGGTTTTGTAGATTCTCGATTGGGTTTATGTTAAGTGATTTTGCTAGCTAGAGGAACTCATCCTGATTTTCATTTTCGAATCACACGCATTATAGGGGTAGACATGGTCTGCAAGGACAGATGTATACTTGTATTGTTCCACAGTGCCTTCTACAATGATGAGTGAACCCAAAGAATGCCAGGGAAACATTCTCCAGATCACAATGCTCCTTCCTTCAGTTTGTAATGTTCTGGCAATGGTTGCAGGTTGTTTGCTTTCAGGGGTTTCACATTGTATACACTAAAGTTCATCTGTCCAATGGAGCCTAAAACATGATTTATCAGAAAATGCTATTTGTCACCACTCATTGAATGTCCAGTTGCAGTACTTCTGTGTAAAAGTCAGCCTTTGTTGCCAATGAGCAGTAATCAGCAAAGGTGCATTAAACAGGCATCTGCTTCTGAAGCCCAAATGCAACAACAGTTGCTGAATAATAGTTCAAGAGATAATGTTGATAGCCTCTTTGTTTATTTTGGTGGTCAGTTTAGTGGTAATCCGAATGGATGTCCGCAGCCATCATTCACCTGTCACCTATGACCCGTGGTGCACCATGCTTACCACATTACTGATTTTGAACAGTCTTATTTTGCTATGCATGGGGTAATTTTACCATGATGGCATGCCAACAGTTCACAAACTTAGTCATTTCAGAAATGCTTTCATTCTTGACTCAAAAGCCAATGATCATGCTCTTTTAGATATGAGATAAATCGCTTTGCTTGCACATCATGCCAATGATTACAATGTTTTTCAAAGCATTTCACACACCTTTTATATACTCTTAACTGTTTTGTGCTGCCATCTGCTTTCTGTAGTTTGTTATTTAATGTAGATTTCAAAAATGTGTGTAGGGATTATATTACTGTGACTGGACTGTGTATGTATTGATATTTTTTCTGATTGTATTTAGTAAGTAAAAGCAAATCAAAATTTTCTAAATACAACTCTAAACAATTCTTAAGGAGTTGTTTATCTATTTCTTTTTGTATTTTATTAAAAATAAAAGATTCAATTTTTCCAAAAAAGTGAAAAAGAATTATTTTTTTAACTTTATATATTTTCTTATTTACCTAACATTATTTAAAGAATATTTTTCTAAATAAGTTTATGGCTTTCATATTAGATAGCTTTTGATTTTCTGTTTAATAAATTTTTGATTATGTTAACTTTAATAACTGTACTGTCTTTTACATTTTTATTGCTCTTAATAGCCAGTCTTTATTGAGAATGTAATTATTAGAAATTATAAGAAACATGATGAAAAAAATTTTATGGCTTCTTAAATATACTGTTTAATAAACCATTAAATGATGCCTGTTTTGTAAGTAGATCATTTGGTCATTTTTTTATCAATGTAAAATTGGATTTAAACTATTACTTATTTAAATAAAATGCAAGTGATATATTTATTTATTAGTGTTTACTTTTATCCAGTTATTTTAAAGTTTAGAATCTGAATAAAATAAGAAATATTAAAAATGTTTATTATATTAAAACTGAGCTTTTTTTTTTATCAAAGTGTACACAGAAATATATACTTTGACTTTTTACATTTTCGTTTGAATTGTTTTGCAGTATGAGACAAGATGTTTTTAAGAAGCTACAAGTCCTTGAAAGCAAACATCTTCCTTTAAAACCAGAAGCTAAACGATATTTAGAGAGATTAATAACTATTGGAAAAAGAAATGGTTTGTATTTTGTAAAGTATTAAATTTAACTTTTGTGTTAAATTTCTTAAATATTTTCAAAATACTGAATATTATGTTTTTTGCCAGTTTTTTTTAGGATTTTGATC
The DNA here is from genome assembly GCA_030067965.1 of Latrodectus elegans. Lineage (NCBI taxonomy): Eukaryota > Metazoa > Arthropoda > Arachnida > Araneae > Theridiidae > Latrodectus > Latrodectus elegans. The sequence continues at coordinate 69,939,498 of CM057819.1, forward strand.
ATTCATTTTTTATTTATTAGTCGCAGTATTATTATTCTATTTGAGAGAATCAAGTTAGGTTTAAATTTTACTGCAATGTGCATTCTGTATGATTTACATTTTCCAATTAAATAAATGGGAATTTAAAATTAAAATTTCTGTTAATAGAAATTTAAAATTTCTCTAATTATTTGTTTTTAATTTATTTTAGATATTGAGGTGAAACCACAGCCTAATGATTTGATCTGATTTTTTATTCTATAGTCACGCAACTTGTATATTTTTGGACCTTGCTCTACAAAATCCAAATAACTATCAACAATTTGTTTATTTGATTTCCACTTAAAAGGCTTAGATTTCCCTAGTGAAGTATGCAAAAAAATTATTGTTGCATAACAAAATCAAAGCAATCCATATTCATAATTTTATGAAATACATAGCCCCTGTCTGTTTTTATTTTCTTTCTTTATTTTTTTTATTAAAATAATTTGAAATCTTGTCTTTTTTTAGTTATCACATCTTTTTTAGTTAGGAATTTAATTATTAAAAAAGTTACTGTAAAACTTCATTTTTTCACACTTATTAAATATTTGTATTTTCTTTTAAACTAGTTATATTTAGATTTTATGCATAAGGATATCTTATTTAATAAATCATTTTTATATTTTAATACTGAATTTATTTTAATGTTATATTTTATGGTTATTTTTTAGGTCTAAATTTATCTGATGATGTGCAAAAAGAAATAAAAAATATTAAAAACAGAATTGATGATTTAGTTATTCAATATTCTAAAAATCTTAATGAAGTAACCACAACTTTAGAATTCAGTAAAGCAGAGTTAGATGGTATGACAGAAGATTTCCTTCAGAACTTGAAAAAGAATGTAAGCCTTTTGAAGTATAAAATTTCCTATTTTTAAAGCTTGAACTTCATTACTCATCACTAAATCTACATATTGTTAATGTTTATATATATTTTAAATTTCTTTATGTGTACTTGAATAGCTTGTTTTGACAGAACATTTTCTTCTGATATAAAACCAAATAATAGAAACATCTATCTCAAAATGTAATTTAATTGCCCTAATTATTATTAAATGATATTGTATTTGCCTACTAGTGAAATGGAAAGGTATCAGTTAAGCATTTTCTAGCATGAAAATTTTATCAAAAAAGTTCTGTTCCTATCATTGTAGACTTAGCTTAATTGTTACTTTTATTAGTATTCTCATATTTCTAAACAAGTCCTTCAAGTTTTTTTTTCAAGCAGTACAACTGCAAACTTATCTTTATTAATAAATTAATTATAATATTCAAAGTCTTTAACAATTTCAATAAATCTTTGAAATGAATCATTTTAATAATCTCATTTATACTTGGACAATTTGATGTTTTCAAATTTTCATCTGTCTTATTATCAAGACTACATATTCTCAGTGGATTCTCCTTGTTCAGGTATAAATTCAAAGTCATCTTTTGTTTGAAATCTGTATGTGAAAAACATTTAAAGATTTGTTTAATAGTGCATACTGATTTTAACAAACTTTCTATTGATAAGCATTTTATATTTTTTACTATTTTTGTAAATATCAATTGTTTCAGTATTACTTTTTGAAGATTCCTGCAACCTTTGATTAAGAAATTCTGAGAGCAGTGCTGTCAAAATTATTTTAGGAGTTAAAATTTTTACTATGATTGATTTAAGGTTTGGAACAATAGGGCCAATTGCAAAATTCTTAAATTATCCAAAGAAACTTTCTTTTTTAAATGACAGATTTAGGATTTAAATCACTGAAGAATTTTTAAAAAATTGCTCTAGTCATTCTTTCTTTTATCTATTTTAGTAAGAATTTTTTCACTGTTTTGAGACATGTTAATTTAACTGATTACAATAATCAGGTGTTTTTACTAATTTATTTTATAGAAAAGGGAAATTTATTTTCAGCCATTTAAATGAAATAAATAAGAGTGTGGAAAGAAATAATTATCTCTTTAAATGATGAACTTAATAATTTTTATAAATTTTACAAACAAGAACTAGAGAGAAAATTCTGAAATTTTCAGATATTTCCCTTGCTTTCTGTGATAGAGAAAGCCATATGGCATTATCATCTACGCTGATTTTAAATTGTTTCTTTACTTTGAAGTATAGATGGTGTACAAGTACTCCTCTAAGATAAAACTACTACCAATTCTCCAAAACTATTACTTCTCCAACACAGCACTATTTTTCATTTTTCTTGAAATCTTTGCTGTTTTTTTAGTCACTAATGATTAGGAATGAAGAATTAGAAATCATTATGTTTGTCTTTTATTTCATATTTTTTTATACAAATAAGAATTTACAACTTTATTAAACTAATTTTATGATTATTAAATGTCTGTCTTACATTAGTTTCCAATTATCCTTAGAATTTGTCCAATCCAAAAATCCTTAGAATTTGTTTCTAAGAATTTTTAACCAACATGGTTTAACCACACAATGCCTTTTCTACTATATTTTACTTTAATATTATACATGATATTGAAGTCAAGTTTAATAGATAAAACCTTAAGATTTTTGGTATAAATTATATAATTTAAAGAAATAGATATATTTTAGGCTATTTAACATTTACTACATTACTAGTTTAATGTTTAATTATTTTGACAGGATTAAATTTGTGATTGTATTATAATTCATATATAGATTGTTAAGATTAGTCATTTCAAATATTACATTTAAATATTTGCATTTGTTGAGAATGAATTAAAATGTCATTGTTTTACCTAAAAATATTTGTTTAACTTCACAACAAAATTTTTCAGATAATAGTATTCTATTTTAATACCTACCAATAAATTGCTTAGTATTTTTTCTTACTGTTTTATAATAAAATTATGTTTATTGCAAATTTAATTGAGACCAACATATGCTAGGCTTAAATTATTGGCTTATTATTTTTTCCTACATATCTATTTATATATTAAAAATATATAAATTAATGGAAAGACTTTTATATTCAATTTAAAATTTAGAATTTCATATAGGCATAAAGGGTAAAAATTTTTGTGAATCTATTATGCTTATTCAAAAAGTGTATGTATGATTATTTGATTCTTGTTTAAGTCTAACTTATTTATCTATCTGTAGTCTGATACAAACAAATATGTAGCTACTCTTAAATATCCAGATTATATTCCAATTATGAAAAGGTGCAAAGTTCCTGAAACTAGACAAAAGATGGAATTTGCTTTTAACACACAGTGAGTATAAATATTTCTTTCTGTATTTTATTTTTTCTGTTAAAAAATACTTTTTTTACTAGTATATATGTATGTATTCTTTTTTTACTAGTATAAAATGATGGAACTAGCAGAATATCACCCCCCCCCCATTGTTGAGCATTGCAACATTTTTCACCACCAAGTTAATCACATATTTTTAATGTGAGAATTTTGCAAAGTTCCAAAAATATGCATTTTAGAAAATTTTAAATCACATAATAGTATTAAAAAAAGTCTAAAAAAATATTACAGGAAAATGAATAAAAACTTTTTTGTTGATTTTGCCTTTTCTTCAAAACAATTAGTGAAAGAGATAAGTAAATAACAGTAATGGACTTATTTGATATGACATTAAGCTCACATATCAAATATATTCGGTGTTATTATAGAAAAATATATGAGAAAAAATGATAAATAAACAAAAAAAATTGACTAAAAAGAACAGTCTACAATGTTGAAAATATAAAAGAAAAATATAATAATAAATTTAAAAAATATATAAATGAAATATATAATAAATAAATGAAAAGAAATTTTAAAAAAGACTTGTTTACGATGTTTGGATGCTGGCGACAATGAAACACAATATCAAACAGCAGTCAAATGGCTTCGACTTGAAACTTGAAGCACAAAGTTTGAATTGAAAGTAGAACAAAAACTTCAAATGCTGTTGCCACTGAAAAGAACCATATACATGATACAAAAATGATGTAAGACACAAAAAAAACCAAATTTGGTAATAAAAGAGATCTGAAAAGTAACAAAGTCTTAAATAGTCAACAGTATAATCAAAATATAGGATGCTAGATTTGGCGTGAAATCACTTGGGGGGGGGGAGATAATATACTTAAACCAAAATGATTTATAAAATTTTTAAATGAAAATAATTTAAAGTATAAAAAATGCAATATTTGTTTTTAAAATGTAAGGAATTTAAGAAATTTAAAATATTTATTTAACATACTTTGATTCTTTCTTTATGGTAATTGAAATATGAAATAAAATGTTTTAATTCACTACTGAAAGAGCATGTACTCTATAAATTTCACTGCTAAAATTTTTGGAATGTGTTCTTTTATTCTGCTAATTATTCATATTACATTAATGTATACATGTAATACATATATATGTCTGTTTATATTAGGTGTGTTAAGGAAAATCATCCACTTTTAGAGGAAGTTGTTAAGCTAAGACATAAGGTAATAAAAATTAATATTAAAAAGTGCATAATGTATAAATAATCTTCTAAAATACCTTTTATATATGTATTTAATTTCTTAAAGCATTTAAAAATGGAAGAAGCACATTTAAAGAATGAATTAATAGAAATTTTCTTTCTTCCTTTGCATTACAATCTCCCTAACATTCTTGAAGAGTTATTTTTTCCCTATGTTAACATCCTTATACAGCGTGACAACTTTATACTATTAACAAAATTGTACTGCTATTGATTGATTATGAATCTGGAAAAGTCCTTTGGTTTTCATAGATCAAGGCGTCAAAATGAAGACCATGTACTGCAATGAGATTTTACAGTCAGTTTTATTTCCTTGGGCCAAAAACATTTTAAAAACAGCATCTGAACACTTCAACAAGATTCTGCCCTTTCTCATGGAGCAAAAGCAATGCAAGACTGATGTCAAGCAAATCTTCTAGATTTCATATCTGTGGGAATGTGGCCCCATTATTATCTGTGGAAATGTGGCCCAATGAACTATAGTGTTTGGTTAATTCTGGAATAAAGAGTATGCTCTAAGCCACATCGAAGTTTGGAATACCTAAAGGCTACACTTAAGAAAAAATGGACTAAATTAATGCTTGATGAACTGCGTTCCCATTGCCCAAGAGGGAGCCATTTTGAAAATACTTAAATATGCTGTATTTAAGTAACAAATGACTTAAGTTTGTTGTTTGAAAATTAATTCCATATTTTTAGTTTAATATAATATTTTTTGTCAACAGGATGAAGTTGTCACCCTATATTTAAAGCTGGAGCTAGAGGACTGATTGATATGCTTTAAAAATAACAAGATTGAAACTTTTTTATTAAAATTTTTTTGACTATATTAAATTTTATGATTAATAATTTTTATAAAAAATTTTTATAAACTCCAGTGATTTTCTTTTCTATTTAAGAAGTTTTTGTTTAAAAAAGAGCTTAATATTTTGATTTTGTTAAGAAAAAGAAACGAAACATTTACATACATTTATGATTAACATTATATTAAATGCTGTTTTGTAATATGTTAATTCATTTTTATAAGGGAATCGAAGAATTTGTAGTAATTTAACTGCATGCGTGCATTTTAAAATTGTATAAAAATAATTTTATGTACATAATAAATGTATTTAAATTGTCTCTTTCTCCATAGACAAAATGTTTGTATATGTATGGGAAAATTTAAAAAAATATATGGTTTGCAATTGAAGATTATTTGTATGGAATAATCAATTTCCCAGTGATTTTTAAATTAAATTTCTCTAATACACCATTTTCTATTTTAGAAGGATGTATAAATATTAGGTTCTTTCTCCTATTTTATTAAAGTTTTATAATGAAAACCATATGAATAAATTAGTTTTAAATAAGTGGTTTTCTATACTTAGCCGATAACTATTTTAGATATATTTATTTCATATTAATTGAATAACAAAGAAATTTATGATTAATAAATTGTTCTTATATTATTCTCTATATATATATATTAAAATAGTAAAAGAATTTGTTTTTTTCAAAATTATTTAAAAGAAAATTAAGTTTCTTTTCTTATAACCACATTAATCTTATGTTGATGGATTAGTATTTGTTTTAATTTGGTTCATGTTTTTTTTTTAATTATATATATGCTGATCTAAAGTTCTTGTTGTTTTTAAAATCTTTATTTGTCCATGTCTGCATTATACTAAAAGCACCCTTAAATTGCAGAAGAATTCTCTTATAATGATTTCTCTACTTCCTCATTGAAATGATTATTTATCTTCAATGTCAAACATTGCATTTAATTTGGTTATCCTTTCTGAGAAGTTTTTGGTTTTTTTCTAATTTAATTAAAAATCACTTATGTAAAAATAAATAGTTAAGCTAATGAGTGCAAAAGCTTGTTTTTCTTTTTCAATTAACAAGTCTGTTTTTAAAATTGTTATTATCTATATTTGTGATAAAAGTAAAATGAAAAAGCATTTTTGATATTTAAGAAGCTTTTATTATTCATATTATGTCTGATTACTTGCATTTTTCAAATACATTTTTATAATACATAATTTATTCATAAATTTTCATTTTTTGATGTTATTTATTGCATTTGCTTCAAAATGTTTTCAGAAATATAAAGAAAAAAAAGCAAAATTTATATATATTTATTACTTGTAAACTTATTTAAAATTCTATAATTCTATTTTTTTCAAAGTTTAAAGAACAAGTTCTTGATTATTTTGATATAAATAAAAAATTTTATTCATATATTAAGAATATTCTATATAAAATCAATTAATGATGAATGTGCTCTAAATGTGTAATGATATTTATATCAACAGTTTAATTGTATAAACTTTATTTTATAAAATTAAATTCAGTCATTGATGTTGTAGGTTATCACAATTCTTGAAAATAGCAAAATCAATTCTATGTATATATCAGTGAGAAATTCTGCTCTTTATCTTAATTTTCTTATATCAAAAGTATCATAAATGCAATCAGTGTTTTTTTTTCTTATTTAATTAAAATTGAAATACTTTTGAAGATAACTTCAGTTGTTTCTTTTTTTATAATTTTTATAAACAGCCTATTGGTTTAGATTTATATTAATTTTTACAATAGAATAAGAAGTAAATAACCTTAATTTCTATAAAGGAAAGAGTGTTTTTTTATATTTATTTTCTATTGTTATAGTATTATGTTTGTTGGTTTTATTCTGAATAACAACAGTCAAGCAAAGTTGAAAAGTAAGATTCCTTGAGAATCTTTGAAAAAATATACTTGCTCCAATATTGCATCTCACTTATTATAAATGTTAGAGAGACTGTAAAGTAATGTCACTTTCTTGCAGTAAATTTAAAATAAATTTTTAAGAAATCTGTTTTTAATCAATAATATAACCACCACTCGTTATCAACAACCTTTTCCCATCTAGTGTGCAAACTTTCAATGCTGGATCGATAAAAATTTATTGGTTTTTAAATGAAATGCTTTGAGATGGCATTTTGGAAATAATCCAATTTTTAAAATTTTTTGCCACTTAGAAAGTGATGCAGAGATTAGAATAAATGGAAATTCAATGTTGTGATATCAGTAGAGTATAGTAGGTACAGCAGTACCTACATCCCAGTTCATTAATTTTTTCCAGTGTTCACCTTGTACAGTGCAGTATTGCATTGTTGTGTTGCAGACTGACACTCTGTCTGTTGACAATCGTAGGATATTTTTAATTAAAAATTGGTTCATTCAATTTAATTGTTATTAATTAAGATCTGCAATAACAGTTTGTCCAGGTTTCAGCACTTCAAAGTGAATACTCCACCAAATCTTTTTAGTACCTTTTTGGGATGTAAATCCAGCTTTGTACTACTTTGTTTGTGGTGATTCATTTTTAGAGAGAAACTACCTTTTTCATTTAGGTAATCATATGGGACCCATTTTAAGGTTTCCAGTGATCAAACGATCAAAAACTTTTCTGTATATTGTCATTGAAGCAATTCATTGCATATGATGGATTGGTTGGCTTTATTCTCTTTGGACAGATTATGGAGGAGCCAAACACCTGCTCTGCTCATTTTTCCAATCTGCTGTAAAGGTATAGTTGGACAAAGTTGTTTAAGGGAGTTTCACAAGTCATTCAACTGTTTGACATGGGTTTGCTTCCACTTCTATCCTTAGCTTGTCGTTGTGTAATGTTGTTGGTCTTCCTGAGTGATAAGCATCAAAGACATAAGAATTACCAGATATGAACTTGAAATCACAAATGAGTTTAGTTACCACTGTTGCATTACTACCCTTGTGTGAAACTCAAAGAGTATATAATGCTGGATATGCTCTTCTGGTATTTGCTAGCCATTTCACCCCAAATTGAAAAAAAAAATTGAATTATAAATAAACCAGTAGACAATATATAGCTGGGGTAGCCAAGCTCCTTGATAGTTCGAGCAATTTTTCAAAGTTTGAAATATTTTTAAAGTATGCTAATTCTTGATATAATATTTTTAAGTAAGGTATTTAAAGGTAAGAAAAAAAAAAACTATTAAAACTTTTTTGCATAAATTATATTTATTGAAAACACAGATAAAAGCACAAAGTATGTGTATTAAATTTAAATATTAAACTCATTTATTTTACTCCTATTGATATTTCTTTAAAATTTGGTGAATAATTTATGACAGCACTTCTGGGTAATTCTTTGAGAGTTGGTTAGTTAATATACTGGTCAGTATGTGGATTTCATGAATTTTGAAAATGAATAAAATAATTCACATAAGTAGATTGTTTCCTGTATTGAAATAATTCAACAAGCTGCCTTTTTTAATTCAGAATACTTCTGTAAATTTCCAAAATTTAGTAATCGGTATCGACATGTATTTTAATTGCCAGACCTCCATTAGTTGCAATGCTTACAAATTTATTAAGAGTCGCATCAAAAGTTTTCATTATAAAATCCAATGAACTTTTAATATAGACATCATGGGTTGACTCTGTAAGTGCTACTAAATCTAATAATTTTTCTTTAACAACAAGGTCAGGTGAAACAAAACATATGAAAACTGCCAATTGTGGAAGAGTTGTGATGTATGTCATTTCGCCAAGGGCTAACCTGAATGCAAGTTCTTCAAATCATTTTTTAATTTATATTCAAGAGATGTATTATTTGTATTTAAGTGTCGTTCAGTTGTGTGTCGAAGATGTGTATTTGCCAAACCACTTTGTGCAATGCTGCTTTGTTTAAATCTTAACTTTAAGTACATTTTGCAAGTTTCTTTAACAAACTCTTTCTCCATATGGGTGTTTTCACAAGCAACATTCTAGGCAATGACAAAACAGGTTTTAGCCACATTATATGCTTGATTGCTAATGGTCATTAAAATTGATTGTTACTTATTTAAATTTGATTTTGAAAAAGCAAGTTTATCTGATCTTAATTTAGAATTTGTTGGACACTGATTAGAAAACTGAGGATAATTGGTCTTATAATATCGACCGCTTTATAATTTTTGACTGTAAAATTGCAATTAACATATAATATTTTTTCCTTATTGTTATAAAAAAAATATTATCCCACTTACATTATTAAAACTTCTATTTTCTTTCTCGCATTTTCTTTTCTTTTTTCTTTTCTTTGTCATCATATTTTTAAAAGAACTGAAAATAAATAAAGAAACTTAGAAAATGCAAGTCTTCCATTATTAAAACAATAACACGTGTTGCATACTATGAAACAAATTATAGTGAACATATTACAAATTATATCCATAGCAAGAGTGTGATATAAATTGTTTCCTATGTCAATTGTTCATTGCAATGTAAGTTTACAAATTCAAAATAGGTCTGGAGTCTGTCGATTACGGATGATTACGCCACATTTATGTTTGTTCATGCAGTTTTTAGTGAGTATATCATTGTTTAACTTGGAGGAAAAGGAAATTTGTTAAGATGTTGTATTTAGTCCTTCATATTTGTTGTTAGTAATTTAAAAGACATTTTGAAACTCGTACAGAATGATAGCAATTTTTTAAAATGTAGTAATACAAAAATGAAAGATTACTTGTGTAAATTTATAGAGAGCCTTAAATAATCCTTCAAAGAGCGTCATGTAGCTTGCTAGCCACAGGTTGGCCACCCCTGATATATAGAAAGCTGATATCAGAAACTAAAAATGTTATCTACACTCATATAAAAAAGAAAGCAGATTATATCATAAACTTATATGAACTGACTAAAGAGAAAATCAAATGTTGACATGTGCAGAAACATTATATTCCATTCCAACTAATATATATAATATAAAAGACCACAATAACTAAGAAAATTCATATATGCTTTATGTACTTATTTATTGTGTTTTATCCTTTAAATCCTTCAATCTCTTAAACTCTATCAATATTCCTAGTTTCATACATATTTTTGTACCTTGTGTGATATCTTTCTTATAAAGTTCCAATGCTTTGAATCATAAATTTAAAAATTTTTTCGTTGGCTGTTGCTGGAGTATTTTACTGTTAAAATTTTCAGAATTATTCTAAATTTCATATATAATATTCATGCAAACTATATTATACAAGAATGAAAAATGACTTGGAACTGCATAACATGGTTCAACACAATGAAATTTTAAGTCTTGTGTCACATTTGATGATGAAAATTCTTTTATTGTAATCTACATATATTAATTACTGCTATGTTATTGTAACTTTGATATTATTATGCAATTTTTCTAAGATATTGATTAATATCCGTATTTTATAGGCTGCCAATTTATTAGGATATCCAAATCATTCTTCATATGTTGTGGAGTTAGAAATGTCAAAATCAGCTGAAAATGTTAAAAATTTCTTAACAAAACTACAGAAAAGATTGGCACCTTTATGGGTAGAAGAGAAGCAAGTTTTATTGGAATTGAAAGAAAAGGAAGTAATCATAATTTTCTTTTCCAAATTATTAGATTGTACAAGTGTCATTAATAAATAACTTACTGATATTTACAATTAGCAGTGCTGTAGTTATCATGGATAATGTACTAAGTTATGAAAAAGGGTATCAAATCAATGTACTAACATATACTTAAATAATTTAAGCATTCAAGTGAAATATAGTTAAATTATTTGTTGTGTTTTCAGATTTATTCAAAATTTACTTTTTAGAATATCAATCAAAAGTATTTTTTGTGATTAAACACTTTTACATTAAGAATGACTGTATTTTTAGAATTTAAACATTTTACATAATGTACAAAATGTATGATCAGGAGTTTACTGTATATTAACCATTTACTTTGAAAGTGTCTTTTTTTGTAATAATTACCCTATTTACCTGTATATAATCCGCAGCAGCGCATTACCCGCAAGCCCCATTTTCGAACAAAGGGGGAGAAAAGCGTTGCATTATCCGCAGCAGCGTATACTATGCGGCTATTTTTCTGACAAATAGTCAAAAACTTATACTGTAGATAATTTGTTGCCAAATAAAATAAAGAAATACACATTATGATTAAAAACATATTAAATTCTACAGATAAAATATTTATAGTGATAAAATAACTGTTTGAATCCACCTGAACGAAAGGTGCGATTAACTGAGATGAAAGCACGACATCGATCAAGATCAGAAAAGATTTTAGTAAATCTTATCGATTTATAGATTTTAATAACTTTTAAAATGAGGTTACATATATTATAAAAATAAACTATGTTTGATTAATAGTTAAATGAAAGAAATGGATTATTTCCTAACTGTGCGTAGAATACAATTTTTCTTTTGTACATCGCATGCTGTTTCTCACATTACACATTTATTCACATTTTTTTCATTTATCTTCCTTAGACTTAGCTTTCAGTTTAAAATTTGTTCAATAACTTAAGTTTTACTTTAATATGACGATGTACGAATTTGAATGCTTTCAAAGCGAAAAAGTTCAGGTCAAGATACAATACAAAATAACACTGATGAATTGAAATTTTAATATCGTTCAGAGGAACTAAATTTGTTCTTGAACGTAATAGGACAGTGCTGATGATAGTTTAAATAATTCATTTGAGTCGTAGCGCCATCTGTTATTTATTTTATAAAACACAAATAACATTTCTTTCAAACCTTTATTGTAAGCTTTTCCGGTGAAAAATATTTATATCGGATTAACTGTGGCGGCGTATAATACGCACAATAAAATGCGGAACTTTTTTAACACATAATCCGCGAATTATATGCAGGAAAATGCAATAATTTGTCTAATAATCCATAATTTTAACCATTACAAAAATAAAAATTTTTACAATACTTTATATAAATATTTAAATTGTCTAGATTTTTAACATTATTTAAAATTATATCAGTTAATAAGAGAACTTCTTTAAGCTGATTAAAATTAATCTTTTTATGGCCTAACCTGTAATAGAGTTGCTAAAGTAATCCATACTGACCTAAGAATTATTTTTGATTTATTGGTTACAATACTGAGATATGACATGTAATTTTTATGTTAATGAAATCAATTTTTTTAAAAATTGATTTATTAATGTTATCTTAAATATTTTAGTGATCTGTACTGTATAAAGTTCTGTACCATGTAATACAGATTGGTACATCCACTGTTTTTAAAAGATGGACATTATTTAAAATGTGAAACTAGAATTCTATCTATATGTATATTTATCATAGTGTTTGTATGTATATCATTATATTGCATACATGAAAGTGCATAATTCATATTGCAGAAAAGGGAACAAATTATGAGAATGTTATACTACATATTTGAATTAATTTTTATGGGAATTTTATTTTTATAAATTATTCATTTTAAAAATAAAATTGTTAAAGTTTTTAATTATGTGATTGAAAAATATAGTACAAATTAAGATATAAATAATTTAAGTTATTTATGAGTTCTTTTATGAACCTGATAAAGGCAATCATTTTTGTATATGATTGTGAATATGTGAATTCTTTATATATTTTACATCTAAAGGTTTTGTTATAGATATAAATATTTTTAATCTGAATAGTGATGTCATAAAATAAAATTGTTTTTTACATTTTTGATACTTGATTTAGTGTTTTATATTGGTATTTCAAAAATTAAACACTTCCAAGCATTTTCAAAGGTATCAGTATTGAGATAAATATATTTAAGAACCTGTTTATATGGAATTATAATTCTATCACAGTAACCAACCAAAATACACAATCACCAACTAAAGTTTAAATGTATGGTTGTAATATGAATATTATTCATCATATGCATGCATGTGAAAGTGATTGATAAAGAGTGAAGAGATGTTGAATGTAATTGATAATAGCTTGAAATAAATTATTTCTGTATAAACAAAAAATCTGAGATTCTAATTAATTTTTAAATTTGGAATGCCTTTATATTTTGATATATTGATAAACATACTCTAATAAGATTGTTATTAATTATAAAGCAAAGTATTTTTGTTTGCATAATTTTATCAGTGTATGTATCGATTGAATTGATAATTTATTAAGTTAATTCCGCTTAATGCATAAAATTATTAGTTTCATATAAACAAACAATAATTTTGATTAAAATAAATTAATGTTTTGAAATGAATGCATTTCTTTTTAAAACATATGTATTCACATTATTTATCTGAATTTAAATGCATTTAATAACTTTTTTATGAATCCCTCTTGAAGTATAATTTTATTTATGTAATCGTTGTGCTTGATTTTAATTTCTTTTTCAGTGCAATGAGTTGGGCATACCTTATGATGGAAAACTAAATGCATATGATTTAGCATACTATACTAATAAAGTTGAAGAAGTGAAATATAGTGTAGATCAAACAAAATTAAAAGAATTTTTCCCAATGCCTTTAGTTACCGAGCGTCTTTTAAGTCTTTATCAGGTATTTAATATTTTTACTGTAAGAGATATTAATATTTTGATAAAAAGGGTTAAAAAAAGGTTTTTTATTTTAAAGAAAATTCTCTTTCTATAAAAAAATTTATAGGTTTATATATGTTTCTCATTTTTTGTACATAGCTGCCATGGTAATTGATGTTAGATTAGTTTGCTGTCGTAAAAAGTTGACATTCTAAAGTAAATGATTTTAAATAAAAACATTCTTCAGGATAGTGAAATTTTCTAATATTGATTTTTAGAAAATGTCCAGAAGTTTTTTATGTGCATAATAGCTTAACTCAAAATTTTATTGGGTATAGGATTTGAAGATATGAAATAACCTTATTTTGTGAAAAATCTTTATAACTATTTCATTAAAACGAAATAATTACAAAGACCTGCTGAGGTCGTCTACCTTAGGAATCATCTTATCAGCTAATTGGTTAGTACCACGGGAAGAAAACCATCATTATTTTTTTTTAACTCGAATTATCTATAAGTTGACCCGAGAGCTAGAGGACATTAAAGTTATTTCTAGTATTGAACCTATATGCATTGAAAATAGATATATAATGAAATGTTACCTGATTCTCCTCTTGAGAAGTCATTCACATTGTCCTTTCCCTAATGTTCTTCTCTCAACGTAACCATTATAGTATGAATAATTCCTACATAGAACTTGAAAATTGTTTTGTTATTGACCATAACTTGTGCAACTCATGACTCTTGCTGCTTTGAAGTTATAAAATAGAATTATTTGAGGGATATGGATTCTTAAGATAGTTTTATTAATTATTGTTGAAAAAAAAACATTTAAAATGAAAACAAAGTCTTATTTACAGAAAGGTAAAATATATTAATTTGTTATGATTTATAATTTATTTATCTACTTCAGTAAAATTATTAAAATTATATAATCAAGTTAACTATGACATTTTATGTTGCATCACTTATGCAAGAGTATTTTAAAAGCAATGACTTTATTTATCAAAGACATCAAAAGTAATTAAAATAATTGTGAGTTTTAATGCTAGTTAAAATACTTTATTACATATTCATATGAGTATGATATCGCTATTCATACTTTAATTGTATTTAGAATAATGGTTTAGTGAATTTAGGTGTTGTAATACATAATCCTAATTTTTTCTGAAGTATGTAATTTATTCTTGAATATATTTTTCTAATACTAAAATTATATTTTTCAGAAACTATTAGGTGTAAAGTTCACAGAAATAACTAATCCTGAAGTATGGCATGAGGATGTTAAAATGGTGAGCAAAATTTCATTGGAAAATTTATTTTTAGATATTTATTTAAAAAACATAACATAGTGAAAATTTTCCTTGTTTATTAAAAGAATTTTATTATTCTATTCAGCATTAATTTTGAATCTAGTATGTAGGTTAATACTTAGTACTTTGATAATTTTGTTCAAAAAATTACTATAAAATTTAAATAATTAAAAGGATTTGTATAATGTGTGGAAGTTTTTGTAGTTTCTGTAAAATTTGATTACTTTTTTCCATAAGGTGAACTGGAATTTTCTGTCTTTAGTTCTACAGCTCATGGGTTCAAATTTCAGCTCAGTCAGTCTTCAATGTTTTTTGTGGTTCAGAATCCATTTTAAACTATTATTATTAATTAGCCCTCGTGTGCAAAAAAATGACCATTGAGTGACAAAAAAACCAAACCATTTTAAACTATATATCTCTCTAATTTGCTTTTGTGTGACCATTGAGCTAAAAACAAACCAACCCTGGAATTTCCAAAAGTTGTAGAAAAACTGTTTCCATGGAATTTTATTTCCAAATGTTATTTTTGCTGAAAATTTTCCCAATTTTCAATTTTCTTACCTAAAATGTAAAAATTGAGTTATAGGTATTACAAATAAAATTTCAGTGTTTTCAGTAGATAACTTTATTTACTTAATAAAATATTACCAAATTAAATTTATCATTTTCAAATGAAAGATCTAATTTTATACTAAGATCTATAAGTTTTTCATGAAGAATTCGCTGTTAATTGTGAAGAAAAATATACTTTTCTATGTATGAAAATAACAATTTTTATTTATATGTCTATTGAGAAAAAAAGATTTAATTTTTAATATTTAGCATGTAGTTTCATTCTCAGGTGATTATTTTTTACCAATAAACATTTGAAATTTTCGATTTAACTTTTTTTCCCCCCCAATTCTCTTAAGGATATATTTGAAATAATTGAAATTGAATTATACTTCACTCAAAATTTAAATGTTATATTTGAAACAACTATTTCATATGAAGTTTGAATAAATTTTATAGATTTTTTAATTAAATTCCATCTGAAAATTTAAATAAAAATTTAATAAAGTATCCTTATAATAATATTTTATAATTTTAAATAATATTTTTATGTCAATGAATGGACATACTCAACTACAGTTCATAATTTTATAGAATGATTTCTCAATAATCAGTATAAATTAATGTATGATATTAAGTTTTGAGTAATGCATCTGATTTTGCATATAAACTCTAACCTGATTCATACTTAAATTGTTATCTTAGAAGAACAGATTGTGTATAAAATACAATATTGTTGTATTCATTCAGCAAGAAAATTCCATCTTATCATAATTATTAAAACAGATCTAAAATTTTATCACATTAATTTAATTCAAATTCAGCAAAAGAGTGTATTTGAAATATAGAGGCATATAAATTAAATTGTATATCTAACATCAAATTAACCAGTTCTGACAACATGGAAAATAAGAATATAAATCATCAATTAAGTATTCTGTAACAGTAGATATTTTGATGTATTAAATATTTGGTTCCTTCAAATAGGATTTTGGAGCTAAAGTATAATGGTACAAATGATGAAATACTTTTTTCTTTTAAATTAAATTTTCTTTGCTTTTTCTCATAAAATGTATTTTTTTACTCTTAAAATTTGATAAATTAATATTAAATTATAAAAACAAGAAAATTTCCATTCTCTTCTTAATAATTATAATACTAGTGCATAAAATATATATATCATAATATGTAAATATATGTGCATAATAATATATAAAATTATCTGAAAATATAGTATACTGTTTCATTACTGTTACATACAAAAATAATATTCACAAGTACATTATATATATTTTTATCATGCATTATTTTTACAATTTGTATGAAATAAATGTTGATAATTTTTAATGTATGTTTTGAAAAAATATTGTTTAGAATTTAATTAATGTTTCAAATTGAAACTTACTGAGAATATGTAGAATAATTTTATTTGCAAGTTTTTGTTAATTTTGGAATTGATTTAATTTGCATTTTAATTATTTAATGTTTCCCTTAGTTGACATTATTATTTAACGTTTATTCTTATATCAATGTATGTTAATTGATTTCATATGATTGTGCATTTAAAAAAAGTTAAAATATTTGTAGGATTGATTTTACCATTTTAGGAAATGTTAGTGTAAATAACTTTACTATAAGAAGTTCATAAATGTAAAATACTTCACATTCTATATTGAACATGTAATTTAATGAATTCTACTCATGATTTAATTCTCTTTTATTTGAAAACTACTAATTTTCCATATTTAAACTAGTTAATAATTTGATGCATCTGCTTATTATTCTAGTATAGTGTAAATGATGCTTCTTCATCTGAACTTCTGGGCTATTTCTATTTGGATTTGTTTCCAAGACCTGGAAAATATAACCATGCTGCTATGTTTGAGTTACAGGTATACGGATTTGTTTTTTTAATTTTACTAATATATTATCAGAACTTCTTTATTTTTTATATGGAGTTCATATTTTAAAACCAAATTTAAGGATTCAAATTATTAAAAATATCTAATTTTAATGAAATGTAAAATTAATTACCAAAATAGAGACCGCAACAACATTATATGTAAAATTATTTGCTTCAGCTTCTCTGATCATGCATAAAAAACTAGATATCAATATTGAAGAATATCAAATTTTATCTTTTTATCAAGACTTGTGATTTTTTAAAATATTTTCTGTCTACTTGAACAATGTCCCATTAATAGTGATGTATTTATCCATTTTTTTATTTGTTGTATTTTTATAAACAAGTTTTTATGCTCAGAAATAAAATAAATCACTTATTTGTTTAAACAATGAATTTAAATTAGCCCAGTAATTAACTAACACATAATTTTTTATTTAGCCTGGTTGCTTACTACCTGATGGTTCTCGACAGCCTGCTATTGCAGGTATGGTAGCAAATTTTACCGAGTCTAAAACTGACAAGCCAAGTTTAATGAGTCATGATGAAGTAAGTAATTTTTTTTTTATTCTTTATAAATCCTTCTTCTAAATGCTGATTTGTTAATTCAGTTGGAATTCATCAAAAAAATATTTACAGGTTACTACATTTTTTCACGAATTTGGTCATGTCATGCATTATATTTGTTCTAGAGCAGATTATGCTATCTTTAGGTATGATTAAGGTTTATATATATCATTTGTATAATGCAAAACAGCAATTTAAATCAATATGTAGTTTATTATATGCATCTTAAGTTTTTAACTGTTATTGTATTAAATATTTCACATTATATTAGTATATTAGAATGAGATAAATAATTTACAGTTAGAATTTTATGCTTGTGTTAAGCTAATTAGTCAAAGTAAATGTAATATTTTCCCTTAATTTAAGTACTTTAAATTTTTTGAAAAGTTTATAGTACTAAATTAACTCATTTGACCCCCCCCCCTTTTATAGAGAGACAATCATTTTCTTCCTCAGAGAACAAAAATTTTGTTAATTAATGATCTCATCTCACAAATAATTTAATGTCAAATAAATTATTTAGACATAAATATTAGACACTATTTATCTGTTAAGGTTATTATTCACTTTTTTTTTTTAGTTAATTTTTTGAGACTTTTCAAATGTTTGTTTTTAAATATATGAGTAGTGTATATTCTGAAAGTGATTTTGGCTGAAACTCTTCTTTTGAATATATTACTGATATGAATTATAAAAAGTTATCAGATAACAAACTGTTCTCAACTGATGCTTTTCTGTAGGACACACACAATCAAAAATTTTTGTGTAAATAATAATGAAATGTGGTATCTCAAGTATCAAACTGAAACTAAAATCATAAGTTTTGCTATAAAAAGTTAAAATTCTGCGCAAATTTTTCAATAAAAATTAAATTTCTATTGCAAGTTTTTGAACAGCATATCAAATTTTCCTTTATTCAAGGCATCTTGATTAATGATAAATATTTTCTTTAAAGCTATTTATATCATCACACATTTTAGGTCAAAGTTCCTCAGTTTCCTTTGAAAAAGTAATTGCTATTGTGCATACAATACTTCTCTTTTATCTCATTTATTTATATTAAACAAATTGATATTTAATCAATCCATAATGCCATTTAACATGTTTTTTATCATTTTATATAGTATGAGATTACAAATATGTATTTGCTTTCATTTAATGCAGTGGAACAAATGTAGAACGTGATTTTGTTGAAGCTCCATCACAAATGCTGGAAAATTGGTGCTGGGAGCGAGAGTCATTACAGTATCTTTCTGCTCATTATATTGACAAAAGTGCTATACCAGATGATTTAATGACTAATTTAATAAAATCGAGACTTGCAAATACTGGATATTCAAATCTGCGTCAAATAATTCTTGCACTGTATGATTTTACTATTCATTCAAATGATAAGGTAAAGTTCATTTATGTTTCATTGTTAATATTATTATGTGATAGATAAATGTCGATAAAATTTTCAAACCATTGAAGGAATCATGAAACAATATATTTACAATACTGTATTAAGGAATAGTTGATTTATAACTTAATTTTTTCAATCCCTTTGCATCACCAGAACGTTTTAATACTTAAGATAGTGTAAATATCATTCCATAATTTATTTAGTATTTATGAATTATTTTTGGTGTTGATAAATTTAAATTTTT
Source organism: Latrodectus elegans (assembly GCA_030067965.1). Lineage (NCBI taxonomy): Eukaryota > Metazoa > Arthropoda > Arachnida > Araneae > Theridiidae > Latrodectus > Latrodectus elegans. Next base: position 69,959,277 of record CM057819.1, read on the forward strand.
AATTAAATACTGTTAAACTTAATTTTACTGTTATTTTATTATAACCTGCTGTATTATCTTGTCTTACTATTATGATTGCAGCTCATTAATAATTCCAATTGAGACAAGTTTTGTAAAAAACATCGATAATATTTATTGAATCATTATACATTTTGACATTATTTTACATTTCTAATAAGCTAAGAAAGTAAGAATTTAAATAAGAATGAATAATATTTCCATACCACACATTTGACAATTTATGAAGAAGATTCCATATAATTACTTTTAAAGATATGTTCTGTCATTCAATGAGTCATGTTTTGCACATAAGTGCTTCTTACCCTGGAATCTATTGTTTATAATACATTCTGAACCACTACAAACATCTGTCTCTCTGAGATTGGAATCAAATTCACAAATTGTTGAACTTAATGCCAGGGGGTGTTAACTGCTTGGCTGCCAGCTAGTCATTCTTATTAAAGTGTATGTTCTATTACAAAAATGTGTAGCCAATTTTTGTGATTATGGTTATATTATGATTTTTGAAGACTGTCAGTTCCATGATGTTCTTAAAAACTAGAATCATGAAATTAGTGTTCCTTAAATATAATTATAAACATTTGATTAAAATTATTAAATTGTATAAACCTTAAATTATATACATATTCAATGTTATATCAAACATTTGTGACCATTATATTTTTGGCCCCTGTCTTATCAAGCTTACTACTAATAAATTTAAAATTTGATTTTGCGAATAACCGAATTCTTAGTTACTGAACTTTAACAAATATTCTGCCTTTGGTCCCATTTGACTTTTTTTTTTTCCCTCTCTTTTCACTTGTCATACAACAACAACAACAAATATTCTTATTGTACCTAAAATGCTGAATTTTTATTGGAATCAATGCAAAGTTTATGTAATAGACAAAAGTAACTATGATGAGCAAGTATTAGTTTATTGTAAAAATACTACTGCTTATATCCAGGATTTGCATCTATTTTAATAAGGGGAAAAGAAAGTTAAAGACATTTTATGTAATTCTATGTATGTATAATTATTTAGAATATACATACATAGAATTACATAAAATGTAATTCTATTGTATAATAAATACAATAGAATTACATTTTATGTAATTCTATTGTATTTATTATGATATTTTGCAATAGTTAATAAAATATGGTTAATTTTATTTATTAATTGAGCAATTTTTTAAACTGAATATTTTTTTTTTATTTAACAAAATACCTTAACAATGTATTCTTCCCTAAATTTTTACTGAATTTCATCTGAAATTTTTTTATTCCTTCATTCTGATTATGCTTAGTTTCAAGAATTGAAGCTATATCAATATTTTTTATGGTACACACACTTTATGATGATTAAATAAGCTTTAAAAATAGTTCTTATAATTATAATATATAATTCTTATAATATAAACCTGATATATAGATATTGTATACTTTAATGATTTTATTACTTGCTAAATTTGTTATTGTAATAGTAAAAATTAATATTCATAATCATAATAATTATAAAGTTTGCAAAGTTATATTAATTTTTTCCATCTTCCAGATAATTAAATTTTTCTTTCAAATTGTTTTGTTTGTGATATTAGGTTTACAATGTTGATAAAGTTCTAACATTTATTCTTATTGTGTTATTTCAATGATGTAAAGTTCCTTTATGATCAATATGTACTTGGTAAAAAAAAAAAATTCTTACTTTTTTAGTGTGATGTCAAAGAAACATATTTTAATTTATCCAAAGAAATAGTGGGCATATCACCAACCGAAGGCACCCATTTTGGGTGTCATTTTAACCACATAATGAGAGACTATGATGCAAAATATTATAGTTACTTAGTATGTATTATTTTCTTTCTTAGTACTATTCTTTAAAATTTTAGCTTTTTTTAAGCTTATAAAGGATTTACTTATGTAATTTGTGTATTTTATCAAACAATTTTTTAGCTTAATTAATTTGTATGTTGTAAAAGAAATCATTGATTTTTTTTTTTAAGTTTTATAGACATTAAAAAATTGAATTTCTTTTTAATATGAAATAAGTTTAATTATTTTAATAAGGAAATGTTTGTGAATGATTCTAAGAATCTAATGTAGGACAACTCTTCAAAGTGAAAGTTCTATGTTAAAATACAACAACAGTTGAAGGCTATGGATTATGCATTTTTAATTTTCTACATGCATATATATCATAATGGGTATGTAGTAGTTGTCTGGGTTTCTTTTCTCTTGCTATAGCCCTCAAAAGTTTTACTGTCTTAAAATAAACATAAAAATATCAACCAAAGCATACATATGATGTCACAATACCAATTACTCCAGTGACGTGTTCTTCTCTAGTTTCTCTTTTTGCTTTCTGTTTTTCCCCTTTTCTCCCTCAATGTGATTGCTTGGCAAGAAATTGAGGTTTTTCTGGCTTAGTTATTACTGCCATATTGCTATTAGCTTCTTCTGCGACTGAACCATCCTATATGCTTACTGTGCACGGAGATTTGTGTCCCAGGAAAGGAGGGTCTTTATTATTGAAAACCCTAGAGACTATTTGGCCTGTGATTCAGATAAAAAGGAGATGTCTTTTCCTCTGCACAGTTGGCATTAGGAAATAAGTAATTGGTACATCTACTGGATGACTTGTTAAGGATAGAGACCAGTTCAAGGGTGTATTGTGAGCATATAGGACCTAGCTGGTACTGATGCAATTGGTTTGCGTTACCTTATTGGACTCCTCCTATATGGTGTGCCTTCAGGCCTCAAAATTCCATTCTTCATATGAAATAGAATAATTTTTTTAATTTGAAAAGAAAGAAAGACATTTTTAGAACTGAATCTCCATTTTTAATTTAATGGAACAATTAAGTATTAGAAAGTTTGAAACATACTAATGATGTACGAGTAGAAGCTGCATCAGAAATTTAAACACCTGTAATTGCAATATACAGTTTTTGGCAAATTTTGGAGTAACAATTGTATCTCTTAGTACTAATTTTTCCTAAATTGTTATCTCATAATATATTTGTTGAATGAATATGCTGGCATATGAAGATGGGAGGAAAAGGAAGATAAATTTACTGAGCTTTTGTTGTATATCAATGCATCTGTTTCTTCTTCGCTTCAGAAAAAAAAGTTGTGTGTAATTCAATTTCAGTGTGGTAATTTAGGTCATATCTTATGATTTTACGTATATTCTATTTTAAAGATTTGTCTTACTTAAATTAATTTCATTCACATAATGGATTTAGAATAAGAAAGTGATTTCAATTTTTTAAATTTTATGGTTTATATTTGTTTTTAGTTTTGTTTGTTAAAACCCAAACAAGTTCTTTCTCTGATTAAATTTCAATGTATAGCCATTTCCTACAGTTATAATTTAAGGTATCCATATGTTCGGATACATAAAGGAGATATTTTTTTAGCTTATTTCACCATCTTTAAACTAGAAGCATAATTTGTCAGAAATTATGTAGGCATTTTATAGTTCAAAGAATTAAGGATTTTTAAAGATTAAATATTTTGGATTTTGTTTGTGTTTTTACATGATAAAATGTTAACATTACTTAACATTTATTACATTATTTGCACATTTTAATTTCATTGATTGCATTGGCTTAATGTTTTAAAAATATTTTTAAATTTTTAGTGGAGTGAAGTATTTAGCCTTGACATGTTTGAGTCTCGTTTCAAGAAAGGAAATAATATAATGAGCGCAGATGTTGGAATGGATTACAGAAAAAGAATTTTGCAACCTGGTGGCTCAAAAGTATTTCATTTTTACTATTCATTTACTGGCGAGAATTAAGTTTTATTAATCTCTTTTTTAATTGATTTTCTAAATATGACCAATATATCTTGTAAATTTCTACAAATATGCAGTCAGATTTAAATTATAAAAAAGTTAATATTACCCCAAAACAAATCTAGCTTATTTTATATTGATTACTGATTTATATTCTTTCTATACTATAAGTATTTTGGAAATATGTTTTCAAAATAGCAAAATTTGATTTACAGGATGCAACGGAAATGCTTCAAGAATTCTTAGGTAGACTTCCAACAGAAGATGCTTTCCTACGCAGCAAAGGCCTTCAGATTTAGGAATAATGGTTGCAATATGATCAAAATTCTTTTAGAATGTATTTTTATACTCTTGAAACTTTGAAAGTCAGAATAAAAATATGAGAATACAAGTGTATTTTGATTGAATTATATTGGCATTATATATATATATATTTATTTATTTATTTCAAACACATATCTGTAAATATTTAATTTATATGCAATATATATAAATCAATATTCTATCTGAATTTTAAGTTAATAAAGTTGGCATGTATATACTGTTCTCTAACTGATTCGAAGATTGTTAAAATATGCAGACAGTTATCTAAATAAAAAGATGTATGAATAAAATTATATTTATGAATACATTTTGTAAGCATTATAATTCTAATACCATTTTTTACTATAAAAATATTTGTGGGGATAATATGTAGGTTTTATGAAGTAGTATATTTTTATCAGTTTTAAAATGTCAATGTGTCACAGACTCTCGAAGTGGCCCAAGTTAGTAGAGCATATCTGACTAAAGCATCCCAATTTTTACCATTTCTAGAGGAATGGTGTCTAAAATATGATGGCATACACACAGCTCGCCAAAATGAAATAGCGAATGGAAGATGATGAGGGAAATCGATCAACAAATATTAAAACAGTTATGTTTAAAAAGTAAACTACTGTAGACAAGATAATTGCAGAGTTCAACCAGGAATTCTGGATTCCTGTTGATAATTACAGTTTGGGAGTAATTTCAGAAACATATTTATGGTTTATGAAGCAAATAAACCATGTTACAGCAAAGCAGCAATTTTCAAGTTACATGTCACAGTTGTTTGTACCAAACGTTGTCTCTTCAGTAGTGTCAAAAGCACAAAACAGGGTCAGTTGATTAGTAAGAGACAGTTTTATAGTTAGATGAATAATTTTTTCTACCACAGGACAAGTGCCATGTTGGAGATGTTACATGTGTGTATGAAATGGCAAACATTGATAGTTTCCTAGTATTGGGAAAAACATTTTACAAATATGCATTTTTTATGGGACATAAACATTTTGCCGAATTAACCATGCTATACATAATTTATAAGTATTTTGCTACTTGAAATTTTTTTTAACCCTCTCCCCTCTTAAAATTATATAAATATGAATCATTTGACATGAATTTGTTGTCAAGATTATTCTTTTAAATCAAAAAAGTCGCCTTGTATGTAGTCAGACTGTTACAAAACCAGTGAAGTTTAAACTCCTACAGTAAAGGGTCAAACAATGTTTGAAAAGAATTTTTTTTTAAATAGAAATCGTGTATTTTAAATGTACCACGTGAATCTCTTAAAAATGTGTTTATAAATTGAACAGGAAGGAAAGCAATGTATTTTATAGGAAACTGGTGTTTAAATTTGTATGGTTTAATGTGTTGCAACTTTCCTATTTAAATTTTCAAAAGAAGTGTTGAAATAAAATTAGGATTAATATTTTTATTATACAAATACTATAAACACATACAAAATGCAAATACAATAGCATAAATGAATAACTAAATATTTTGGAATATTTACAGTTTTTCTTCGTTATGAATAATTATTCTAACGGTAATTTTATTCCCATTTTTTCATGGAGTTGACACAAATATGTATACATTTAGAACAAACCCCCTGTTTCTTTGGATCTTAGAGTTGCAGCTTCCACGGCAGAGATGAGGGCAGATCTAAATCCATGCTTTTCTAATTCTTGAACAGCTTGAATTGATGTTCCTGCAGGTGAACAAACGTCATCTTTTAATGAACCTGGATGCTGACCTGTTTCTAAAACCATTTTGGCAGCTCCCTGTAGATAAATAAACTTAAATTAAATTTAAATAACTAAAAATATAAATAATTTGCAGTGTGCTACATAGTAATTAATGATAATTGTTACTAAAGATATTTGTTACCAGTATACTATGATCTTAAGTATTCATTTTGTTGTCGATTTGTGTGTGTTCGCAGCAAACGACATCGCTTGTGAAGAGTGATTCTAAATGCATGTCAATACAATATTGATACTATTTTTATAAGAATGATTTTCATAAATTAAAAAGTATTGATTTTTAACACCAAGATAACTGTAGCGTGTAATGCGATCAAAATATTTGTGCTAGTTAACTTGGAAGATGCAATAAGAAAAGCTCGGAATTAAAATTTTATGTATTTTGATAATTTCTTTAAGTAAGATAAATTTTCAAATCAAAATGAGCTTCGTACGAATTCATCGTGGGTAAACTATTAGTTCTTGGTGTTTGGATAAATTCACTTTGGAAACCTTAGTGACTTCGTTTTATATGATGTCCATAAATCAGTGTTATTTGAAATAGGTGAAAGAAAGCCCAATTAGAACTAACTCCATCGTATATTATAAAATGGGATCAATATCACTTGTCGACATCAGATACAGAAGCAACGAACCACTCGACACTTTTGCCTTATGTTTAATGAAAATTTCGTCAAGTACCATTCACCAAAATCATAGATTCGTGAAATTTGGTTACTTCTGTTCTTGAAAATGCAATGTGCTTAGCTAAGAAAAAGTTTAATGATATATTCAAATACCAACCAAGTGGATATTATTAATTTCAAATTGAGTTGAATCATATTTTGTTAATACTAAGTTGATTTAGTTGGATACTGCAAAATATGTAATCACTATGAAAATGACACATTCTCGCTATTTGCCATCATCTCACAAAACCACTTCTATTGATTATATCTTATAAAATGCAAACAATTAGCCAAAGCACAGGAAGACTACCACTGGATTCTAAAAAGCGAAGAAAAATGTTGATTGGCTATTTTAATTACGATTCAATTTTATCTTCTTATCACAATCCTAAGTGAACTTCTTTACTTAATCGATCGCTCTAGTGAAAAATTTTCTATTTATAATAATGAAGATAGTTACACAGATTTTGTCTGAGACTGTTTACAAGGGCAAAAATAGAACGCTTAAATCTTACTTGGAAATCATCCAAAATGTGCTTAGTTTCGTTATTCCGAATTTGTTATTAAAAGAACAATGCACTATGCCATTTTAATTATATTTTTCTCGCATGGTTAAAAAAAACATGAAATTTTTTGGTCTAATAGAATATCAGATTTTCATCCTATCGTTTACATATGGGATGCCACATTAAAGGATTGCCTAAACGTTTTGCTTTCTCTCACATGATCCGGATTATTTAAGAAAAGTTTTTACAGGTATAAGATGCAATACTGTAAGATACCCGCTTTTATTCTATAGACGTTGGGTGCAATGTTTGTCAACATTAAATTTAGAATCACCGTATTTTATCATGATAAAAAGAAGTGCAGCATGATGTTAGGAGTGTTTTTTTTTAAAATTTTATTCGCTGTATGAATAATTTAAACTTTGCTTCAAAAATATTTATAAATTTTTAAAAATAATAATTACTCGTATAACTTAAATTAAACTTAATCACAGAATAAAGCATGGTGAAAATATAAAATAATTTTCAAAAGTAAATTACCGACAATAGTTATCATACATATGAATCGACCAACCCATGAAAGTAAATTAAATGTGGATCAGTGTAACATCGAAAAATGCATTTAATATAGTAAATTCAGTATTAAATAAGATTACATTGAATAATGCTGCAAAACATTGAGACGATGGGATAGCAGTATTGTTATTCTATATGAGGAAATCCAAAATTATTGCACCAGAATAAGGATACTATTGAAACAAACATTTGAGTTGAATGATTCTATGTGGAAAAATAGAGAGATTTGAGTATCTGTTTAAAAGAGATACTATTCATACAAACGTTGTAATTGTGTACAAACACGTAAATGATAGCATGTTATATGTTCATTTCAAGTAAAACTACCATTACAGAGGGTATTAACACATTTTTAGAACGATTTCGACAACGAATTAGAAAAAAGTAAATGTTTTAGAATAAAAAGTTTTGGCAACAGCTTATTATTTGAAATGAGAACTATCGTCTGCAACTTTTAAATTTATTCTTCTTTCAAAATGTCATATATAAACATACTGTGAACTGAAAAATACGTTTTTGCGCTTTCCGAAGATAAACGTTCGTATTCCAGAATTCAAAAACGTTGTGAAATGCATGGTATTAAAATTTCTAAGAGCAAAATAAGCAATATTATTAATCGGACAGGTAAAAACTGTCAATCATTATTTCTATATAGGAAGAAGACTTCAAACGAATATCTATAAATGATACGTATTGTTTCAAATATTTATAAAGTGAAATCATTGATAACAAGAGAAAATCAGCCAACACAGAAATCAATTGCAAAGTCTTTAGATATATCTGTGGCAATAATAAATAAAATAATAAACCAGCATTTACAAATAAAATGCTAAAAAACATGATGTTCAGCAGCTTTTGCCGAGACATGTGGCTCAACGCAAAACATTTTGTAGAATCCTGTATGAAAATCACATAGCAAGAGATAAATGGAAAAACATTGTGACTGTAATAAAAAAAGGTCTTTTTACTATAGAAAAAGAGGAGAAAAAATGTACAAACCCGTTTCCGTCAATGTAAAGAAAGTTTCAGTAAAGGGTTTATAAATGACGCAGGTTTCTCTTACAATGGGAAATTAAAAATAAGAAGAGTGGAAAGAAATGTTAAAATCAACTCATCGTACTATAGGAGAAGGTTTTACGTCCAATATTTAAAAAAGAAATTCCACTTCTTTATCCCAATGACTTTCAAAGAGAGTAACTTCATCAAGACTAAGCTATAAGTCATACTTCGAAAACTACCACTGCATTCCTTGAAAACAATGATGACTAATACATGTATTGCATGCATACATTTTCAATATATCCTTGCGAAGTCTCCGGTCGTTTCATCTATGGACTATTGTAACTTTGGTCTGTTCAAAAATGCTCTTTCTGAACGCAAACCCACCACGATAGATGGAAAGTAGTGGAAGAGGAATGGAAAGCAATACCCCTGGAAATATTGCGGAAAGCTCTTCTATCATGGAAATCACGATGGAGGCTTATAGTCCAGAAAAAAGACTATGAGATCGAACGCTTAAAAAAATAATCTTCATATTTTAAACATTAATTAAACGGCCGCGAAATCGTTCTAAAAATGTGTTAATACCCTCTGTATTTTAAAGGTAAATTTCAGGCAATACTAATTTAAGGTAATATTTAAAAAAAAAAAAAAAAAAAAACTGTCATTCATTGTGCAGGTTAACATGCACACTTCTAACGTTCTCTTTTATAAAGTTATTACTTTGAATGGCACACTAATGATTCTAGGAGATCATGGTGAAATTTTTTACATATGTTGAATAGAAATTGTTTTGAAGTGACGATTCCACTTCTTCTTGCATAATCATAAATGTCGCCTCTAGTAGAGCATTCTACCATTTTAAACTATCTGATTTGTGAATTAAGTACAAAAGAATGTTTTGATAAAGTTCACAGGTATTTAGATATATGGCCACTTCTGTCTGACTCCTTGACTTCTAAATATCAATAATTTTCAATCACTCACAAAATGGCTTATGCAAATAATATTTCAAAATCATCGATATGCTATTTAAGATTTATCAGCACGTTGAAATTCTCATTGTTGATTAAAATTTTCACTTTTAAATTCCCCGCAAAAGACATACTTTTTTCACTGCAGCACCATTAATATTCACATTTTAATTTTATCTACGTTGCCTCTTATTTAAAAGTTATAATCACATTTTGGCAGGGTGATTTTCTCAAAAATTTTGAAAATTAATGTATATAATTATTTTTATAATATATTTAAACATTCAAAAATTAAAAACTTTTAAAAATGTTCATTAAAAGCTTAAAGACGATTAATTATTTTTTTTACTTAAAATATAGTTATAAAATATTTGCATGAAAATATTGTTTCTAAAAGATTATTATTAGAAAACTATTTTTAATCAAAGAGAAAGCATGAAATATAATTTAATAATTTAGAACTAATTTGAAAGCAAGCTTAAAACAGTTCATCTAAAGTAAAGTATAATTTTGAAATTAGAAATTGGAATTAATTTAAATGATAAATTGCAACATGTATAATATGCCTTAAGGTTTAGTGGTTTAGCACGTTTCACGCTCCTAAGGCACAGTAAGGCTCGATCCCCGACTCAGACTTTCATCCCTTCAGTGGGTCGATAAACTGAGTACCAAGCATGCTTTGGAACTAAACACTGGGGGTTTCGCATTAAGCTAACTACCTAATCGGGTAATATGCTTCGCATCCCTGGGCTTCTTGATCAGGAAAACAGAAGTGGGCACTATAAGCCTTGGCCCACATGGGCTATCGAAGATCACCAATTTAGAGATCACCAATTTTGCCACAGAATTTAGTTTAGTTTATAATATGCATTAGAAAGTACAATTTTTTACATTAAGTTAACAATATTAAACTTAATGTATAAAAAACTTAATTCAAATAAAATTAAGTGTCCATACTGCAACTAATCAATAAAGTTATGTATCCATAGTGCAGTTTTTTCTTGTTGAGAAAGTGCACCATTAACATTGATGTAAATATGTTTAACGAGGATTATATTTATAAAAATTATTTACAAAGTTGCAGTTCGCTTGTTTCATGACTAATTAAGTTGTGACAGTAAGTTAAATGGAATTATATGATGAAAAGAAGTAACTATTACCATTTAAGATTTAAAATATACAATATTTTAAAATTTACTTCTAACAAGCCCTTTCTTAGCGAAATTCTTTTTATCGAATAATTCAAGATATGGCTGTGTGAAATGTTTTAAAACTAAAGTTCTACCAGAGTTTTATACAAATTAGATTCCTTTTCTCATACGAATATTTTTATATATACTTACTAAAGCTATGAGTTATCAACAATTTGAGCAAAACACATTTTAATTTTAAGCTAGAATAATCTATTTGTAAAAAGCTTGAATTTATTTGAAGAATATTTTTTTCTCAACAGCATGTTAGAAGGATAATAAGTAACTATATTCAATGAATTTAAGATTATTATATTAACTCCTCATAATATTCTGAACTAGAACTATCATAATGAAATTGGCCTTACCAAAAGAGTTTGGGCTGCTAATTTAATGGCCAGATCTCTTCTTATGCCCATTTTCACACCTCCGTCAGCCAACGCTTCAATTGCCATGTACATCTAACGATGAAAACATACTAAGTGTAAGAAAAACAAAAATAAAATAGTGTATATTGATAATAAATAGCTACCCTTTTTTATTTTTTATTTCTATGAAAAATTCAGTGAAAAAATAAGAAAAAATGATGTTACTTGAATAGTAATGAAAGATGAGTTGTCATTTCCCATGAAGTTATGCGCGTGGAAATTCAAATCTTTGAATATCATTGATTCTGGTTAAATATATATATCGATTTAAATATACCTCCTTTTCATTTCATGATACAAAGTATAATTAAAATGTTAGATAATTTTTTTGTATAGTTTTATCAGAATTTTTGTGTGATTGTATGTATGATTTTAATAAATAGGATGATTTCTAAAATTTCCTCAAATTCTTTTGTTGTCACAAGAATCACAATTTATTTAAAGTTAAAAAGTTTTTTTAAAAAAAAAAAAAAATTAAGAACTTAGTCAAATGAAATTTACTAAGTTTTTCATATTACGCAACTTATTTAAAAAATATTCAAATAAAATTTAGGATCAAATTTCAAATTTAAAGAAATTTGGGAATGAATTTAAAATTTATATGTTTAACCTGTAAATATATTGATTTGAAAATATACTACAATTATATATCAAAATTATTTTTAATTATTAATGTCAGATTAAGATTGATGAAACTTTTTCAGAGCAGGGGTTTCATTGATTAATAACACATTTCATATTATTCAAATGCAAGCAATATAAATATAATATCTAATAAGAGTATATCGATGACGCTTTCATGTATTAATACTTATAACTGTGAGATAAATACAATTAATTTAGAATTATATATACTCACTCAACATTATTTTAACTAAACATACAATATCAAGTCTTGCTTTCAGTAAAAATTTTAAAGATTCCTGGAAAAGAGAATTGCTGCGTTGGCAGCCGAATGATTAGCGCTCTTGATTTTCGTTCAACAATTCCAGGATTCGAATCCCACCTTGAAGTTGGATGTTTATAATGGTTTGGAATCCACTTTAAACTGTAAGTACTGATCTAATTAGCCACGCATGGGAAAAATGCTCTTTAGCGACAAACAAACCAAATTTATTATAAACGTTGTCATTAATTCACTGTTTAAATTCCTGCCGCCTTGTTCAAGAACACCACAATATCTTTAACTGCGAAGAAAAATGCAAAGTTAATTAATCTGTGATATGTCATTTATCACCATTTTTTCTCTTCTGAAGACATAAACGAGAATATTGGGACTGTTTTTTTTTTTTTTTCAGGCAATTTGTGAACAAATTTCATATATGTGTTAATTACGTAAAAAAAATAAGATCTCACACATTCATCAAAGCCTGTTATAGCTCATTTTTTTTATTTAAAATATTCTATTGATTCCTGATTACTTAATTTCTTAAGAGTCTAATTTTGTATAAATAAATGAACTAATTTTGTAAAATTTAGAACTTATTCAATAAATATATTTATCAATTTGAGCTGTGGTTAGTTTTAGGAACAGGAAGGGTTCATGAAATGGTTAATTTTACTTAACAATGAAAAATTTTAAAACCTATTTTTAATCCTACGCCCGTCCTCGGCATCTCTGCTATTAATCACCAAGCAGCCCAATAAAAAGATGAATAAGTATAAAAACAAGAATAAAGTCCTTTAGTAGTCTCAAAAGAGTTGTTAGTCATAAACTTTAAAACTTCAGGGCAGTTCTTGAGGTGAGCGGCATCCATATCACCATGATTACACTATGGACAATGAGCAGAATCCATTACACTTATTCGATGAAGATGCCTTTGCAGATAGTCATGTCCGTTTGTCACCCGGAAACAAGCGACGCCAACAGCTCGTGGTAAGGAGTCAGGGATTTTATTGTTCTCATCAAGTAGAGTTTTCCACAGCCTGTTCATAACCGCATCAACAAAAACGGAAACAATGTTATCCTTTATTTTGCTGAGGATTACACTTTTGATGCTACACAAAGGCAAAGAAGGATTTGGCTGGATCATAAGGGAACCAGCTTTCATAAATCAGTCTGCCTGCTCATTTCCAAAATCATAGTAGTGGCTCGGGATCCATGAAGAGCAACTTTAGATGTTGTTGTGTTGTGGCTTATCCCTTCTGGTTGACAGCAGGATTAAAATTAGGCGTGACAGAACTCTGTATTTTACCGTAAGGTTATCAGATGTGATTTGCCATCGACCTAGAACAAAAAACACCCCCATGAGACCACGGGCGCCCCCCATGAGAACCGTAACCCAGCCAGTTTATTGACTAGTATACAAATGGTGGGGCATTAAAGCCTGTACAGCCTTGGCGCAGCAAGACTGTACATCACAGTTCAAGTACAAAAATAATAATTTTACACAGTGAAATAAGAATTATACAATAATTAGAACAATGAATATAGTTGCTGAAGATGAAACTCATAAATTTTTAAACAGATAGATTCAGTAATTAATTACATAAAATATTATTAGAAAGAGAATTGGTTACAGAAGCTGCATTAGCTTTTTATATTTAAAGCACTATTAGATAATAATTACAATGTTAATAATAGACATCGCTAGACAATTACTACTATAAATTACGCTTTTGAAATTATTAAAGTAATTAAAATTGTGAATATAATTAAGCAATGGTGAAAGAGGGACACTAGTATAGGGTGACTTAACAATGAGATATACATTTAAAACTAACAGTTTTTAATATGAGCTAGTTAGAATATTACTATAAAAATAGCAGGGGAACTATGAAATACATTATGCATGTAATTGCAAGACAAAGCAAAAGAAAAACATACAGAATAAAACAGAAGCACAAGTATTGAGGACATAAACTATGTTAGAATTATAGATATAGCATATATAGACTCATACTTGATAATAAGAACAATATTTTATAGTAGTTATTATGATTATTAAATATATAGGATATGATGGACAACAGGATGTTACTGTACAGGTGTTAATGGATGTTATTATGATTTAACAAAAATGTTTATAGTTTTATACAGATATACTAAAGCTATGATACAAGTTGGAGATTAAGAGATACTGTACCATTAGTTCTTTGCAGTTTGAAGTTGATTTTTTGAGTTGTTTGCTGAAAAGGTTAAGCAATAGTACTATTTGTAGAGCAGATAAAATTTTGTAGCTTTCAGCTTGGTTTGGTATGTTCAATAAGTTTGTAGAATTACCTGTTCTTTGGTATTGGAAATTTTGAGTTTGTCTCTGGGTACATTAGTGGTCCGACTAAGAGAGTTCTTGGCTGCTTAATCATGGCTAGATGAGTGTTATATGAATTCCGAATTTGTTGATGAAGTTAAGGTAGACAAACCTTCTGTGGTCGTGGATATTGGATTTTTACAAAGTTCCAGTCCTTTTTCAGTTAGGAATATGGCTATTTTAATCAAAATTTTTCTTCTGTGGTTGTTTTGAGACAGAACAGGAGGAATTGTCTATTGTCTTGGGAGACGGCTTGTTTTATATGATGTATTGCGGTGAGAGAACATGCTGTTATGTAATGATATAGTGAGCCTTTTTGATTGCAGATGCATAAATCACTGTGAGCTTTTTTAATTTTATGGAAGTATTCTGGGGTTGGAGCATGATTTGTATAGTAGTAATTTAACTATGGATTTTCAGATAAAAATTGGCATGAAACGTTTGGGATTAAATTAAAGGTATGTCTGTCTTGATGAACTGATTGCCAGAATTGTTGCCAGGATTGAAGAGTTGTATGTTTAATTTTGTATTTAATGGATGATTGTGCCCAATTTGGCTTGCATCTTTCTGTTCTTGGAAGGAGTGTTGCGTTTTTAGCTGATGCATCTGCCTGTTCATTGCCTTCTGTTCCCACATGGGCTTTTGTCCAAGTGAGAATGATTTTTATTTTACTTGAATTTTTATTTAGATTATTTTGGATCTGCTGAATTAGAGGGGATCTGTGTGATGGATTTTCTATTGCTTGGAGTGCCGATTTACTGTCAGACCAGATGATAGTGTTTTTGTAGTTATTAATTATTGCATGTTGTATTGCATTTAGGATTGCATAAGCTTCCGCTTGAAAAAACTGAATTGAGTGGATGTAGGAGGAATTGTTTTGTTGTTGTGGTTTTATTATCAATTTTAAGTACAAAATCAGCTCCTGTATTGTCGTTTATTCTGGAACCACCTGTATCTGGTTGACAGCAACATCAAACTTGGTCCATGAGCCCGAATGCCTTCAAACATTGGAGCACAGCCTCAGGGCTCTAGAATAACTGGAATTTGTTTAAACCGATGGAAGCCAAAATGTGGGCAATCGCACTGCATTTTGGACACAGGGGATAAACTTTGTGACCCGTCACATGACGCTATACACGAGTGTGTCCACTTCGAAATCTCGTGAGAGTTGTCTGATCACGACTCTTGCCAACACTAATCCGAATGGCATCAGGGTTATTTTCCACATTCAAATCTTGCACGGGGGTTCTCATCTAAGAAGATCAGACATCTTTCTTGACCTGAGTGGTGATCTCTGAAAAAGGCAGCCACCATGAGTAGTATCTTTACGGTTGCCATCTCTGACTAGACCATTAACGATTTCATCTCAGTACACATACACATGCGATGGATTTCCACTGAAAGGTGATCTTAACATTTTAAAACTTCCTTTTATAACTGTTTTCTCAATTCAAAAATTTTATGGCTATTAAACTTAATTGTACGATGGAGAAATTTAGCGGCTCATATACGCGATTGCAATAAAACAAGAACTATCAATGGAGTAAATTATGTATTTTAATCTTATGCTATAAAATTTAATATATGTGATGATTAAAATGCATCGTTTATAAATTATTACTACCAATAATATTAAATAACAGCAGAATTTTAATATAAATACATTTTATGTACTTACATAAGCTGGTCCACTGCCACTCAAGCCCGTAACAGCATCCAATAAGTTTTCTTCAATTTGGTCACATATGCCAACACTGGAAAATATCTTGTGTGCTGTTCCTGGATCTTCTTCTAGGGTATTCTTCCCACAAGAGAATACAGAGGCACCTTCTCTTACTAGCGCAGGTGTGTTAGGCATTACTCGGATGACTCTGGACTTCGGAGGAAGATCCTGCGTAATTACAATGATTATTAATGTGATTGAGTGAATTGCAATTAATGAAATATAGAATGACCTAAGGAACATTTTATTATAATAAATATACTGAATAAAAAATAGAAACTATTTATATAATTAATTTGGCAACACTTTTGTAATGTCTGAATGTGTGTTGTTTCTTATCCCTCCTGGTTGACAACAACATCAAACCAGGTACATAAGCCCGAGTACCTTCAAACAATGGAGCACAGCCTCAGGGCTGGAGAATAACTGGCATTTGTTTAAGCCGATGCTGGCCAAAATGTGGACCGGAGCAGCTTCAGTCGCATTGAATTTTGGACACAGGGGATAAATTTATGGTCCGTCACATGATGCTATGTCGTCACGGACCTGTGCATTGGGAGCGTGAAACACTGCCACAAAGCCACCGAGCTTCAACTATATCATATGCTTCATAATAATAATCAGATGTTAAATACATACAAAAAAAAAAAAAAAACTATAAATAAATAAAAATATAAAGATAAAAAATAAGTACTCTCTTTGATGCACCAATATGTCAAAAAATAATATTGTGCTTTACTATCGCATTCTTGAAAAACAATATAAATTTATTTAATGAAATGTTCGATAAGTTTTATTGAATTACTATATAAAAGTATTCTTTATATAATTCTCCGAATAGAATATAACTAGTTTTATCTTTTTATAGAATTATATCATTGTGATCATCAGACTATGAAATTCGATAAAAAATCAAGTTCAAAATATTTCAAAAGATTCATTTGTTGTTGTTTTAGAAATATTGAGATAGATGTGCTATAATTGACAATACCTTCTTATCCCGATAACCAAAATATATATTTACAAGTTGTTTCATCACACTTAATATTCTTGTTTAGAATATACAAAAAATATGCTGAGTAAATGTATGTTCCCAGAAAATAAACTTTATTCTAAACATGATATGGTGTTTAAAAAAAAGCAATTTAGGGGAAAATGGTTAAAATATCCACCGAATATATCCATTAAATGACATTAAGTCGTTGATTGAATTGTATTTAAAATGGTGGCATCGAAAATATTTATAGATAGTTTTCACATGTTGATAATTTATTACTATCTTGAATACTGCACCTCTTTCTTTATCTTCGGTAAATGTCATTATAATTAATGCCTTACAAACAGATAGTGCCAGATGAAGTACAGATAGTGCCAGATGAAGTACAGATAGTGCCAGATGAAGTACAGATAGTGCCAGATGAAGTACAGATAGTGCCAGATGAAGTACAGATAGTGCCAGATGAAGTACAGATAGTGCCAGATGAACAGTGCCAGTACAGTGCTAGATGAAGTACAGATAGTGCCAGATGAAGTTTTCGTTAACAGATGAAGTATAAATCACTATGTAGTGAGATATACCAAAAAGAGAACATTGGATGTGTAAAGTCTATAATACATGAATATACATTGGTATATTCCGTCCTAAATGATATGTATATATGAAGAATCATTTACTCATAATTAAAAAAATTTTTTTTAAAGTTAGTAATCCAGATTAAAGTTTAAAAAACCCACTAAAATGAGAAAAAAACTTAAATTTCATTAATTTTTTGAAATTCTAAAAATTTAAGGTATACTATAAATATGTATATTGTCGTACCTACAAAATAATTTGACAATTAGTATACATATATATATATATATATTATTATTATTATTATGCACCTTAATCTGTAACATAGAATATAAAGTGTCATTAAAAAAGTTATAAATGTGAAAATCAAAAACTAAAATTCGAACCAATTTTTTTTTTACTTTCAATTACAATTAGATACCGTGTTCAAGCTTCCAAGGTTAAAAATAAACTTTAAATGAATATTCTTTTGTCATAATACTATAACGAAATGCACATATTCCATTTCAATTAAAAATTAGTTTTAATTGCAACGTACTTGCTCAATTTGTCGAGTTGTAATGCCCATGGCAACGGAAATAACAAGATGCTGAGGAGTTATAAACTGCCGTATGTCTTTTAGTACAACAGGAACAACAGGTGGTTTTATTGCCAGAATCAAGATTCTAGAATGGTCAGCAACGTCACCATTGTTAATTGTGGTACGACAGCCTAGTTTCTGAAAGAAAAAGGAAAGCTAATGATTAATCAGTTATTTTATAT
Source organism: Latrodectus elegans (assembly GCA_030067965.1). NCBI lineage: Eukaryota > Metazoa > Arthropoda > Arachnida > Araneae > Theridiidae > Latrodectus > Latrodectus elegans. The sequence goes on from CM057819.1 coordinate 69,977,798, forward strand.
CCACTCACTATGACTGATTATAGATTGCTTTGAAGTATTTTGTTTTGCCCTTCTTTTTGTTCGTATGTTTGAATCTTAATATCATAGAAATGAATTAATGGGAGTATAAAAATTAAATCAAGAATGTTATTAAAAAAAAAAAGTGGAAAAAAGGAATACAATAATTTTTGTAAATTTATACGAGGGTTACTCTGAAAGTTTTGAGATACGGGCAGACAAGAATTTACAAAATAAAAATAACACTTTAATTTGAAAATACAAAGTATTTTAACAGAGAAGGCGATTTTTTACTGACTTACTTCTACTTGTTTAGCGTAGAAAAAATTTTAAACAGAAAAGAAAATGGAGATGACGCGAGAACATTTTTGCGCTATGATTTTCTACGATTTTAAAGCAGGATTAAATCAAGAAGAATGTGTTCAATGGTTGCAATTAGCATTTGGTGATGAATCTCCAGCTCGTGCTACTGTATTCAGATGGTTTAGAGAATTTAGAAGAGGTCGCAATTTTCTTCAGGATGAACACACAGGAAGGCCGTCGTCGGCTGTAATCCCAGATAATGTATCTGCCATACGAAAATGTTAATGGATGATCATCGCTGTACCTATCAAATGATACAGAAAGAACTTAACATTGGATCCGCAGCCATACACAAAATCATTCATGAAGAATTACTTGTGAAAAAAGTAGTTTGCTCTTGAGTTCCCATAATCTAACTGAGCACCAAAAAGAGGAGCGTGTCAGAATCAGTAAAGAAACTGTTAAATTGCTAAATGATGGTGGCCACCGCATTATTTCTAAAATTGTAACAGGTGATGAAACGTACATACCGTTTTTTGACGTTCCAACACGTCAAGAAAGTAAAGTATGGGTCTTTGAATATGATCCCACGCCGACAATGGTGAAAAAACAGCGCGCACTGAAAAAAGTGATGTATGCCGTTTTCTTCAGAAGTACGGGATTGGTCAAATCCATCAAATTGGAAGGACAGAAGACAGTAACAGCAAACTGGTATACCGCTAAATGTCTTCCAGAAATTCTACAAGAACTGAATATTAGGGGACTAATTCTTCACAATGAGAATGCATCTTCACATACAGCCGGATTAACAGTTGAGTTTCTTAAACAAAAACAATTTAAAGTGATCGAACATCCACCGTATTTACCTGATCTAGCTATGTGCGACTTTTGGTTATTCTTTTATCTAAGAAAGAATTTATGTGGACGTCGTTTTCATTCAAATAAAAAGATTGATGTGGCTGTAAATGCATTTTTTCATCTATTCCAAGAAATGAATGGCTTGAGGCATTTAATCTGTAGAAAATTCGTCTACAAAAGTGCATTAATGCTGGAGGAGACTGCTCTGAACACACCTAAAATTTTGTAAGTATAACTTTAAAAACCTAGTTGTATCTCAAAAGTTTCAGACTGACCCTCGTATGTTTATCAATCTACTTTCCGCAGTTGGATAAAATAATACTTCTTTCGACAATTTGTTATATTCGTTATTGTAAGCAAATACTTACTCTCATTTGTTCCAATAACTGTACATCTGCCCGCGGACAGCTGCAGAGTATTTTGTCAGGAGAAGCCAATTCTATGAGGGAAAAAAATTATTTTCTATTTATTTTCCAAATGAATTCTAAAATTACAACAATGACAATTAAAAACAAGGCAGTAAAAATTATAATTGACTATTAACTAGTTGTGATTAGATATTAAAATTAAGGTTTATTCGCGGTAGAAATATTTTTATACAATAGTGATTTTATTTCTTACATCTAAATTACAAAATTGATTTTATATCTAGTAACATGATAATTTTCATCCAGTTTAATATATTAAGATAATACTTGATTCAAATAATCAATAATTAATAAAGTAATTTCAATTTAATTTATAAAAGCACCATAATCTGATAACAAGAAGAGAGAATAAATTGTCTATTTCACTTCACTTTTTAGATCGTCTTCTTTTATTTAGGATTTCGTCACACAAAAGTTTAAACAGTTGTATGTTCAGAATCTATTATGAATTGCTACGTATATAAATCTGAGGGTATTTTATATATTATTTTGTAATACATCACCAATTTATTACGACCAGTGATTAAATTCTGATTTTATAAAGTTGTTACCGTTCATATATACAGCATTTTTGGAAAATGAAATTATTAAATTTTATTTATAAAAAAATAAATAAATAAATAGGTTTTATATCTCGAGAGCCATATTTTGGCGATTCTGTATTCGGAATTTTAGGATGGCAGCACACACTATTAATAAACCAGAAATGTGTTTAATGAATCTTAAATATTTTATAAATATGTACTAAAAACTGCATAATATTTACATTTAGATAATGGGTCAATAAGAAGACTTGAATGCATGTCAATAAAAACAAACTGTGAGTAGTGATAAGAAAAAATAGCCAAAATACATAAATGAGTAACAGCAAAATGCAGTTTTTTTGTCTAAATAGATTAAAAAAATTGTCTTAAATTATGTAAAATAGTATTTTACTGTGTCTATCAAGTTCAGTTATACATGTCAGCAAAGAAATTCTCATCTATAAATGATTATTTTTTGATAATTCAACAAAAATACGGTTTTTCTTTATATTTAAATTTACCCTGAATTTAATATGCAGACCCAGTTAGCATGAAACGAAGTTAGTCCTTACGCAATGGTTACATTTTTTAAATCTAAATGCGAATTACCTTACTCAAAATCACTTATTTCAGACATTTTTAATCAATTCAAAAACTATGTTCATTTTCAAAAGCCGATTGTGAATGTTATATATTAGCAATAGAGAAAGGATATTTGCTTTTCTTGAGCTAACATGAAATTATTTTTAACATTAAAGGATTATACTTATTCACGCTATGAAGATTCAGGATTTTATAGGAGAAATTGTATAGAGTGTATAATAAAATAAAATAAAAGGATTTAATTCAAGCAAACTGATTTTATTTCCTACCATGTATGGTGAGAGAATATAAGCGATTTTTATTTTTCATGGAAAATTCGTCAACGTTTACCATATAAGCTGAACTCTGGGGCACGACAGCCCAAGTGGGCCAAGGCTTACAGTGCCCATCACTGTTCTCTTGACTGAGAGAGCCTGGGGTGCGAAGCAAATGTCCCAATTAGGTGGTCAGCCTAATGCGAAACACCCATTGTTTAGTTCCCAAGCATGCTTAGTATCGACCCACTGAAGGGATGAAAGGCTGAGTCAACCTTGCCCAGCCCAAGGACCAAATACAATTACCAACAAATTATAAGTAACTTTTACCAAATATATTTTCCTCAGTTGCGATTTACTACCTTAATTTTAAATTTGCTTTTTTTGTTATTCAGTATTGAGTGTTGCAAAAAACATAAAAAATAAGGTTTATATTACATGACTGCAAATATATAGATAAGAATTACATAAAATTTCCTTTGGGAAATTGATCAATTTCTAACTATAAAAATTATTCAATCATCTTTTTTCTTTTTACAGCTGTCTACATTTTATTCTTAAAATAATTCAATCAAGTTAGGTAACAGCTGTTTAAATGAAAGTTATAAGCTACATAGAAATCGAATCAAAAATAATTTCACTCTACAAAGCAAGAATGAAGTCACATAAAGTCATGATCAATGTCATTATTGGATTAAATATTTTAAATAGTGAAAAAATTCAGCTTCTTTAACATCGAAAAAAAAATTATTATCTCTTATTAATGTGTATTATATTATTACTTAATTTTATATTAATACTTACTTTTATTTATACGTTCTATAATAAAAAATGTAAAATATTTTCAATATGTATGCTTACAGTACTTTTTTTTTTATTAAAATAGCATGATCAATCTTATTGTTTTGCGAAAAAAATTGAAAAAAAAAAATCACAAAACGCAATGAAAAATCTATTTCTAACGATCGCTCTTATTAAATATGTATATTTAATTACTTAAAATAATCTTTTCCAAAGTCTAGATGATATAAGAAAAATAGCAATTAAGTTACGCTTTGAAATTAAATCATTGGAGCTTGATGCTCTACAAAAGGATAGATTTAGATTTGATCTTATCAGCATATCTTCTATGGTTTTATTTGGCTTTATGATTAAGATATTTGAAGGAAACTAGTCATACAGATCCTATAAACGGGGAAATAATAGCGTGTTAGAAGAGACAAGAGTCACGTTAGTGCACTGATAGTAAAGTAAAAATATAC